>JAAVTJ010000144.1:0-21832 GCA_011947355.1 Phytophthora boehmeriae | reverse complement strand
CCAGAAAGCCGACGTGGTCACCAGGCTTGAAGCGGATCCCACAAGTCTTGGTCCCTTGAAGGTAGCGGAAGATGCGCTTCACCGCGATCCAGTGTTCTTCTTGCGGGTTCTCCATGAAGCGCGCGACGTATCCCACTGCGAACGCGATATCCGGCCGAGTTGCTGTCATCAAGTGCATTAATGCACCAACAGCCTCACGAAACGGCGTCTTGATCTTGGACGGTTCGTCGCTTGGAACCAACTTCGTGCTCATGTCGACGGGACTCACCACTGCCTTGCTCTCATCCATACCGAAGCGCTTGAGAATGTCGTCCACATAGCGCCTCTGGCACATGGTCATGCTGCCATCAGGTCCGTCGATGAGCTCAATGCCGAGCACGAACTTGCACTTGCCGCTGTCGGTCATCTCGAAGCGTGTCTTGAGGTCGCGCTTGGTCTGGGATATCAATTCAGTCGAACTCCCGGTCACCAGCACGTCGTCCACGTATACCAGCAATAGCACGCAGTGTCCAGCCTTCTTCTTTAGGTAGAGACACGGGTCGAACGCAGACACTTGGAAGTCGATGGAGCGCACGAACCGGTCGAACGTCTCGTTCCATACACGAGACGCTTGCTTGAGACCGTAGATCGCCTTCTTCAGCTCCAAACAGTCGAATCCATCATCCAATTTCACGCCTTCGGGGACAGCCAAGTGTACCAGCTCTTCCATTTCGCCATACAGAAAAGCAGTCACCACATCCAGCTGGTCGACTGTCCACCCCAAGTGACTTGTTACTGCGACGATCATCCGAAGCGTGGTGTACTTGACCACAGGCGCAAACGTTTCCGTGTAGTCGATGCCAAATTTCTGCTTGAATCCTTTCGCCACCAAACGCGCCTTGTACTTCTCGATGGATCCGTCAGCTTTTCGCTTGATCTTGAACACCCACTTGGTTCCGATGGCTTGTTGTCCAGCAGGAAGTCTGGCAGCGTGGAAAACACCTCGCAGACGCATCGAATCGAGTTCGGCGTTGATAGCCTTGTGCCAGTGCACTTGGTCGGGACCGTCCACCGCTTCTTGATACGTCGTCGGTTCCGCCAGGTCACCAGCTTCTGCTACGTTGGCACTTGCTTGCCAGAATGCCGGGGAGTCGAGTCGGCTTCATCGTCGTCATGCTCGACCTTGACTTCTTCACGCACAGCTGATCGGCGCTTCGCACGGTGTTCGTACACATCTTCCGGACCGCTTGCTTCTTCTAACGTTGTCCTGGTTCGCGATCGGTGGGGCGGTTCGGGCGTAGTCTTGACAGAGCGAGTCTTGCGCTTGCCGGTTTGCTTGAATTCGCTTGCAGTCCCTTCATCTTCACCAATGTCGAGGTCATCCAGGTCGTCCAAGACATCGTCCATGCTGTCGATCTTGTTCAGCGCAGTCGACCCCATCTTGGTCTCATCGAAGTTGACATCGCGAGTAACAACCACCTGCCCCGCCTCGATGTCATACACACGATAGGCCTTCGACAGCTCCTCGTACCCCATGAACACGCCGGCACGAGACTTGGCATCCCACTTCAGTCGTTTCTCCTTCGGGGTCAATACATACACCAGACACCCGAACACACGCATGTGTTTCACACTTGGCTTGGTCTTGTACACAATCTCGAACGGCGTCTTGGTGGGGGTCTTGGGCGATGGCAGTCGGTTCTTGATGTAGATGGCGCTCATCGCCGCTTCCGCCCAGAAACACTTGTCCAGTCCTGCATGATGGAGCATGCTGCGACCAATGCTGACAATGCTCCGAACCGCGCGTTCCGCCGTCCCGTTGGCTTGGTGTGCATACGGCACCGTGATCTGCTGCTCGATGCCTTGGTCTTCGTAGAACTGCTTCAGCGAGTTGGTCGCGAACTCCTTGGCTCCGTCATGCCGCACAAACTTGACTTGTTTGTTGAACTGGGCTTGGATCTTCTTGATGAAAGTCCTGAGACACCCTTCACTCTCCGACTTGGCTCGCAGACAGAAACCTTGCATGCTGCCACTCGCTTCATCCACGATCAGCAGTAGATACTTGCTGCCACCGAGTGAATCTTGCTCCATCGGTCCGCAGATATCGAAGTGGAGCAGCTCGAAGACGTCATACTGGCGCTTGTCGGGGTTGCTTCGAAACGGCTTCTGCACCATCTTGCCCAGTTGACATCCGCGGCACATGCTCGAGTCCTTCGTCGTCAAAGGGGTCTTCGCATCTTTCACCATGCCGCCGTCAACCATCTTGCGCAGAACATCCGTTGGAGCATGACCCATGCGTGCATGTAAGTCAACGCTGTTGGCCGATACCACCATATTTGCCGCACTTCTTGGAACCCGCAGCCAGTATAGACCTCCCACAAGATCCGCCGCTGCGACCACTGGCTTCGAGTCCTTGCGTGAAATGCGCGTGCTCGGACCGTCGAACACCACTCGAAACTTGCCACTCTTGGTGATCTGCCGAACTGAAAGCAGATTCTTGTTCATCTTCGGCACGTACAGCGCGTTCTTGATCTCGATGTCGCGCTCGTCGCCGTTGGGCAGAACCACCCGTTCCACGATGGTCCCCACACCCTTGATCTCGACCGGGTTGCCGTCGGCCACCGTCAGTTCGCCTTCATCTTGCTCGATGAGGTCCACGAACTTGCGCTTGTCATTGCAGATGTGGTGCGTTGCGCCACTGTCGACCGCCCACATCCCTTGCGCCTTCACACTCGAGGAGACATTGCCACACTCCATCGAGACCGCAAACGCTACTTGATCGTCATCGTCATCGTAGTCGCTCCAGCGCTGCACATGGTTCACGCGTCCACGCTGTCCGTTGCGCCGCGACTTGCGATTTTCATCCTTTGCTTGGTCCAGCACCGCTCCACCGTGTGCCCCAGCTTCCCACAGTACGTGCACTCGCGAGGTTCTCGGTCGGTGTTGAACGCTCTCGCTCTTGCGCTTGGCTCACTCTTCACCGCCGTCTTGTCACCTTGCCGTTTCACGTGCTCGTTCGTCAAAACCTTGATCACGTCTTGCGTCTTCAGCTCTGCGCTGCTCATCTCCAAGTTGAGAACGACGTTCTCGTAACTCTTGGGGAGACTGCGCAACAAGCAGATCGCCACGTCTTCGTCCTCCATCTTGGCGCCGATGCTGTTGAGCTTGGCGCTGATGTTGAGGACTTCGTTGCAGTGCTGCAACACGTTGTCGCCTTCCTCCATCGACATGCTGAAGAGCTGGCGCTTCAGGTAGATGCGACCAGCCTTCTGAGACCCTTGGTACAACGTACGTAAGCGGTCCCACGCAACCCACGCTTCCTCGCAGTCGTCGACCACATGATGATACTCCGCGTCCATGTGGAGCAGCATCAGTCCGAATGCGACGTTGTTGTTCTTCACATACTCGTCCTTGGCCCGAGGATCCGCAAACTTCGGCGTCGTCTCCCGGTTCACGACGTCCCACACAGACTTGGTCAGGAACACGCCACGCATGTAGCGGCTCCACGTCGCGTAGTTGTCGCCACGAAACTTGTCGATAGAGGTCTTGGAATCTTGGGCAGAGTTCATCGTCGTTGGGCTCATAACCTGTTGAAGATGGAGAACTTGAGCACTTGAGTGATTGATGGAATAATTGGAAGTGATTGATTTAGGTTCTTAGTTCGCAAGCTACTTGCTACCTCTAAGCCTACTTGATACTCTACTGGATACACTCTACTGGATTCTTTACCTGATTCTGAGTTACTTCAGCCAATCAGCAACCGCCACGTGGAGCACATCTTGTACCCACAATCTTGTACCCACATGTGCCGTAATCCCGTAGCGTAAACATGTAGAATGCCTGTAGAGGCGGTGAGTGTTGGTCATTGGTGCAACCGGTACACACCAGTATACCGGTAACCCAGAAATACCAGTACACTCGATCTTCAACAAACAGTCGAATCCATCATCCAATTTCACGCCTTCGGGGACAGCCAAGTGTACCAGCTCTTCCATTTCGCCATACAGAAAAGCAGTCACCACATCCAGCTGGTCGACTGTCCACCCCAAGTGACTTGTTACTGCGACGATCATCCGAAGCGTGGTGTACTTGACCACAGGCGCAAACGTTTCCGTGTAGTCGATGCCAAATTTCTGCTTGAATCCTTTCGCCACCAAACGCGCCTTGTACTTCTCGATGGATCCGTCAGCTTTTCGCTTGATCTTGAACACCCACTTGGTTCCGATGGCTTGTTGTCCAGCAGGAAGTCTGGCAGCGTGGAAAACACCTCGCAGACGCATCGAATCGAGTTCGGTGTTGATAGCCTTGCGCCAGTGCACTTGGTCGGGACCGTCCACCGCTTCTTGATACGTTGTCGGTTCCGCCAGGTCACCAGCTTCTGCTACGTTGGCACTTGCTTGCCAGAATGCCGGGGAGTCGAGTCGGCTTCATCGTCGTCATGCTCGACCTTGACTTCTTCACGCACAGCTGATCGGCGCTTCGCACGGTGTTCGTACACATCTTCCGGACCGCTTGCTTCTTCTAACGTTGTCCTGGTTCGCGATCGGTGGGGCGGTTCGGGCGTAGTCTTGACAGAGCGAGTCTTGCGCTTGCCGGTTTGCTTGAATTCGCTTGCAGTCCCTTCATCTTCACCAATGTCGAGGTCATCCAGGTCGTCCAAGACATCGTCCATGCTGTCGATCTTGTTCAGCGCAGTCGACCCCATCTTGGTCTCATCGAAGTTGACATCGCGAGTAACAACCACCTGCCCCGCCTCGATGTCATACACACGATAGGCCTTCGACAACTCCTCGTACCCCATGAACACGCCGGCACGAGACTTGGCATCCCACTTCAGTCGTTTCTCCTTCGGGGTCAATACATACACCAGACACCCGAACACACGCATGTGTTTCACACTTGGCTTGGTCTTGTACACAATCTCGAACGGCGTCTTGGTGGGGGTCTTGGGCGATGGCAGTCGGTTCTTGATGTAGATGGCGCTCATCGCCGCTTCCGCCCAGAAGCACTTGTCCAGTCCTGCATGATGGAGCATGCTGCGACCAATGCTGACAATGCTCCGAACCGCGCGTTCCGCCGTCCCGTTGGCTTGGTGTGCATACGGCACCGTGATCTGCTGCTCGATGCCTTGGTCTTCGTAGAACTGCTTCAGCGAGTTGGTCGCGAACTCCTTGGCTCCGTCATGCCGCACAAACTTGACTTGTTTGTTGAACTGGGCTTGGATCTTCTTGATGAAAGTCCTGAGACACCCTTCACTCTCCGACTTGGCTCGCAGACAGAAACCTTGCATGCTGCCACTCGCTTCATCCACGATCAGCAGTAGATACTTGCTGCCACCGAGTGAATCTTGCTCCATCGGTCCGCAGATATCGAAGTGGAGCAGCTCGAAGACGTCATACTGGCGCTTGTCGGGGTTGCTTCGAAACGGCTTCTGCACCATCTTGCCCAGTTGACATCCGCGGCACATGCTCGAGTCCTTCGTCGTCAAAGGGGTCTTCGCATCTTTCACCATGCCGCCGTCAACCATCTTGCGCAGAACATCCGTTGGAGCATGACCCATGCGTGCATGTAAGTCAACGCTGTTGGCCGATACCACCATATTTGCCGCACTTCTTGGAACCCGCAGCCAGTATAGACCTCCCACAAGATCCGCCGCTGCGACCACTTGCTTCGAGTCCTTGCGTGAAATGCGCATGCTCGGACCGTCGAACACCACTCGAAACTTGCCACTCTTGTTGATCTGCCGAACTGAAAGCAGATTCTTGTTCATCTTCGGCACGTACAGCGCGTTCTTGATCTCGATGTCGCGCTCGTCGCCGTTGGGCAGAACCACCCGTTCCACGATGGTCCCCATGTTGTCAAGAAGACGTCTCGACCAGCTGCGGTATACCGGTAGGATACCGGTATGACCTTCACTCAGTGGCACCGCAATCATTCCTGTGATTACGGGACGGTGTTTACGCCACATGTGGGTACAAGATTGTGGGTACAAGATGGGATCTACGTGGCACTCGCTGATTGGCTGAAGTAACTCAGTATCCAGTAAAGAATCCAGTAGAGTGTACCCAGTAGGTAGGACAAGAGGCTTAGAGGTAGCAAGCAGTTTGCGAACTAAGGACCTAAATCAATCACTTTGCATTTTGCCATCAATCGATCATAGCCTTTTGGTTATGAGCCCAAGCCCCGTATTCTCTGCTCAAGACCCCGACTACGCCTTCGCCATGGACGCTGCCTCGACGACGACCGCCCGCATCAACAAGTTCAACGGAACCAACTTCCACACGTGGAAGTTCAAGATGCAGATGGTGCTCGAGGAGCGCGAACTGTGGGAAGTGGCATGTGGGAAATCAAGCTGGAACACTGCCAGGCTGCGGCGGACCAAGCGCTGTTCAAGAAGAAGTCGCGCAAGGCGCTGGCGATGATCTGTCTCGCGATGGAGGACTCGCAGCTGCCGCTGGTTCGCTCGGCCAAGGACGCGCATGATGCATGGTCAAGACTGGAAGGACACTTCGAGAAGAAGAGTTTGGCCAACAAGCTCTTCCTTCGTCGACGTTTCTTCACGACGATGATGGACGAAGGTGATGATGTGCTGGAGCACATCAACAAGCTCAAGACGCTGGCGGAGCAGCTCGACGCGGTGGGCGCTCCGGTCAGCGAGGACGACTTGGTGATCACGCTTCTGGGCAGTCTGAGCGAGTCGTACCAGTTCCTCATCACGGCGTTGGAGTCCAGATCGGACTCGCTGTCGTGGGAACTCGTGACGTCTCGGCTGCTGCATGAAGACATGAAGCGCAAGGAACAAGGTGGCGGTGCTGAGGGAACAGCGCACGGTCAAGGTCAAGCGTTCATGGTCAGCGACAACAAGCGCAGAGGACGTCCGGTGAAGAAGACCGGAGCGTGCCACAACTGCGGCAAACAAGGACACTGGATCGCGGAGTGTCCCTCGCGGATCCAGAACGACGCTGAGCGATTTCGGTCGCAGCGTGCGAACGTCGCGCAGGACGAAGATTTTGGCGACTACCTCTTCTCGGTTGGTGGCATCGCGGGTGCCTCCAAGTCGAGTGTTGTGTGGATGGTCGACTCGGGTGCGACGCAGCACATGACGTACTCGAAAGAGTACATGAAGAACTACAAGAAGATCTCTCCGGTGGACGTGCATCTCGCGGACGACGGTGTGGTTCAAGCGGTTGGAACAGGCGACATTGTGATGTCGATGAAGACTCCACGGGGAAACAAGAAGGGTGTGCTCACGAATGTGTGGCATATCCCCAAGTTGTCGCGCAACTTGTTCTCGGTTGGTCGCTTCATCAAAGATGTTGGACCAGTCACCTTCGAAAGCGACGGATGCTTCACGGAAGCAAAGGGTCTCAAGTGGAAGCTCGGCGCTCGTGAGGGCAAAGGTCTGTTCAAGCTCTGCATGACGCCGATGATGCCTGACGAGGCCAATGTGGCAAGCTCGAAGGATCGCAAAGGGGACACCACGTCGTACCTCTGGCACCTTCGACTTGGTCACATCGGCCATGGCGGTCTAGATGCCATCGTCAAGAAGGCCTACGGCACAGGCATCGACATGACGTCGGTGAAGCAGTGGGAGCTGTGCAACGGATGCTCACTCGGCAAACAAACGCGAGTGAGTTACATGAAGTCGTCGCCCAACCGCGCCAAGCAAGTGCTGGAGGTCATCCACAGTGATGTGTGTGGTCCCATGCAGACACCAACATTTGGTGGCAAGCGGTACTTCGTCACGTTCATCGATGACAAGTCACACTTGTGCGTGGTGTACTTGTTGAGGAACAAGTCCGAGGTGGCCAACAAGTTCGCGGAGTTTGTGGCGTTCGCCGAAACTCAGACTGGCAAGTGCGTGAAAACACTCCGCAGCGACAACGGTGGCGAGTACACTTCCGGTGCGATGGCCAAGTTCTGCAGCGACCGCGGGATCGTGCAGAAGTTCACGCCGCCGTACACGCCTCAGCTGAACGGAGTGGCGGAGCGGATGAACCGGACGTTGGTGGAATGTGCGCGCTGCATGTTGGAGCACGCCGGATTGTCGAAGGCATATTGGGGTGAAGCGGTGATGACTGCCACGTTCCTTCGCAACCGGTGTCCGACGCGCGCCATCAGCCACGACAAGTCGCCGCACCAAGTTTGGACGGGCAAGAAGCCACTGCTGGCGAACCTGAAAGTTTTTGGTTGCCATGCATATGTGACGGTCCCGAAGGAAAAACGCACCAAGTTTGACGCTCGGTCGGTGCGTTGTCGTTTTCTCGGGTACTCGGAGCACGAAAAAGCGTATCGCTTTGAAGAACTGGATAGCGGTCGCGTGTTGGTGAGCCGCGACGCGCAGTTCATGGAAGACGTCTTCGACGGTGGGAGACGCAACTACTCTCAGAGTGAGATAGTCATTCAAGATGAAGAGGCGACAGATCAAGATTCGTCGCAGTCGAATGAGGACGACAATGAAGAAGAAGATGCGCGGGATGAAGACTTCGAACCCGGCAGCAAGCGACACCCGCGGACGCAGTCGCTGGAGGAAGCCGTGGAAGTTCCAAGTGCCAAGCGGTTTGCGTCGCAGAGCCGACATCAGACTCTGGACGAGATGTCTGCGGCAGCACAAGAAAGTCAAGACTTCGAAGCTGCGTACGTCGTGGATTCAGTGGGAGAAATGCCGACCACGTTCAAGTCGGCGATGGAATCCAGCGACGCAGCCAAGTGGAAGGAGGCTTGCGACTCGGAGTGTGACTCGCTGCTCAAGAACGACACGTGGGATGTTGTGCCACTGCCGAAGGGATGCAAGGCGATCGGCTGTCGGTGGGTGTTCCGTGTCAAGGAAAACCAGGCCGGAGAGATCGAGCGATTCAAGGCGCGACTAGTGGCCAAGGGGTTTTCGCAGAAGTTCGGCATCGACTACGAAGAAACGTTCGCGCCGGTGGCCAAGTTTACGTCGATCCGGATTGTGCTGAGTCTGGCGGCCAAGTATGGTTTGAAGCTGCACCAGATGGATGTGAAGACGGCGTTCCTGAACGGCGTGCTGGATGAAGACATCTACATGGCGCAGCCGGATGGCTATGTTGATGAGGCGCGCCCGGACCATGTGTGCAAACTCAAGCGTTCGTTGTATGGTTTGAAGCAGTCGCCACGCATGTGGAATCA
Source organism: Phytophthora boehmeriae (assembly GCA_011947355.1). Lineage (NCBI taxonomy): Eukaryota > Oomycota > Peronosporomycetes > Peronosporales > Peronosporaceae > Phytophthora > Phytophthora boehmeriae. Next base: position 12,703 of record JAAVTJ010000144.1, on the reverse strand, counting down.
GACCATCGACAAGTTCATGCTGGAGCTGGGATTCAAGAAGTGCGAGTCAGACCACTGCGTCTACGTCAAGCGGGATGACCAAGACATGATCTTCGTGGCGCTATATGTGGATGATCTGGTCCTGGCCAGCAGCACGGACGAGCTGCTTAAGTCGACCAAGAAGGCGCTCGGTGACCGCTTCGAGATGACGGACATGGGTCAGCTCAAGTACTTCCTCGGCATGGAGATTGATCAAGATCTCACAGCTGGGAAGGTGTCGGTGCGGCAGACCAAGTTTGCGAAGGACATCCTGGAGAAGTTCAGCATGCAAGACAGCAAGCCTGTGAAGACACCACAAGACCCGGGACTCAAGTTGACCAAGGCCATGTGCGAAGACGGTTGCAAGCACGAAGAGACCATGGCGAAGGTGCCGTACCGGAACGCCGTCGGGTGTTTGATGTACCTGATGGTGGGGACTCGGCCGGACCTCGCAGCCGCAGTGGGAGTTCTCAGCCAGTTTGCTGCGGATCCGTGTCCGACACACTGGCAAGCGCTCAAGAGGGTGTTCCGATACATCCAAGGCACGAAGACGCATGGCATCGAGTTTCAAGCGGGCAACGAGGACGGACTTCAAGGTTATTCGGATGCGGACTGGGCCGGCGACATCGAGTCTCGACGGAGTACAAGCGGCTACGCGTTCATGATGAACGGCGGATGCATCAGCTGGAGAAGCAAGAAGCAGCGGACAGTGGCGCTGTCTTCGACGGAGGCTGAGTACATGGCGTTAACGGAGGCTACGCAAGAGGCGGTTTGGCTCAAGGCATTTCTGTGCGAGATCGGCGAGATGAAGTCCAAGTCGGCGGTCAAGATCTACGAGGACAACCAAGGATCCATCGCGTTGGCCAAGAACCCGGAGTTCCACAAGCGCACCAAGCACATCGACATTCGCTACCACTTCGTGCGCGAGAAGGTGGAAGACGGTCAAGTGGTGCTGCAGTATATCTCGACTACCGACATGCTGGCAGACTTGATGACCAAGCCGATTACTGCGGTGCAGTTTGAGGTTCTTCGAAACAAGCTCGTCGCCGTTGGGCAGAACCACCCGTTCCACGATGGTCCCCATGTTGTCAAGAAGACGTCTCGACCAGCTGCGGTATACCGGTAGGATACCGGTATGACCTTCACTCAGTGGCACCGCAATCATTCCTGTGATTACGGGACGGTGTTTACGCCACATGTGGGTACAAGATTGTGGGTACAAGATGGGATCTACGTGGCACTCGCTGATTGGCTAAGGTAACTCAGTATCCAGTAAAGAATCCAGTAGAGTGTACCCAGTAGGTAGGACAAGAGGCTTAGAGGTAGCAAGCAGTTTGCGAACTAAGGACCTAAATCAATCACTTTGCATTTTGCCATCAATCGATCATAGCCTTTTGGTAGGACAAGAGGCTTAGAGGTAGCAAGCAGTTTGCGAACTAAGGACCTAAATCAATCACTTTGCATTTTGCCATCAATCGATCATAGCCTTTTACTCTGAGAGTAGTTGCGTCTCCCACCGTCGAAGACGTCTTCCATGAACTGCGCGTCGCGGCTTATCAGCACGCGACCGCTATCCAGTTCTTCGAAACGATACGCTTTTTCGTGCTCCGAGTACCCGAGAAAACGACAACTCACCGACCGAGCGTCAAACTTGGTGCGTTTTTCCTTCGGGACCGTCACATATGCATGGCAACCAAAAACTTTCAGGTTCGCCAGCAGTGGCTTCTTGCCCGTCCAAACTTGGTGCGGCGACTTGTCGTGGCTGATGGCGCGCGTCGGACACCGGTTGCGAAGGAACGTGGCAGTCATCACCGCTTCACCCCAATATGCCTTCGACAATCCGGCGTGCTCCAACATGCAGCGCGCACATTCCACCAACGTCCGGTTCATCCGCTCCGCCACTCCGTTCAGCTGAGGCGTGTACGGCGGCGTGAACTTCTGCACGATCCCGCGGTCGCTGCAGAACTTGGCCATCGCACCGGAAGTGTACTCGCCACCGTTGTCGCTGCGGAGTGTTTTCACGCGCTTGCCAGTCTGAGTTTCGGCGAACGCCACAAACTCCGCGAACTTGTTGGCCACCTCGGACTTGTTCCGCAACAAGTACACCACGCAAAAGTGTGACTTGTCATCGATGAACGTGACGAAGTACCGCTTGCCACCAAATGTTGGTGTCTGCATGGGACCACACACATCACTGTGGATGACCTCCAGCACTTGCTTGGCGCGGTTGGGCGACGACTTCATGTAACTCACTCGCGTTTGTTTGCCGAGTGAGCATCCGTCGCACAGCTCCCACTGCTTCACCGACGTCATGTCGATGTCTGTGCCGTAGCCCTTCTTGACGATGGCATCTAGACCGCCATGGCCGATGTGACCAAGTCGAAGGTGCCAGAGGTACGACGTGGTGTCCCCTTTGCGATCCTTCGAGCTTGCCACATTGGCCTCGTCAGGCATCATCGGCGTCATGCAGAGCTTGAACAGACCTTTGCCTTCACGAGCGCCGAGCTTCCACTTGAGACCCTTCGCTTCCGTGAAGCATCCGTCGCTTTCGAAGGTGACTGGTCCAACATCCTTGGTGAAGCGACCAACCGAGAACAGGTTGCGCGACAGCTTCGGGATGTGCCACACGTTCGTGAGCACACCCTTCTTGATCCCGCGAGGCGTCTTCATCGTCATCACGATGTCGCCGCTGCCGATCGCTTGGACCGCACCGTCGTCTGCGAGGCTCACATTCACTGGGTCGAAGCTCTTGTAGTTCCGCATGAACTTCTTGGAGCTCGTCATGTGCTGCGTCGCACCCGAGTCGACCATCCACACAACACTCGACTTGGAGGCACCCGCGATGCCACCAACCGAGAAGAGGTAGTCGCCAAAATCTTCGTCCTGCGCGACGTTCGCACGCTGCGACCGAAATCGCTCAGCGTCGTTCTGGATCCGCGAGGGACACTCCGCGATCCAGTGTCCTTGTTTGCCGCAGTTGTGGCACGCTCCGGTCTTCTTCACCGGACGTCCTCTGCGCTTGTTGTCGCTGACCATGAACGCTTGACCTTGACCGTGCGCTGTTCCCTCAGCACCGCCACCTTGTTCCTTGCGCTTCATGTCTTCATGCAGCAGCCGAGACGTCACGAGTTCCCACGACAGCGAGTCCGATCTGGACTCCAACGCCGTGATGAGGAACTGGTACGACTCGCTCAGACTGCCCAGAAGCGTGATCACCAAGTCGTCCTCGCTGACCGGAGCGCCCACCGCGTCGAGCTGCTCCGCCAGCGTCTTGAGCTTGTTGATGTGCTCCAGCACATCATCACCTTCGTCCATCATCGTCGTGAAGAAACGTCGACGAAGGAAGAGCTTGTTGGCCAAACTCTTCTTCTCGAAGTGTCCTTCCAGTCTTGACCATGCATCATGCGCGTCCTTGGCCGAGCGAACCAGCGGCAGCTGCGAGTCCTCCATCGCGAGACAGATCATCGCCAGCGCCTTGCGCGACTTCTTCTTGAACAGCGCTTGGTCCGCCGCAGCCTGGCAGTGTTCCAGCTTGATTTCCCCACATGCCACTTCCCACAGTTCGCGCTCCTCGAGCACCATCTGCATCTTGAACTTCCACGTGTGGAAGTTGGTTCCGTTGAACTTGCTGATGCGGCTTGGCGTAGAAGAATCCATGGCGAAGGCGTAGTCGGGGTCTTGAGCAGAGTCTGCGGGGCTTGGGCTCATAACCAAAAGGCTATGATCGATTGATGGCAAAATGCAAAGTGATTGATTTAGGCCCTTAGTTCGCAAACTGCTTGCTATGTAACGGGGTTACATGAAGGTCCCCATTTAGGTGGTCCACACCTTGGACCACACGGTCCGGCTTTGGTACATGGTACCCTCGGATTACCCTAAGTCAGTACTGATGTCAGTACATGGGCGCAACGCCATTCATTTGTGCATGACTAGAACTAAGTAAGCAATAGTTAGTTCTATACATTTAGGAAAAGAGATTTAGACAGATAAAAACATTCAATTCAGTTCACATTTTGCTAGTTTAATTAAGAAGTTGTTATTTACTCTTAATTAAACTAAGCCGAGTTCAAAGAGTCAGTTTTGGTCTGTTAAGTATCGCTATACTTGGTTCTTGTATAAGAACGTACAGTCGTCGGAACTCCGACTGATAGACGGACGTCTAAGACTCAAAGAGTCGCCCCCTCTTCCTCTGTGCCAAGCACTTGCTACGCAGCCCCGCTGCATCTGGTAGCACTCGTAGTCAATCCGACACCTGAGTCATTGACTGTCCCTCTGTGAGGATGGAGCAGAATGCTTTCGCCCATCTGACTCCAAGTCAGCAAGACACGCTTAACAAGCTAATGTCTTTGCTAGGCCCTGAGGGCATGACGCATTTAGCGTCCCAAGGGCCTGACGCAATCAATGCGCGTCTCGAGGCCTTCTCAAGTTACGAGAATGCTCTCCTTGAGCACATTCAACAAAGAGTGAAGGCTAAGACGCCCCAGGTGTCGCCAAGCCAAGAAAGTAGGCTTTCGAAGCCGAAACCACTCATGTTGAGTGTGAAGATCTTTAATGGATCTGAAGGAGAGAGCCTCCTGTTGTGGACCCGAGAGGTCGAAATGGCCATGAATTCGGCCATGCTCCAAACGGAGCAGCAGCGCGTCGCGCTGGCAGTCTCCAAGCTCGGTGGACGAGCGAAGGAGTGGGCACTCACGTGCCGTTCGTCAATAGACGAAGCGTTCCCATCGTGGGAAGAGCTGAAGCGTCAGCTGTCGCGAGTGTTCTCGCCGCCTAATGAGGCGTACCGCGTGCGATCACGCTTCCTTGCTTGTCGCCAAGGCAAGAAGGATTTGGTGGACTATGTCCAAGAGCTACGCACGCTCATAGCCGGCATGTTTGCCGACCCCTTGCCTGAGGCAGTCACCGTGACGGTGTTTATGGAGGGTCTTCGCACGGGCGTCGCCCGCACGGAGGTATTCCGCTCCTGTGGTGTAGCGATTTCTCACTGTATGGAGATACGCCAGTTGACTGACCTGCCGCGCTTTCCGGGGAAACGTCAAGTATCCGGCACTGTGATTGGCTTATATTATTGGGTGTGATTGGTCCGTACTTCATACGACCGACAACTCATTGACCATATTGAAGAACCTGGTCACTCGAGCGAGGAGGTCACTATTGTGGATATCGAACTTTGCCGAGTCCTCGGTGCGAACCTACCTGGGTTTAAGTACGGATTTCCCGGTGGTCGTAAGTTCGACCCTAAATGGGTACACGGCGACCTTTCAAGTACTCGGTGGCTATTTTGAGTACTCGGTGGTCGCTCAAGGGCGCTCAAGGGGGTTCAACTCTTCGGTGAACAGACACAGAGATCCGTAACGGGTCATAGTTCATTACATAATTGTATAGTTGCATAATTAGTTACATAGTAGGATGTAGGTCCGAAAGGACGTAAAGGGAGTTTGGAATATTCCACCAAACACGAAGAGTGAAGTGGAGACCTTTTAGGTGAGTCTACTTGCTTGTTTGTGTGGGTATGCCCGTCAGTGAACACCGAGCATTGCAGTGAAGTGTTCACCTGGCAAGGCCAAGAAGTGTGTGGCCGATTATATAGGGAGTTTGTATAGAGTGAAGGCTGAATTGCCTACATCTCTTTATTTGAGTGCTTCCAGCCGAGGTTTTACCTTGGCGCCCCGTATAAGCCTAGACAAGGCCTAGTACCCTTCCGCTGTTGGGACTACGGGGTTGTGTGAGTGTGTAGCGCATACTACCGAGTGCTCGTGGTAGTTGTGTGCGGTGTATTACTGGTGAAAGTCGTACTTAGCGAATTCACGGTCCAACGTCTGGCCCGGTATAGGGACTGAGTCTGGGCCTTCAGAATTCATCCCGACTATTAGTTTGCCGGCCTGGTAGACTATTTGTTGTGGGTTAAAGCTTTTACACTACTACCGAAGATTCACGTGGGTTTTACAACACCACAACTGGTGCCGCGACCCGGGACAGAGTTAGTGACTTTTGTGAATCGTTCTGTATTGGCTTTTACCAGTCTACGAGCAACAAGAGGCGATGAAAACCAAGAACCATGGTGAAAGGAGCAAGAGCGGTACCAGCTACCCCGATGAAGTCCAGCGGACGTGCGACCGAACGCTCAAGTCCGGACATGTCAGCGTCGAAGGTGTCGGCTGACATCGAGCGCTCGGTCAGCTTCGAGGACTCGGGGACGCTCAAGACGCTATGGATCAAGGTTTAGATGATGAAGAAGAGAAGACGCCGGCGCCCGGTATGGGAGCGCCAACGCCGGAGACGGCTACGCTGTCGTCTGGCCTGACAGGAGGTGTGCGATCGCTTTCGCGCAACCTCGCCAGCGAGATGGAGGATGCTATGGGTCCAGACCCTGATTACGACGATTTCTACGACGGCACCGAGGACTCGAAGCGGTCGGCTGCGAGTGCCAAGCGTGCTGTGATGTCCGCCCTACGTCCTCCCATCAATGGGGATACACCAGCTGCCAAGCAGGTGTTTGAGCGTCTGGTTGTGAAGATGCGTAACGACGACTGGATGCGGCTGTTTTCGCCGAATCCCCGCAAACAAGCGAACTGGCAAGCTTTAGCCAAGGAACTCGAGCTGCCAGTCAATTCGACGAGCGTCCGCCAAGTGGCCGATGACACCGTTCGGCTGTTGTGGTCGCTTGGCTTCCAGCCGAGGATGTATCCTGCTACCGATTTGTTGGACAGCATGACACCGTCAGAGGTTGGGACCGAGCTACAACGCTGGAAGAAGAAACTGCGCAAGGTGTTCGGAGTGACAGGGATCAACTATGGAGTGCAGCCGAGTGCTCGGTCGCCGCCGAATATTGAAGATCCGTCCAAGATCCCTCTTCCCCAAACACCAACGAGGACTCCACGCAAGGCCCAAGGTGAGTTTGGGTCGACCGAACGCTCGCCGTATTTCCAAGACTCGCATATGATAACTTCGCGCTCGGTCGAGCGTACTCAACGCATGCTGCAAGACATGGAGACGTCAGGCCGCCGCCAGAGTGGCCTCCACTCATCGCGAGCGAGTTCCGGTCGTAAGGGAAGTGCGTCCGAGGACTCGTCGGACAGTGACGAGGACTTGTTCTTCTTCGGTGATGACGAAGATGACCCCGGGACGAATTAACTCGTCAAATGATTGACATCACCGAGATGAATGACGCCGACCCAACGCCGCGACTTGAAATGGCTACCCACCGACCACTCGACCGGATCAAGCCATTTCACGGCACTCGCAACAAGAGCGAGAACTCGATGCAATGGCTGCGAACTTTCGTCTACGAAATGACCGGTACTCACACTGAGGCCGACAAGTGGTGCGTCCCATTCGAGCTTAGCCTTCGGGACGGAGCCATTTACTGGTTCCGTCAACTTCCGAAGAAGACGAAGCGCAAGTGGAAGCTGCTGAGCAATGCCTTCATCAGGTATTATTGCTCACAGTTTACTCGGACCGCCATGTCGCGGTATTACTCGGCCAAGCGTGAACGTGGTGAACACATCTGTGACTACTTGAACCGGCTGAATGGTCTCGCTCGGAATGCTCGGTTGCAGTTTGAGAAGGGTGGACGTGACGCCAAAAGCCATGTGCAGCAGTTTTTAGTTACGTGCGGAGACTCCCACGTAGCCCGGACACTCTATCATACTCGCGTTCGCGATATCCACGAACTGGAGGAAATTATTGACGACATTTTGCAAGGCGAGGAACGCATGTCCAAGGGTGATTCAAGTTATCGCTACTCTAGTAGCCGCGATCCGCGTCGAGAGGACCCCTACAGGAGGTCCTCAGGTCGAGACAATCGGGATCGACGCGATTCAGACCGAAGGCGTGATGACTCCCGCAACACTCCGCGCGTGACACTTGCTGAGGCATCGTTGAAGAATATCTTAGCTGAATTACAGTGCCGTGAATCACCTGATGCGGCTACCGAGTACTCGGACGCGGTTCGAGACCGTGAAGAGAACGAGGAGGATCAAGATAGTATGGTACCGACCAGTCGGAGGGCGATCAGTAAGGACATTCAGCTGACGAAGATGGTCGCCTTGCTGCGGCCAATGAAAATGACCGCAGAACAGCTGCTGAAGGCACTTACGCCCGGTCCGACAACCGACAACCCAGAGGCGAAAATTCAGACCGCGACCGAAGATTCAATCGCGACCGACGTGATGGCAACAACTTCAACAGAGACGACCGTCGCCAACAGTACGGACCTTGCTCCGCCTGTGGCGGTTTGGGGCACTCAGCTCACCGCTGCTTCAAGCGTTGCAAGTTCTGCATGCAAGTTCATGAGCCTGGAAAGTGCGAGCTCTACCAGAACTTCCGAGATCTGGTCAAGTTCGTGCGTACCGAAGGTACAAAGAAGGAACTCCCTTCCGACCTTCAAACCGTCATCCAAGGCAGCCATTTAAACTAGGCAGCCCGCCAACTACAACTGGGTTGGTCCCTATCGGGCTGCCACAGTTAGCCGAACCCTCGGTAGACGCGGATTGTATCTACGCCTACATGGGGGAGTGCGAATGGCCTGCGAACGATAACTCAAATGTGAAAACGACGGATACGGAAAAGGAGAGGGGAACAACCCTCGGTGGAGGTGATGTGAATGTAACTGGATGTGTTGGAGCCGATGGAAGCTCTACCGATGACTCAAACTACGTATCGAGTGCTGTTCAGTACTCGGTCGAGTCACCGAAGCACTCCAAGGTGATGAAGTTGAACCCCGGGGAGAGACTGGGGTGGTGGTCGGCTAGGAAGTTTGACCGACGGATCAGAATGCGTGCGCTCATCAAGGGAGCGATAAATGACACGCGAACGAGGATTCTCCTTGATAGTGGAGCCAATGTCAGCGTGATCTCTGACACCTACGCCAAGAAGTTAAGGTTAAGAGACGTCCCAGACCACGGTCGCAGTCTCGACGTGCAGGGAATAAGTGAAGGCAAGGTATCAACCACCAGACGAGTACTCGTCAAGATCACGTTGGGCTGGGATACGGTGTACGAGTTCGAGATGTGGGTGATGGCTCACCATGCTGGTGTGGAAGTGGTGTTGGGAACCGACTTTATGATCCCAGCCGGTATCCGGCTGGATTTGTTCCATGGCACCGCTCGGCTACCCAATGAGGCGATGATTCCCCTCATCAAGACTCGTAACATGGCCGAATCTGAAGAATACGGCACCCACATCAATGGGGGTCCGGATCAGGTGTTGAATATCCCTGGTAATGAGTGGATAGATTATCGACTGGAACGCAAGCAACCGTCGTTGGAGACCCACGATTTCTGGGTTCGAAGGACAAAGAAGCTAATACCGACGGTAACGAGGTTTCGCCGTGACGGAAAACCCGACCGCGTTCGCGTGACGAACATATCCGAGCGACTTGTGAGCTGTTCGGCCCATACACCGCTTGCGTTATGGGTTCCCATTGGCGATTTGCCACGAGAGGAAGGATACGTGCGTGTGGATTCAAAGAAGTACAGAGACTGGCAGGTGCTAGCTCACGAAGGCTCTCGGCACCCTGATGTGTTCGCGTTGGAATGCGAGCTTTACCGAAAATGGCTTGATTCTCAGCCATCTGCGGTAGAACGAACACATTATCAGCTGCCCAAGCGTTTAAAAACGAGGCCGTCCGAGTACTCGCACGGCCATCCAGCCGAACGATTGACATGTGCTCAGCGTTGGGACAAAATTTTGAAGGAATCGGCTCAGTGGAACGTGCAGGACGCCAGTTTGAGTGACGACTTTGGGGTGACTTTGGATATTTCGAGTAAAACACGGCCAGTGGCCGGTCAGGACGATCCTGGAGGCTCTCCAATGGCGAACGACTACTCGGTGGTCTCTCTAGAGAGACCAGAGACGCTGCTGAAGGTGTTGGACAGTGCACCGAATACTTGTTTGCAGAATCTGGGGCAAGACCCTAGAGTGACCACAGCTTTTGGAGACAATCGTCTCGTTTCCGCTCAAAATGATGGTGATGTCGCTGCAGATGAACCTCCTTTGTCCAAAACGATGAACGAATTATCGGTTGGCTCACAGGAGAATCTCAAGACAGCGCTGGATCGACAGGACACCCTACCGAATACTCAAACGAAGAATCAAGTTGATGATGACGACGCCGTGGCAGTTCTGGAGGCTACCTATATGTCGGTAACCAGAGTCCTAACCACTGAAGGAGATGAGTCCAAGGATAGGGGTGATCAGAACTACTTCGAGCATCGAGCAGGCGACATTGGACTAGAAGATTATGCTAAGGAATTAGCCTTCCTTCCCGACTTGACCGAGGAGTCGCAAACGACAATCGACTATGCAGCTACGAATGTGATGAACCCTCGGTTGTCGGCTGACCAGCAAGCACGCTTGATTGCGGTGCTGAGGAAACATGAAAAGATCATGATTGCAAGTGGAAACGCGCTACCACCGCCTGCTTATGGCGTGGTTTGTGACATTGACGTCAACGGTCACGTGCCAATCAAACAACGAGCCCGACGGATACCGCTCCGACATCTCGAGAAACTCTACGAGTTATTGAAGGGATTGTTGAAGGCAGGTCTGATTGCGTTTTCAGACAGTCCATGGGCGTCGCCCATAGTGATTGTGCTGAAAAAGAACGGACAAGACATCAGACTCTGCATTGATTACAAGATGGTGAACGCCGTCACCGCGATCATGGAATACGCCATGCCGCTGGTGGATGATCTCTTGACAGATTTGGAGTGTTACCTATGGTTCTGTTCTCTCGATGCCGCCAGTGGATTTTGGGCTATCATGATGACTCTACGTGCGCGGAAAATCTCAGCGTTCGTTTGCGCACTGGGGCACTTCGAGTGGCTACGAATGCCATTCGGCCTAAAAACGCTCCAATGATCTACCAGCGAATGATCGATAATGCTTTGTATGGGTTCGTTCAACCCAAAGGAGGCTGGCTACACTTCTCGGAGCTAATGAAAACAGCTGAAGATTTGGCCAAACGACGTCGCCACGGTGCTACCGAATACTCATTCCCACTTTTGGAAGGCGGAGGTCGTCACCGAACCAAGTTCGAGGCTGACCGTGAGACCTCGGTAGACACCGATCCAGTATTGGAATTGGTTAACAGTTCTACGGCTAACATGTTTGCGAATGGAGAAGCCGATGAGTCCTCGCTAGTGCCTGTATTCGGTCGACGATCGTTCGTTGACGATATCTGCTTCGGTGCCGAGGACTTCGACGGCTGTTTGGCGACACTGGATCGACTACTGTCGAGGTTCACTCAATGTCGAATCAGTGTCAGCTTCACGAAAAGTATCTTCGTTCAGCCGAAGGTGGACTTCCTGTCGCACGAGATCTCGCATGAGGGCATTAGAGCCGATCCCAAGAAGCTCCATGCTATCACCGAGCTCTCGTTCCCAACGACCAAGCGTGGGATGCAGTCATTTCTTGGGGCATTGAATTACTACAGCCGATTTATCCAAGATTTTGCCGTCTATGGAGCTGCGCTTTACCAGCTCAAAGATGACGACTTCAGCCCCGGGGGACTTGTCAGTAGCCCACCGAGCATTCAAAGCGTTGCAAGCGAAGGTAGCCGACGCCCCAATCTTGAGGCATTTCGACCGATCGAAAGAAGTGCATGCTATGTTGTTCGCTAATGAGTGGGCGTTGAGTACCACTCTTATGCAAGAGCATGATGGCAAGATGCATCCCGTTCGATTCCTCGGTCGCGTGCTCAAGGAGGCCGAAATGAACTACCATCCAGCTGAGAAGGAGGTCCTAGCACTCCTTTTGCTGTTGAAGACCTGCTACACGCAGCTCGCGGGAAAGACATTACATGTCTATACCCGGTTTTCGACACTCGAATGGATGTACAAATCCAAGACACTTTTCGGTAGGGCGGTTCAATTTGCGGTGCTGTTATCCCCTTGGGATTTGAAGGTTCAACGAGTCAAGGAAAAGGATGTGGCCTTTGCACAGTTGCTGCAATCAACCATCACAAGTTTTGTCGACATTGAAGACTCGTTAGCACCTCTCGCCCCACCGAAACAAGGGTCCCCTACTGTTCGTATGGACCCAGCGTTGCTATACGCACGGCTACCGAGGACTCACAACGGCTTTGTGATGTCATTTGATGGATCTGCTAAGACGGAGAAATATGGAGGTTACGGTAGTTGTTCATGGATTATGGAGACTTCCTGATTGGAGTATAGTGATCGCTGCGAATGCTTACCTCTCCTCAACCACAGTCAACGTGGCCGAGTACACAGGCATGAATAATGGCGTCAAAGCTGCTATTGAACATGATGCCGAGGACTTGGTCATAGTGGGTGACTCGAGGCTCGCAATCCAACAATCACTAGGGGTGATCGCATGTCGGAAGGAATCACTGATGGCTTTGCTCAATATCCACAAAGAACTCACAACGAGACTTCGGTCGGTGAAGTATCTGCATGTGGTACGAGAATACAACGCAGCCGCTGATTCGTTAGCGACGAGGCCTTGGAATCGAAAGTGAGCCGAGTGGTTCTGACGGAATCCCGTAAGGATGAACTCCGAGCGCTTAATCGCATCCAGGAAGTGATTTATGAGCCCTTGGAGAACACGGCAGACGTTAAACCACCTGCTCCTGACAATTTCGTCCAAGCTCTGACAATAACCGAACACTCGAATTGCAAGACTCGCAAGACTTTCGCAAAATTTGTCGAGATTGGATCAG
>JAAVTJ010000143.1:0-428590 GCA_011947355.1 Phytophthora boehmeriae | reverse complement strand
AAAAAAAATTCCAAAAAAAAATTCCAAAAAAAAAGCGACTAACAAACACAATCTGATGGCAGAGGAAGGCCAGCTGCTGACTGCCAGCAACAAAATCCTTCACTCCAATTTCGCAGGAGCTAACCAAGTCGCGAGACTCCGACACAACAGACTCAACAGACAGATGAAGGTCGCAATGGACAAGCAGACCAGTCGCCGATTGGTGAAGGTGACCAACTACGCGCTCGTGCAGGTGCTCAAGGCCACGGTGGTACGTCTCCGCAAGGTGGAGATGGAGCTGGGCGATCTGGAGCTGGCGCTCGAGGACGAGCAGGAGGAGATGGAGTCCTACAGCGACGACATCGACGACTGCCACGACCGCATCGAGGACATCGACGAGTTCGTGCGCGAGCTGGAGGCTGGCAACGTGCAGACGGTGAGCGATGTGGCGTCGGCGCTGGCCGAGATGGCAGAGGAGCGTCAGGAGGAGAAGAAGCTGCTCAAGGTGCTGGGCGACGCCCGCTCGAGCCACGAGAAGCAGTTTCACGATCTGCAAGACCAGTCTGCCGCGTTGAAGAAGGAACGCTCCGCACTGCACAAGACGCGGCTGCATATCTGCTGCCTCTTCCGCCGCAACGGCGTCTTCGAGCTGGTGCGACGGAGGTTGGCAATTCGCCATCCGAAGCTCATTTAGAGTGGCAGCAGCGAACACACACACAGAAGTCCCAGAGCTACCTACCTACCAGCTCGTTATTTATTAGTGCTACAAACTATGGAAATACAAGACTCGGTATCATATCTACCCCTTCCAAACCACCGCTTTGTTCCATCCATTGTCCTCACTCCGTGGCGTCTTAATCCACAAGATCCACCGCAGGCTGCTCGCCAGTTAAGTCCGCTGAGGAAAAGGATTTCGGGCACGGCCTCTTCCTGCTGACCACCGAAGGCAGCTGCGACGGCTTCGCTTTGGTGTGCCATCAGTCGCTTACAACTTCAAATCGAAAGATTTTCTTGGGCCTCATGATCGCGATAGTTGCGGGACGCCCGTTAGTCTCGTCGCAACACACACACTCGAGACTTGTAGGGGAAGAACTGCAAGTTCATCTCATCTGCAAGGCGGCAAGCCAATGATGAAGCGCGTTGCCGCGCGACTGGCGACTCCACATCGCTTGATATATCGATCCGGACTTGGAGATGGCTGGGCTTGGATAGGAGAGCGCAGAGACCCGTCGTACCATCATCACTTGGTGGTGTTTTCCAGTCTTGCTCTTGCGGATGTTGCTTTTCTGATGGGGCCGCTCTCTAATCTGCGGTTGACTCAGTGCATGTACCCATGACCGGGTCCTGGTCTGATCTTCGAGGTTCAAGCTTCGATCCCAAGCTAAAGTCCCTCGTCGGTTGAAGCTGCCACGGTCGACGAGCACCGCCCGCGGTGTCCGTGCCTACAACCGACGCCCCGTAAAGCCAACTACAGCACAATTGTTTCCGTTTCAAGCCACTCCGCCAAACGGACGGGTGCTTTTTCCAGCTACAATGCCAACGAAACTCCACACTCGCGAACGCTGCATTCGGGTGCCAACTGAGACTCGAGCGCGGCGATGACGACGGTCAATCTCATCCCTCGGTACATCAATTCACTTGGTCGCTGCGATTGCTGTTCCCTCCCCTTGTTTACCTTGCTCCCTCTGTTTATCATGTCTGTAGTCACATTTTCGGCCTTAAGACGGATGTCCATTCAAACGTTGCATTTGTGGACGACCAGACCGTGGCCTATCCTGCTGGTCACCACATTGTCGTATGCTCCCTGGATGACAAGCGCCAAAAATTCATTGCTGGCACGGAGGCGTCTGAAGGCGTCACCGCCACAGCACTAGCACCGAGTCGCCGGTTTCTGGCAGTGGCTGAGCGTAGCGAACGTGCTCTAGTGAGCATCTTCGACCTTAAGACGCTCAAGAAGCGCAAAGTGCTGACCTCCGCCGACACTCAAGCCCGGAATTACGTCAGCCTGGCATTCAGTGCCGATAACCAACTTTTGCTCACGCAAGGCGGCGCTCCTGACTGGATGCTAACATGCTGGAACTGGTCCAAAGGCAAACCTGTGGCCAGCGTCAAGGCCCCTTTGCATGTCATGGCTCCACATGCATCCCCAAGTTCAGCTATGTTGGCGCTGGCTGGCCAGTCCACACTGCATACGATCGGAGGCAGCATGGCCCATCTGAGCTCGTCTCCGTCCGATGCAAACCTCCTTGGGTCAACTGGTGTAACAAACCCTGGTTCAGTACCAAGTGCTACGCTAGTCTCTACGTGTTCTTTCAGTGATGTCGATGCTGGATTGGTGTGCGTCACTGGAGCTGGGCTCGTGCGATTTTTCCGAGTGCTAGAGACAGCATTCCGCCCATTACCCAGTCCTCGCATGGAGATGCACATGTTCCTGGCTCATGCATGGCTAAAGCAACGCGACGATTATTTAATCGCTGGCACAGCTGCCGGGGACCTCATGCTTTTCCACGGAGGCGAGTTCGTTACTCGTCTGACAGCATCGCCAGGTGCCGGAAAAGCTGTGCACAGTTTGACTGCCACTACGAAAGGGGTACTTTGTGGACTCAGCGATAATACGGTGGCCATGTTTAGCGTCATGGTAGATGACAGCACCGAGCCATCTTCACCTTCTGATGGAGACGCAGCACCGGCACCACAAGAAGATCAGTTCCTGGAAGACGCAGCCGAACTCCTGACACTGCAGCGCCTTGTGCGGGTCGACACTGGTTCAGGGCACGTCGCCACAATCGCCGTCAGCCCCAATGAAGATGTTATTGTTGTCACCACCTCATCCGCGCAGCTGCTTACATTTCCTTATCAAATTCATACCTCCGGGGTGCATTCCACGCCATCAATCCTTCCTGTGGTGGATGAGGCTGCCGTCGCGTCTGGTGCTAATACCCGTGCTTCGTTTTGCGTTGGGGCATCAGACATTGCGTTAGCTGTAAGCGAGGATGTCGAGTTTGTCGTAACAAGTTTTCACCAGCCAAGCGATCCGGCAAGCGCCAGCACTGGACCACCAGTAGGGGTCAGTGGGGGCGGCAGTGGTGGGTTACTGCACGTCACTGGAATGGATGTGTGCGTACGCAAACCTCTCCTAGTGACATGCAGCCTGGACCGCACGGTCCGAGTTTGGAACTACATTGATCGCACGTGTGAGGTCGCCAAGCGCTTCAATGAAGAAGCTTTTAGTGTTGCTTGCCATCCGTCTGGCCTCCACTTACTTGTCGGGTTTGCTGACAAACTCCGTCTGCTCAATATTCTCATGGATGATATCCGTTCTTTCAAGGAACTGCCTGTCAAAGCGTGTCGCGAGTGTCAGTTTAGTACAGGTGGACATCTGTTTGCTGCAGTCAATGGCAACACTATCCAGGTCTTCTCCTTTTCACGGGCGAGCTGGTAGCCACGCTACGAGGCCATAATGGCAAGGTGCGCAGTCTCTATTGGAACACTGATGACTCGAGCATCGTCTCAGCTGGCCTGGATGGCGCTGTGTATTACTGGGACATTGACGAAGCTAAACGTGAGGCTGAATTTGTCCAAAAGGGAGTATCTTACTACTCAGCCCTTTGCAACCGTGAAGGCACGGCTATTTACGCAGTTGGGGGAGACCGTCTTCTGAAAGAGATCGAGGTGCCATCGTCTCAACTTACTAAGGAATTTGCGTGTGACGCTACGCTAGGTCAACTAGCACTATCTGGTTCTCAACGATTGCTCTTTGCTGCTGGAGCTGAACAGGATCGTCCCGGGGCCATTCGAGCATTTAAGTTTCCCCTTACGGGTGAATCGGCGGAGTTTCAGTGTTCAAGCGGGCCTGTTACTCGCCTTCGAGTGTCATTCGACGACCAATTTCTCTTTGCTGCAGGCGAAGATGGGGCTGTATGTATCTTCGAGGTTCGCGATAAGGAAGGGCGTCCTACGCGAGCTACTGCCAAGGAAGGCGAGAGCACTTCGTCTGTCTCCCTTGGTGGAGGTTTTGGTGGTCATGGTGGTGGTGCGGCAGCTTTTTCGGAGGAAATTCTGGTCACCAAATCGGATCTGGAAGAGAAGAACACGCTTATGCTTGAGCTAAAAAACAAAGTCGACGAGCTCATGCTTCATAACGAATATCAGCTCCGACTTAAGGACATGACGTATAATGAAAACTTAAAAGACCTGACGGAGAAATTCACTCATGAAATTGAGCTGGAAAAGAACAAGTATGAGTTGTTACGAGAAGACAAGAACGATATTGAAATGGAATACGAAGAGAAAATTAAGCAACTTGAAGAACACCATCTGCAGCAAATGCAGGAGACCGAGGCTTCGTACCAACAGAAAATCATGAAAGAGGTGGAACGCTATCAAGAGGTTCTTACACAGCGTGAGGCACAGTCAGTGCATTGGAAAAACGAGCAGCAGCGATTAGTCACTACGCACGACAAATATGTGGCCGATGTGACAGAGGATTTCGAGCAACGCCTCAACGAGGATCGCCAATTGCGGATGCAAATGGAAGAGGAGAAAGACGAGCTAGGACGCGAGTATCGCGAGACTGTTGCGCAAGTTGAAGCTGATGTGGATGAAGAAATCGAGGCGCTCAAGAAAAATACGAGGACAAGTTGCAGGCCGAGCGCGAGGCTACGCTTCGCTTCAAAGGGGAAAATGGTATCATGAAGAAGAAGTTTTCAGCACTTCAAAAGATATTGAAGACCAGCGTGATCAGATTAAACTACTCTTGGAGAAGGAAAAGGAATTGATTGAGGCAATCAAACAACTCGAGAAAGAAATCCAGGCGCTTAAGCGCGAGATCCGCGCTCGTGATGAAACCATCGGCGAAAAAGAAAAACGAATTTATGATCTTAAGAAGAAGAACCAAGAGCTTGAGAAGTTTAAGTTTGTGCTGGACTACAAGATCAAAGAGCTTAAACGCGCAATCGAGCCACGCGAAAATGAGATCGCCGATATGAAGGCTCAAATCAAGGAGATGGACCAAGAGCTTGAACTGTTTCATAAGAGCAATGCTCAACTGGATGTGCTCATTGGTGAACAGCGACAGCGCATCAATGCCCTTCAGAAGTCTATTACAGGGCACCGTCAAGTTCTCAGCGACCAGCAGACGTCGATGCGGCGCTTTCGGTGTGACTTGCACGAGTGTGTACGCCATTTGCAGTCACCGAAGGAGCTCGCTTTGCAAGTGGCACAGCTTTACAATAAGTACGTCACTACTGACGATGGAGCAGTTGGCGCAGGCCCTGGAGGCGATGTGGAGGCAGAGATTCAAGTCGAGTACGCTCGGCAGAAACAGTACCTTGAAAAGTCTGTACACGTTCTCAAGCGCAAGTACGCTGCAGACGCGCAGGAGCACCAACGAGAGAATTTGCGGGCCACCTCTGACAACATGTTACTCATACGCGAGATCAATGATCTGCGCAGTGCTCTGACTGTTGCCAAGAACAATCTTCAAATGGAACGAGCTACGCTGGCTACTGCTGGGTTAGGTGGCTCAACGATGAAACACGACAAGGCTAGCACGAGTAAATCGATTGCAGTGGCACTAGAAGCTGCTGGTGGGGATCCTGATTTGCTCATTGCACGACAAAGGACTGAAATTGAAGAGCTGCGCCGTGCTGTGAAGGCATTGGAGGACAAGTTGGCGAGTGGCGCCGGAAGCAGGCCGGGCGAGTTATTCCCACCTATTGGTCGCGCAGTGGATGGCTAGTCGAACAATGCACGCAGTCCTCATGAATTTGTGACGAAAGCTAACCAAATTTCAATTCAGGTCTTTCGCAATGTTTGATATTATACAAGTAACAACAAATGAGTAACCTTACGAGCTCAGAAAATGCCTTTATCATAAAGATCACAGGTGGATGTACATCTAGCACGTAGAAGGGATTCATACTAACAACTTTTTGCTTCATTAGGACAAACTACTCGTACTAATTTTTTAACTACTTATTAGCACACTACTACATCTCCCTGTTGCCGTCTGCCATTTTGTGTTGGATTAACTCCAAAACGAACATGCTGTTGCGGCTAAAGAGACAAAAGATCCCGTCCTGAGCTTTGTGCAGCAAGATACGCTCCTTCTCAAGCGTCTCAACTTGACATTGCAGCTGGCGGAGCTACATCCGACCGCTCTGAGAAAGCGAACACTTCCATCCAAAGAATCGTCGTCATTGTAGTCCAGTGAGGAGTATTGAAACCACTTGTTCGAAACGGCGTGACCTCAGCACGGACTTCCGTTTGAGCAGCTCAATATGGGAGACGACCCGTACAACTTTGAGATCGCTCTGCCCGCTTCCTCTATCGCTGCCCCCAGGTCGAATGGAAAAACAGCAGTAGCTTTGATAGTGATGAAGAACGCAGCGATGCCAGTGGCAGCTTAAGTGACGCGAGCGGTATTAGCAGCGACAACGACAGAGACCGTGATAAGCCAAAGTTTGTCGCTCCATCCAAAGTCCTGACCACCAACCGAAGGATGGAAGCCACGACTGCTTCAGCATCGTCTGGGAGCGCTCTGGACAAGGCTAAATCATTTCTGTCAAAATATTCGAGCGTGAAAGCAACCAGTTCGTACGATTCCAAGAAGGCGATGGGGTACGTAAGTCTTCCACGCTGCTTATGTCATTGTCCACCTTCTTACCCCAGCACACACCTCGCACAGATCTCGTACCCGGCGCATCAATTTGGATTCAGACGAGGAAGATATCTCCCTTGATTCCTCGTCTTCCGGTGAAAGCGAGAGCACAAATAGCAAGCAAGCTACTCATGCTGCTCTGAGCGAAATCAATACCCGTGGTGAACTCGTCACTCACCCAACCCAAAAGTCGGAACAGCATGAAGCAGTGTATGCCCGCCCAAGCGCAGTCAATGATCTTAATAGTGATGAAGCTGAGAGTCAAAACAATGATCGTGCTCTCCCTCACAACGAAAATGGGGCAGCTTCGTTAACCATTTTTCGAGCTAAAGAACAAAGTATCGATGGGAGCCAAGCAGAAGATAGCATTGAATCATTTCACAGCCAATCTGACCACTATGAGACCATCAAACCACCTCCCGTACAGTCGTCGACAACATTGCCAATAGCTGTGCATCACGATCGCCATGAAGACAGTGACGCCGAATACAACGAATCTTTCCACGAGGAAAGTATATGGAGTTCTTTGATCAGATGCGGACCTACAATCAAGCACTGGGCAACAAGCACATGGCAGCGAGTAAAGCGTATTTGGAGATGACGAAACCTCTAGAGAATTCAGGCAAGTCAAGGCGGTGGACGCGAGATGTATATAATTTGGTGCAGCGATGTGTGAGTGATGTGCAAGTGGCCGAAAAGAAAATGGAAAAGGCACGGCAACGAGTTACTCGAGCTGCAGACGATCTTGCACACTGGAAGACTGTTTTGGCCGCCAATGAAGCCACATACCAAGTGCAGCCGAATAACCCTGAGGTTCGTCGTGCGTTCCAAACGGCGCAGTATCGATTTACCAATGCGTTCCAGGAGGATGAAACAGCAGGCGCTGAGTACGACGACGCGAGGACGACTCTGTTGAATTCCATTGCAAGGAGAGATGAAGTCGTTGAAGAAGCGACAGAATTATCACAGAGTGTCGAAGAAGATCGATTAGACACACTACTTATCGTCATCGGGCAGTTCGTGGAGACCAGGGTGGCCATACTACAGGCAGAAATCGAAGCCATGGCAGATCTGCAGCGCACACTCAAGGCCATGGATCGTGACTCGGTCGTGCAGCAATATATTGTGGATAGTATGGCCCCAGAGCTTACACATCGGCACACAAAGGCATTGAGTTTACTGGAATGGCATCGCGTAGTCTGGCGATATGAATATCAATCGCGGCAAGCAGCAGAACCGGCAAGTTATATAGCACTCTCAGGTTTCCAAGACGAGGTTGCCAAACTGAAGGCTTCTGGGGTATCTGAGAAGGACGTCGAGGTCATCAAGGATTTTGTGTCTAGCTGCTTCGTGGAGCCTGATGCGGCACTTCTCCCGTCGTCAGCCTTAGCGTCCGCTGGCTCCTCAACCAAACATCGCACCAAATTCACCGATGCCTCATCTTCTGCCGCCCAGTCGATGTATCGCCTCACAGTGGTGCGGCGCATAATACTGGATTGCCTGACGCACCAACGAGCACATAATCGAGAACTCTCGCGCGAGGGTTTTTCACGACTAGCTGCGGCATTACGCTTACTACTCGATGCATCCCTCGCGCAGCATGATACGCGCACCACGAAGCATTTGATGAACATGCTACAGACATTTTATCGCAATACCAGCAAAGACCGGCAGGAGTACCTCCACGCTGTACTGAAAGACCACGCAGCCTGGCGTGTGGCCGCGTTTTGGGGAGATGCACTGCTGGAGAGTGTGGCGGAAGAACTCAGCAAGGCGTCGCCTGACACGCCTTGGTATTTCCTACCCGACCAGGAACGCTCTCAAAAGGTGTTGGAGGTGCACAATATCGTTTACGGTCAAGTATCGGCGTACTTGTACCACCTATCCAGCTTTGGCTTTACTAGGCGCCAGCTATTGCAGTATGCACGCAATGTATGCTTTGCGTACGAACTGGGCGAAGAGCAGCGCATAAGTTTGCTAGCTTCAGTTCAAGGTATGTCCCTGGAAAGATGTCAGGAAGATGAGTATGAAGAAAAGCGGGAAGAGCCTTATGGGTTTGAGGATGACGAATGGCAGCGCCCCTCAGAACGTGTGAGCGAGCTGTCTGACCGTAGCAACAGTAGAGTACCTGCGGCACGGCCTGCTGATGTGCAATTCACGTCATTCAAGCTACCGGACTGGTCTTCATTCGCAAGTGGTGGTGGTTTCAGCAGTACTGGAGGTGGTATTAGCAGCGCTGGCGGCGATGGCAGTGTGTCAAAATTCGGTCGTGGACGTGGCGAATCGACGGCTTCGAATGCAACGACCATCATTGAAGGCTCGACAACTGCATCTTATGTTGGCAGTGTACGTGACTTCGAAGAAATGAAGACAATCGCGTCTACTGTGGTTGGTGAAGAGGGCGACGAGTCATGGGAAAATCTTTTCGGAGCCTCGGCAGCTTCTGCTTCGGGAGGGAAGGAAGACTCAGCAATATCTTTGCTCGGTATCGGAGATGACAAAAGTGATGACGAAAAGCATAAGGACCGATTGATGAAACGGCGCAAGAATGCACGGAAGTTCAACGATCAACTGCGCTTGGCCCGCACCATGCCTTTGAGTACCCGAATTCATGAAGACGAAGAGGACGATGCTGCAACGGCCGTGGCACCACCAAAATTTAATCCACATGAGCAGCAACCACCCCTCCCACCAGGCCCCCGCCTCGGGGACTGCTACGCCATCGCTCGACTGATAATGTTTTCTTAGGTATTCGTGAAGAGAGCTCCGATCTACCACCGATGCACGGAAGTGCACATTCCTCTAGAAATGGTCACGGTATAGCTATGTACGAGAACGGCAGTACTCGGGGTCCCTCGTCCCTAGAGAAAAGAAGGCACAAAAAGCTACACAAAGCTCGATCTGTTGCCAGTATCGATACGTCGATGCTACGAGTTGAGAACGAGCAGACCTTCTCTACTCACTCTTCCGCTCACTCTGCTTCCAGCAGTCGGTCATCCGGCATGGACCAAATCAAGAATCTTGCCGCGCAGATGAAGCAGAGGCGCAAAGAGAATTCGAGCGGCAACATCGACTTTGTGTCGCTCACACGCGCTCAGAGTGACGCAACAGGATCAGCCACTGCAATCCCTCCAGAGGAGCCACCAGCCCAAGAGATGAAGCCAAAACCAACACTTTCCGGTGTGGCAGCACTTCGCGCTCGTTTTGAAAACACATGAGTCATCAGTACACAATAAAAAAACGCGTAGAAAATACCTTTTGACAAGTGAGTTGTTGCCATCTACGAAGTTATCTTCCTGTCTTCAATGTCTTCTTCGCTGTAGGTCCTTTAGAAGCGGCCGTTCGCCTTGGGCGCTTTGCCTTGGTACGTAGCAGGCAGCTCGAAGCTCGAGACAGCAGAGCTAGAGTGCACGAACAGCCGACCGCAGACCGGCATGATGTCCCACTCGAGACTGAGCGTCACGTTGGCGCCACGCAGCTCGTCGTGCTGGTCTGCTAGGAAGTACTTGACGCCTTCGTCCTGGAACTGCAGCTCGCTGGCGGCCTCCTTGGTCTGCACGATCTTGTCCCAAATCACCACTTGGTTCCGGGAGTTGCTGGCGCTCTCAAAGTCCGCCAACACGTACACGAAGATCTGCTTGACGTTCCAGTTGAAGACGGAGCTCAGATCTGGGCGCCGCATACTACAGTTAGAGAGAGAGCGATAACAGACAGTTAAAGAGCAAAATAACAACACGCACCAGCATCCAAGTCGAACGAGAGCGTCGCGCGGTCCGCTTTGTCCCGATAGTTCCGCAGAGAGTGCAGCTTGTTCAGCTCCAGACGCCGCACCACCGGCTGCGCCTCGTGCAGGAAGGTGCTGATCGCAGTGAGTGTGCACATGATGGCCAGCGCCATCAGCGACGTGAAAAACACGGCATTGGCACGTGTCCAGACCGAGTACATGGCGCCCAGCGGGGGTGTTCCAGAGTGAGCCGCAAAAATGCTATTTTAACTAAAAGAAATATTTTAATTTCAAATTGTACATGAAATTCAAACTTCACTTTGACATGAATATATTGCTACGTGGTTCGACCTCGTCGTGTACTGCTGCTGCGAGTTAAACTGCAGTGGTGGGGTTCGATGAGGTGAGCACAACCACAGGGCCATGGTGGCGATCAACTCCTGCTGCTACCAGCTCGCCAATTAGAAGCTGCGCCATCCGCATGCAGCGCAGGTGTACGATCGTGTTGGCAGCCACCAGCAGACCGACAAAGAGTCCGGTGCTGCTCGAGTAGTAGTAGTACGTCTCGTTGTCGTCTGCGTCGCTACTGGCGCTGTCGTTGTCATCGTCGTACGAGACCATTCTCCCCGAGAAGAGCAGCGCGACGATCAGCATCCACATGTTGAGAATCAGCATGATGTAGTTGGCCCAGACATACCAGCGGAGCCACTTCAGTCGCTGCGCATCAACAGGTGGCCGTGCGCCATAGTAGCCGATGAAAGCCGTCGTCAATCCTAGCGTTCCCAGAATAAACGGCTGCAGGAAGAGAATTGTGGCCACATAGTACGCGAGCATGAAGCCCGCGAGCCACCGACATTTCTGCAAGAAAGCAAAGCGGAGATTGTCGGCGTCTGCGTCCCCGTCACTGCGGTGGGGGCCATGGCCATCACCACATAAGGGCGGTTTGGGTCGACGCTGGACGCGTCGTAGACCGGAGCGGGTGCGTTCGGGTTCACTGGGATGTTGCTGCCTCCTGGGAGATGCGTCTGGATCTGACTGATGTTGCCCAATGGCTGAGCCATTGCAATAGGCGGCAGACCCGACGCCATCTTCGCTGCCGTGGCGCTGGGCGTTGGCTGCGCGGTAATGTACGGCACTTCGGACGACTGCTCTTCCTCCTGCTGGCTGTTGGTGGCGGTCGACATGGACGTGTTTGCTGCTGTGGATGGAGCCTGTTGCTCGCTGTTGTTACCTGCGGAATTTGTCGTCATTTCTCTCCGTCCTCTCCTTCTTCCACGGTTTATCGACCCGCTAGCTTTCCAGTAGGTACCTGTGCAGTTCAAAATCCAGTGTGGATCAGATGGTTACAGCGCAACTCGGGTGTTGCTGCTGGACTCGAGGGTCGTGTGTGACACACACTCAATAACGGTAGAGCCGGACGGAAAATCCGTATTCAGGGAGGGGTAAGAGGCATTTTATCCAATGATAGGAGCACAATAAGTCTTTTTCAGCCAATCACAGTAAATCGAAAACTGCCAAGACCAATATGGAAGCACATCAATGCGATGAAGCGCTTCGACCAGACTGCATTCAGAGAGCTCTTGGCACAACTCATTACCAATGGCATGAACGGCTTTCGTCGAAGCTGTAATGATCCCATAGATCGCTCCAGATAAAAAAAATCTGCAGCGCCATTCCAACCAATCGCATGATTTCCAAAAATGTTATGTTCGCCACATAAATAATTTATTTTGCCGGGCAATCATTTCAAAATGGCTACACTGATGGCCAGCCGTTATCTGTGGCCCTCGCTGCAGGGTGCGTCCCGCAGCCGTCGCTTCTCGCTCGCTGCACCAGGACAACCTCCCTACCGCGTTCTTTTCTTTGGAACGGACGACGTCTCTCTCTCCACGCTGAAATTACTGCACGCTGCCAGGTATCTTGACAATTACAGGCTCTCAACGTAGCAAATCTGCTCTCAATGCGAATTGATGCATTGTGTGTCAATTTCTTGTACTGCAGCAATGAAGAGCAAGGGAATCCGCTCATAGAGCACATCGAAGTTGTCTGTCCGTCGGACCGCCCCATGAACGGCCGAAGGAAGGACGAACCTGTGCCCGTGAAAAGATTCGCGCAACGTCACGGCCTCAAAGTCTTCGACACACCAGCGCATTTGAAGTCGCTCAAAACGTGGGACTTCCCCGTAACAAACTCGTTTGATGTGGGGTCGTCGTGTCCTTCGGTTATTTCCTCGTGCGTTAAACTGTTGTGCTGGTGTCGAGATGTGCGACGTCCTATGCTGACGATTGAGCTGATGAAACTGTGTTGCAGCATCCACACATGCTGAAAAATTTGCATCGTGGTGCGATCAACATGCATCCGTCGCTTCTCCCGAAGGTAGTGTCAATACTGTCGTGCAGGATGAAAGTGACGACGAATTGAGCTCATCTCACGTTTTCAACGATCTTTGTGAATGCAGTATCGCGGCCCTGCTCCGATTCACCATGCACTTCTAAATGGCGACACAACCACGGGCGTGTCTGTCATTGAGATCGACCCCAAGGCTTTCGATGTAGGCCGAATTCTGCTACAGGAACCGTACGACATCAAGCGGGGCATCCAGTGCCAAGAGTACGGCCAAATTCATTGTTTCCATTCAATTGGCAACTTGGTGAAGTAACAACTTGTCGCTGTGATGTTGTCTGCAGACTAGCAACTGAGCTGGCGGCATTTGGTGCCGAGTGCGTCATGAAGACTTTGTCGGACTTGCCTTCACGCAAGGAGGCGGCGGTGGTACAAGACGATACGACAGCTACCAAAGCTCCTAAACTTACACTGAAGGATGGCATTCTCTTGCTCTCCGAGCCAGCCCAGAAGATATTCCACGTAAGCTTTTAACTTCTACAGACTGACAAGCAGTATTGATGTGCACTCACTGACTGCATACGTGAGCTTCTACAGTGTTGGCAGGCGTTAAGCAGCTCGGTCGGCGTGAGCGTGCAGTTTCGAGACAAAGTGGTCAAGTTGATCGATATTCGCCTTCCGTCAGCTGAGGAACTGCAATCCGGTGAGTGCACACTCTTTAATTGGCTGTACAATGCGCTGTGTAACGACCAGTGCTTTCACTGCTTTACTGATTCAGTCCAAGCAGATGAAGTTCGCAATGGGCCAGCTTCTGCTGGCACTTTCTTCTTCGAAAAGAAACGTCAGGCACTCTGGTTGCGATGCGCGGGTGATTCCTGGCTGCTAGTTACGAAGTTGCAGCAGGATGGTCGCAAGATTGGCGCTGCTCTCGACTTTTGCAATGGGTATCGCCTTAAGAACATGCAAAGGGAGCGTTTTGGTGTGGTCTCGACTGGCCCAATCAACAGCAAGTTGTAGACACGAACTTGTAATTGGCGAGTCGGCTTGACATTAGGAGGAGAATTGTTAGCAGAAGGACGACGAAATAGAGCAGACGCTAGCTTCATCAGCAATTGCCGACAATTGCCATAAAGGCTTTTCAATGCTGATAGAATACTGCTAGATCATCAAACATGTAATTACCGTAGGTATGTTTTAATATTGTACCATATGAATTACTTAAGTAAGTATAAATACAACAAAGGAGTTCTTGATAGTTAAATATAAAAATGTTTCTCTCACCAAACTGACTTAACAATGATTAAGTTCCGAGAAACATCTGTTATCTAGCACGCTTAAGAAATAAATCGCTCAGCACCAGGTTATTGTGCTGCACTCATGCAAGAATCAGAATGGCACAGATAAAGATTGTTGGCTTGCGTACTGGATAGGGTAATAATTAAACATGCTTCCACGTGCACGATCCCAGTACCAGTAGCATATCCAAAGGTTCCGTATCGTTTTCACGACAACAGTGAATACAATCGCAAAACGTGTAAAGGCGACCCGCGGGGATTGCATGCGACGCATCACTTTATTACGATTGAAATACAAAGCCTCTGCTGCTTCATTTGTATCCAACGAACCGAAATGATTCGTACATACTCTAGCATTCAAGCGCCTTCGTCGTTTGGTATGCCGTGCATGCTTCATCGAACGACTCCTAGCTCTCGGAAACACTTTATTAGAATCTCGCGGGCAGCTTCAACCTTTTAGCTGTAAAGCCACCATCTGTGAAATTGGAAGGCAAAGCGTCGTCACAACGTCCTGTCAAATGACTTGCTCCATCACGTCGCCTTCACCCGAATCACGTACAGGACAGCCTTTCCCATCTCAATTTCGTTTGCTGTCGAGATTTTACGTTTGTATCTCCAACGATTTGATTACGGTCGGCACTCTGGTAAACTTTTATAGCTCCACAATCTGCTCTCGACGTACATACCAATACATTAATTAATCGCTCACTCGCGAATTTGCTTCTCGGTGTTGAGCTTCTCCAGGACCCTCAGAAACATGTTGACTGCTGCTGCTTTCGCATCGGCCGCTGCTTTGTTGGCGGCCACGATCCCGCGTGCCGATGCACACGGATATATGCTGATCCCCGAGTGTCAATTCGAGGGCTCCGCTAATTCGGCCTGGGTCGTTGAGATTCCTCCCGTCTGGGACAGCAGCGATTGGGATGGCAACAACCCGCAAAGTGTGACGACGTTCAACTCTCTAAAGAAGGCGAACAACTACGTCGATTTGAAGACGTTGATGGACGACACCTCAGTGTACGGCGCCGACTGCGGTTTCACGCTCCCGAACGGAACCCCTCAGCCGATTCCGTCGGACGGCAAAGCCACGTTTTCTCGTGCCATTCAGCACGTCGGACCGTGTGAGATTTGGCTTGACGACAAAATGGTGTTTTCAGACGAAGATTGCTACGCCAAATACGGTAACGAGAACGTGGATGTCAAATCGGTGTTCCCCGTAGACTATTCTTCTTGCGATGGCGGAGGTTGCAAAGAGATGCGCTTCTACTGGTTGGCGTTCCAAGGTGTCGACGGCAAGACCGTGTGGCAATCTTACAGTAAGTTTCCTGTCGCGACGATCAATGCTTTGTCTGTACGGATCCAAAGTACTTAACGTAACATGTGTATGGCGATGAAACAGAGAATTGCATTCCCCTTGAAGGATCGGGCGGTGGCGGCACTTCGCAGCAGTCTCCGTCCACGCCATCTTCGTCTTCGACGGGTGACACCACGCAGCAGGAAACTACGCAGGCCCCGTCGAGTGGAGATTCCCCGTCAAGTGGCAACTCGGACTCTCCTTCCAGCGCCAACTCGGACTCTCCTTCTAGCGGCAACTCGGATAGTCCATCCAGCGATGACTCGAACACTCCCTCTTCGCCCTCTACACCATCCACCCCTGCCCCCAGACCCCTTCGACCGGCGACTCACCGGAGGTCACCCCAGCCCCGTCGTCGAAGTGCAATGGTCGTAAGCGTCGCTACTAAGCATTGCACCCCGCCAATTGAGTTGAGATATCTGTTTGAGCAGTGCTGGCCAACCAAGATCGCGTATTGTGTTCTGTCGTGGTTAGTCGAAATTGCCACTGCTGAAAGTTGGCAAGGGGGCTTTTCACTACGCGTTCGGGTGGGTCAGTTTGGTAGTGAATAAATGGCGCTGTGTGGCTGAAGACAGGCCTCCACGTCTCCTTGAGCTTGTACATTCGAGCTGAATTGCGGAAGACAATAGAGCGTATCGTCGTGTTTTGTGGTTGAACGAGGGAGTTTTGATTGTGTAGTTCAGTGATGGCGCGGTTATCCAAGTGTCGGCTGCTAGGCTAGCAACAGTGCTAGTGTCGCACGATTCGTAAGGCGCGGTGGTCCTCGTGCTCCCGTTGTTGCGCTGCCGACGCTGTTGCTGTCGTCCGGTGTACCTGGTACAATACTCCACAGTGTATCGATGCCGCTATCGAGATGAGGAGGTGGACGGACACCGTGGTGACCGTTGTTCGTTGAACAGCAACTACGAAAGTCTTTATCATCATTTACAAAGTTTGAGATCGATAGTACTGCAACGGTTTGCACGAGGTAAGCGTGCAATGGCTGAACATGTCTTGAAGAAGTGAATCTGACATCGTGCATCGTGCTTGGCTCGGTGATGCAGCCAATACCGACAATCACCCTGTTCAGGAAGTGCCCATGGCGCCACTGGAGCATTGAATCGTCAAGTTGCCAAGATTGCGGATGCTGCGGGAGGTGTGACTGGAGAGAAATGAAGCAATTGCCGCCTGCCCGGGAGCATATAACTGTCCGAGTTGTACCGCGGCAGCTCTACTAGTCGAAAGTGGCAGAACCTCTCGGATATATTCATGGGTTTCTTGGATGAATGTCGGAGCAAAGCAGCGTTAAGTAGTTCTATCGACCCCACGCTCACTGAGTGCATACGGGCAGGAGACTTTCGAGACTGGCAGAAACTCATACCGTACAAATCACAATCCAAACAGCAAACAACAGTGAAAACGTCCCCACGTTGGAAAGACGTCCGCACGTTGGCGGACGATCAGCGCACGAACGGCGAGAAAACGGGCAATAGTTGCTCTTCCACAATCCAAACTGTCCTTGCGAGGATATCCAACTTACTTTGAGTCAAAATCCGTCAATCCACGTTGAGCCTACATTGTTTTGAGAGATCGAGCATATCAACCATTGCGACCGGTCCATTGCAGTATAGCGATATGTTTTCGCACATGCACCGACCTGAGCCGCTCTAACAGTTTGCTACGTTTGCCTTGAACACAGTCTTGGTGTTCGCTACTGTCCTAAAATGCAACTGCTGGGTGACCGGGAGCACCATCTGCAAATCCAGAAGCTCTATCGTCGGAACGCCTGAAGGTCAAATGACTTGTCCGACATGTTGCCGGTCTCTTCATCTTGACTACTGCCAAGATTTTACATTTCCCGATCTTAAGATTTGAGCTTCGCATTACCTACGCACCACTCAAGCAAGTTGCGACCACAATGATAGATGTATGAACTGAGTTAACTGTGTACGCACGGCTGTTCTAGAGGTGCATGAGCCTGGCTCAGTGCCTTGTCGACGACAAGTTGTCCATGAAAACCCGTCCGTATCACTCTCGAATTTGCTTCACGGCCAACGCGAGCTCCACTAACCCACGAAACGCAACTGAATCATGTTGACCGCTGCAGCATTCGCTTCGGTTGCCGCCTTAATGGCAGCCTCGATCCCGCAGACTAACGCCCACGGGTACATGTTAATCCCCGAGTCCCAGTTTAAGGGTGACAAAACTTCGGCTTGGATCGTACAGATCCCTCCGGTCTGGGACAGCAGTGATTGGGATGGCAACAACCCGCAAAGTGTGACGACGTTCGATTCGCTGAAGAAGGCCAACAACTACGTCGACTTGAAGACTTTGATGGACGATACCTCAGTTTATGGAGCCGACTGCGGTTTCACAGACCCGAACGGCACCCCACAACCAATCCCATCGGACGGCAAGGCGACATTCTCTCGTGCCATGCAGCATGTTGGTCCGTGTGAGATTTGGCTTGATGACAAGAAGGCATACTCGGAAGACAACTGCGCGGACATGGAGACGTTCCCTGTGGACTACTCGTCTTCCCCCAAGATGATGCGCTACTACTGGTTGGCATTCCAGGGCCTCGACGGCAAGACCGTGTGGCAATCTTACAGTGAGTCTCTTTTGTTTCGTAGCCTCGAGCAGCATTGTCTAACGATTATTGTGTTATTCTCACAGAGGGTTGCGTTCCTCTTGAGGGATCCGGTGGCGGCACCTCACAGACATCTCCGTCATCATCGACTTCGTCGTCAACGGGTGATTCTACTCAGCAACAAGCTACCCAGCCCCCGTCGAGTGGAGACTCGCCGTCGAGCGGTAACTCGGATTCTCCTTCCAGCGGTAACTCGGATTCTCCTTCCAGCGGTAACTCGGACAGCCCATCCAGCGGTGACTCGAGTACCCCTCCACCCCCGCTCCCCAGACCCCTTCGTCGGGCGAGACGCCTGAGGTCACCCCGGCCCCGTCGTCGAAGTGCAATGGCAAAAGGCGTCGCTACTAAGTACCATGTTGCGTCAGTGTTGAAAGAAGATACTGACTGTGTATAGTCAAAGTCTGCCGATCACTCTTCATGTAGATGGCTTGAGATTTACCAATTCAATGTAGGTGCGTACAGTATTCGTAGCCGTCACTGCCGTGACATTTTGAAAGCGATGCACTTTGTTGCCCAGAAGTTTGTTTGCTGTTCGAGCGGTATTATTGACATACTATACTCCGATAACTCATGAAAGTGAAAGACAATATTCTCATGCATGGCACATGGCTACAAACGACACTAATACGCTTTCCATTGATTGCGGCCACAAGGCAGCAATTCTACACAGCCAATATCTTCTCTCGACACTGGCACGACACGATACTTAGTTTCGAAGTCTACGGCCACGGAGGTTGAGCTGCGTCTGCGACGTGCTGTCGTCACTTGACGGGGCTTGGGTGGCAGTGTTGCTTTGGCCCCAACCACCGCTCGATGGGTTGTTGTTGTTGTTGTAGAATTCACCGGTAGACGGGCTTTCCCACTGGTTGGTCGACGGTGAGTTAGTCGATGGGTTTCCCCACTGCTGAGTATTGGACCAATCTTCGTTTGACGGGGCCACTGTAGCTGGGCTGTTCGAATCGCCGGACGACGGAGTGTTGGAGTCGTCGTTGGAATCATCGTTGGACGGAGTGTTGGAATCATCACTCGACGGTGTGGATGGGGTGCCCCACCCACCGCTTGACGGGGTGCCCCAATTTCCACTTGACGGGGCCTGGGTAGTTTCGCTTGACGGGCTGTCGGATTTCTCACTCGATGGACTGTCTGAGTTACCGCTGGACGGACTGTTGGAGTCATTGCTCGAAGGAGTGTCCGAACTTTCGTTCGATGGAGTGTTGGAGTCCTCGCTCGACGGAGTGTCCGAGTTTTCACTCGAAGGGGTGTCCGAATTCTCACTCGAAGGAGTGTCCGAGTTCTCACTTGACGGGGTGTTGGAGTCCTCACTGGACGGAGTGTCCGAGTTTTCACTCGAAGGGGTGTCCGAGTTACCGCTGGAAGGAGTGTCCGAGTTTCCGCTCGACGGAGCCTGAGTAGTTTGCTGCGAGGTAGAATCACCAGTGGAAGACGACGTCGACGGAGACGACTGCGAGGTGCCGCCACCCGATCCCTCAAGAGGAATGCAACCCTCTGTGAGCATAACACAATAACCGTTAGACAATGCTACTCGAGGCTACGAAACAAAAGAGACTCACTGTAAGATTGCCACACGGTCTTGCCGTCGACACCCTGGAATGCTAGCCAGTAGTAACGCATCTCCTTGGGGGAAGACGAGTAGTCTACAGGGAATGTCTCCATATCGACGCAGTTTTCGGCAGAGAATGCCATCGTGCCGTCAAGCCAAATCTCACACGGACCAACATGCTGCATGGCTCGAGAGAATGTCGCCTTGCCGTCCGATGGGATCGGCTGCGGGGTGCCGCTCGGGTTTGTGAAACCGCACTCAGCTCCAAGCTCTGAGCTGTCCATCAATGTCTTCAAGTCGACGAAGTTGTTGGCCGACTTGAGGGAGTTGAATGTCGTCACACTGCCCTCGTTGTTGCCATCCCAGCCATCGCTATCCCACAGAGGGGCGATCTCCACAACCCACGCTGACGTCTTGTCACCATTGAATTGAGACTCGGGGATCAGCATGTAGCCGTGCGCATCGGTGCGCGGGATCGAGGCCGCCAATAAAGCAGCAGCCGTCGCGAAAGCAGCAGCGGTGAACATCGTTCGACAAGTCTTCGGGTTTGAGGCTGCTCGGGTCGTTGGAGCAAATTCGAAAGTGATTAAATAGTTTTCGGTGAATGGTAGACCGATGGATAGAGGGGCAATTGCTGTTCGAGTGCTATCGAGCGGGTTGGATCAATCAGGGTATCTAGGTATCATCCGGACCGCTGTAAAAGAGCTGATCCTCGGTCTGTTTGGTGTCCGGAGTGATACAATACAGCCAAAGGCATTCATCGATCGTGCGGAGTAAAAAGTGTAAAGGGGACACGACTAGTACTTTGTTGAAGTGAAGGCATGTCACGACTGCTGTCGTTGGAAAAACCTAGCAGGTATTTTACCATTTCCAGGACTCTACAGTCTGCAACAGGGCGTGCGGATTTGCAACTTGCAAGATATCGCCGTGCTGACGAGTAAAATCTTGTTCTACAGATGCACACGTTACTGTACCACAGGATAAAGCTGAGGTTGCGGGAAGCCTGCTTTCTTGGTGTCGCTCTGGTTGGGTTAACAGCCTATCCTTTCCGATGAAAAGTTTTCTCGCATTAATATGAGTGGAAACCTGGGTCTGACCAATATCTGCATGTCGGGACTATCACTTACGGTTGGACAGACTTGATAGGCTAGTGTACTATCGTTGTTGAGTTCATTCTGATGTGAGTGGGCACCAAACAGTGCCTTGGATAGCCATCATCCGCAGCCATTCCATGCATCTGGTTGATATGTATAATCTGCTGTTAGCATCTTTCCTTGGATAGGCACGAGGGTTCGTGAACACGAATGGAATTAGGTAGTCGTGCTTACGAACATTCAACATCTCGATTGTGGTGTCGACATGTCTGGGGACGGGTTTGCTGGCACGAAATGCCGTGTGAGAATTGTCAGACCATCGGCAATGGCAATGCTGTGCCAAACTGGTCCTGGACACTCATCGCTGTCCTCGACACGCACGTTGAGTCCTTCTGGTGTCCAGCGACTCACTCGCCCACAAACACCGTCGATTCCGGCGGGTACGCATTTCCCCACTGAAATACCTGTCCCGTCGTAACTACAGCTGCTGTCGTCTGCGGTCCTGCTGTGATCAGATACACGCGTGCACTTTCGTTCGACAAAGACATCTGTAAGCTGACAGGCAGCGGCTCGTAGGCACATCCAGTGGCCGCAACAGCTGAGACCCGTTCATTGATGTGAGACTCGTCGATGCCGAGTTGCCCTTCCCAATTGCAACCGAAGGTGAACACTTCACCGTCTGCAGATAACACGACTGAGTGAAAATCTCCGCATGCGACGTCGATATATTGCGCTAATGCGCCATCAGTCGGAAGACAAACCGGTGCAGGTTCCATTACATGTGGGTTAATGACAGAGCAATGCGCTCCCAGTCCGAGTTGTCCGTAAATGTTCGAGCCCCAGGCATACACCCCACTACTGGAAAGTACGAGTGCGTGGTGGACACCACAGGCCACACGTAAAACTTTCTCTGGGGAAGAGAACCACGGTACTCGCTCAGGTGAAGCGTACCCTCGACCTAGTGGGGGTGCTGTGGACGAGTTAGAAATCGGATTGCTCTCCCAGCTGTAGAGACCACCCGAAGTTGAGACCGCCATAAAGAAATGGTCTCCTGCTGCAAGCTGACGCAGCTCTGCTACGTCTGCGATAGTTTTCGTACGGGCGATTAGCGGCTTGCCGCCCAGCAAGCCGAAGCAATCGCCACTCGGGTCTACATCGAGCATTTCCACTGCAGGAGCCGCGTCTTGCGGGTCCGCGCTGTTATTGTCTTTTTCATCTTTGCTATCGCCAGATTGATGAGAAATCCCCACTTCAATCGCGTTACCATTCTCAAGAATCCGATATGGCTCGGGAGCTCTCCACTGATGCAGCTTTCGTCCAGTGCTTGCCGCAAACGCCGCACGGTTAGCAGCGCCCGCGGCAATGTTCCGCAGACCGAGTCTAACACAACGTAGCATGCAGCACTTAGTCGCTGATACTCATGTTAGGACGCCTAGAAGATATCGTACTCTTCCATTCGAATCATGAGCAAACCGTCTTCGTCCCTATCGGCCCAGGATACAGTACGGCATAGCGCCGAACCGGCGAGCAAGTCGTTGTCGGATTCAAGAACGATGCCACGCTCTTCTATTTCCTTTTGGCGGTCGAGCTTGGCGCTGTCTCCAAAATGCGTGCATCCTAGCACAAAGTTCCCAGCCTCTCTGGTGAACAAGAGGCAATAGAGGTGCGAGCAGTTGCGTACGTCGGCACTGCGTGCCCGAGTCAAGACCATTTGCGTTCGTAGTTCTCGTCTCTTTGAATCATATACGCAAGCAACAACATCGTAGCATGGCGAGTGTCGTCGTCGCAGTGCTACGACCGACTCTACCGAGCTGTCTGTTTCAGGAGGTGCAGGTAGTTCTCGGCTATGCAGATCAGTTTGCTGCTGCCCTCGACTCAAAGGCGACAAGGCGTCTTTACGAATTTGCGGTGAGCCTTTGGGTGGGGAATTGAAGGCTTTTCCTGCTGCTGCTGGCGCCTTCGACGGCGTCGTGAGATGATCCGCGCCGGAGATGCCGCGACTCGCGTAGTACGTGGCGAATTGCTTGAGTTGCCGACGCCGCTTGACAGACACAATGACATGAGCGAGCGACACATTGATGGGTTTATTCTGCCCCGCCGCCGCGCCCTTCGTGGCGTCAACAGCGCTGGATAAATACATTTTACGCCACATGACCCGCAAGAACTCGGACTCGTCCAGACTTTGGCGCTTGCGCTTGAGCTCCGCGAGCAGCTCCAGCAGGTCCCGCTTGACGTCTCCGGCCGTGAATGGCGCCAGAGAACGTTGCAATTCCGCAGCACTCACTTGGCCATTGCATTCCAGTTCATGGAACAATTCGCGAAGCTCCACTTGCGCCTGGGCGTAGCAAGTAGCGTGGTCCGGGTCCATTGAGGTTGCTCGCGTCGTTTCGCGACACCATACTTAACGATAAGTTCGTGCGAACTTACTCGATAATTGGCTGGAACGCCTCAATTAAGAGACTAAGACGATCGGCATGGCGGCGGCGGGAGGTACGTTCCTCGCTCTCTGAGCGCTTCAGCGACGGCGGTCATTATTGCCATTATCTCTTACACATGTGACTAAAGTTTGGTGTCTCTCCTATGCGTTGTGACTGTGTGACGCAGCAGAGAAGAATGCGATGACCAGACTCGAAGATGATGTCGCGCAGGTCCATGGCAAAGTGTCCGAATTGGACGCAGCCGTGCAGGTAAATGGGTCTTTATGGCGCTCCACTGCTGCTTTAATTGTGATTTTGTACTAACGGGCGCTCTGCAGACTGAACTGGACACACAGGCAGGGATGACTTATCTGCAGGTCAAGAACCACGCGCTGCTGACGTACACCAAGATGGAGCTCTTCTTCGCGTTGCTCAAGGTGCTGCAATAACTGGCGGATAAGAGCTGCTTGGAAGTTGTTATCGCTGACTATTGGAGCGCTGTTGTTGCTGTAGTTGGAGGAGCCGGAGAAGGTGAAGGACCACCCCGTTTTCAAAGAACTGGTGCGTTATCGCACTCTCCTGGAGCGCATCCGCCCGCTGGACCGCAAGATGAAGTACCAGGTGGACAAGATGCTCAAGGTGGCTTTGTCGGGCGGCAAGGGCTTGGATGAGTCGCTGAGCTACGCACCTAACCCAGACCAGTTGGCTGCCGAGGATGGCCAGGATGACGACGAGGACGACGCGGAAGGAGGACCTGGCGCCAAGGATGGAATCTACCGCGCACCGCGTCTTGCAGCCGTGCCGTATGAGGAGGAGGAGCGCGCACAGGTCAAACAGGCGAAGAAGGACGAGCGCAACCGCAAGCGGATGCAGAAGAGCACCATCCTGGCCGAATTGCGCGAGGAGTTCAGCGAACGTCCTGCGGAAATTATGGCGAGCGGAACAAGTGTCGTGGACAAGGAGATTGCACGCGAGGAGGCAGAGAAGAAGGACTTTGAGGAGTCGCGCTTTGTGCGTGTGGTCACCTCGCGCAAGGACAAGATTCGCAAACGACAGCGCGAGATGGAGGCGAACCGCGCCGACCACGTCGGATCAATCGACAACTTTGCTGCAGTGCAGGACATTCTGTCATTGGACAAGACCAAACACCGCATCCCTACGCCGCGCGGGACGAAGAAACTCGGTGGTAAGACTGGAGGCATCTTCTCGCACGTCGACGCTCCGGTACGTTTTGATTTTCCTCGACAACTAGCAATTTCTTTCTCGATCCTGACCTAATTGTACGTTGCAGACGGAAAAGAAGCGGAAGGTGGCACGAAGTGGTGGAGGCAATGGGCCTACTCGTGGTGCTGCGTCATCAGGTTCTGCCTTGGATTCGACCTCATCTAGTGCGAAAAAATCATCCTCCGGCAAGAAGAAGAAGGTGGTGTTTTCCAATATGTTTTCGTGAGCGAGAGCAGTTTGTTCAATGCCTTTATACTGAGGAATATAGATTGCATAGCGAAGCTGTTGTTATTGGTACTGTATGTGTCCTCCTTGGTACAGTCGTCCGGTAGACAAATTGTCCATCCTGTTATACAGCATACAAAAACTTGTCATACAGCATTGTATACCGTCATCCAAAACTCAATAACGATGTCGATGCGGTTCCACCAGAAGCGCTTCTTCGCGTACCCGAGTGGAGCTCCCAATCTGCATACGCTAAATTCTGTGTCTTCCAGCAGGTAAGCAATCGTCTTGTACTGCTTTGCTTCCTATTCTTGCTCCGTAAAACCCATTATTGACCATTTTACAACGTGTTCCATGCTGGTGTATACACAAGTCACGTGCTGGTGACAACCGACCGATCTGTGTCGCTCTTAAACTATGGAGACACCGGTTACAGTCTCCACAAGCTGGAGGTGGACGCTCTACACACTGACAAAGCTGTTGTCGTAGCCAGCACCGTCATTGAGCGCCCCAAGACTCGGCAATCGAGAGTCGCAGTCGTGTATACAGTCGGCGACACTTTATTCCTGCAGGTTGTGACACCTCTACACGACGCCCAAGAGCATCAGGACGATGCGGTTTCTCCACGATTCGAGCTGGAGACTGCTCCTACCAATTTGTTCAGCGTGAAGGCTGCAGGGGTTGGTGGCGACGTATTCTATGGCGTCATAGCGTGCTGTGCAGATTCGTTACTTGCCTTCGGGTTCATCGAGAACAAAGATAATGCCGTGAAGGACGATGATGGAATTAACCAGCAGACAGCAATGCCATGTATCCGACTGGATAGCGAGCAGTTTGCAGCGTTCTTCCCAGAATTCGCGGCGTTCTCGCGGCGAATTCTGGCTGTGGATGTCTTCGCGACACCAACGGACAACCAGGGATGGATTGCATTTGGGTGTGCTGACGGGTAAGAAATTAATCGCTGTACTCGGGTGCTATGCTGTACTTACTTGTGAACCTGTGGTGATAGGTTGGTGCGTGTGTTTCAAGGCCATGTGCACGAGGGTTGCCTGGGTGGGCCCTACAAGACTAAAGATCTGCAGCTAAGTGGCCCTGTGACGTCCGTTGCTCTCTTTCCCAAGAGAGCGGATGCAGTTGAGGAAGGAACTCCGGCCTGGTACTGCAACTTATTGGTATCGTGTGCTATCGGTCAAGGTGTGGTCTATGAGGACCTATTCAGTACCATCAACGATGTTAGTAGTGAGGTGTTGGTGGACTCTGACAGCTTTGATTCGATCTTCGCGGGAATTGCTGCGGATATCGACCTGGTAAGTATTGGTTGTTTCCGCAACAATACTTTATCGCTGATAATGCATACAAGGCGTGTGCATGGGCTAACTACTCTTTATTTGTGCAGGATGGCGAGGTCGAACTGTTGCTAGGTACAGATAGTCAAGTCCTACTTGCCTACAAAGAAGAGCAGCGTGGCGACGAAGAGTCAGGTGCTACACCTCAAGATGCATCAACCGAGCCAATCGAACAGACTGCCGAGTCGAGTGGAAATACGTCTCCTGTGTCAACCGAAAGCTCGCTCAACATTTGGCGCGATACGGAAGCAACTTCAGGTGTGGAGACAGTAATCGCAGACATTCCGTCGTCGCTCAAGTCTTCGTTAACACGTCGACGGAAGTGGCAGCGACTGCCGAAAAGCTGCTGGGACTTGGAGATATTCGGTGCCATCTACAGTCTCCTGTGGCGAGACGTGAACCACGATGGAGTTCCGGAATTGCTGGTCGCCAGCTCCACTGGAATTTACGTGTACGAAGCTGATTCGGTTTTCGTCATGCAGAAACTCGAGCTTGTGCTAGCGTTATTGTCAACTCCAGCAGATCAGGTCGAAGTCTCCATAGCGACTCCTAAATAAATAGTCGGCATTAAATGAAAACACTTCTAAATGAATGCTTTTCGACCAATCAACGAATTTAAAGCGCATTTATAGCCAATCATATTTCTGAACATTTAGAACCAGATCAGTTCTGAATTTGACACGCAGGGCAGAGAGGAGACCAGAATGCTGCGACGTGCCTCACGTCACGTGCGGTGCTTCTCTGTCGCAGGAACTCCGGGTCGTCCTGAAGGGATCAGCGGAGCTGCCAGCGCCACCGCCACCTCCGAGAGCAAGCCCGGACTCTTCCAGCTGCCAGATCTCCACGCCCCATCCGATTTCCCACGACTCACGAGGGACGTCAAGCTAAAATGCCATCAATTACGTCAGGAGGTAATTTTTTAAAGGATTTCATGATACGAATTTATTTAATTTTTGTCATTCTATTTTTTATGCTGTGTAATTTTTAGTTGGCAGCGTCGCCGCTAGGACTCAAGACACTGAGCACACTGGACGACATTTCGAACGCCATCTGCTCAGTTATCGACGCTGCGGAACTCTGTCGCAATGTGCATCCTGATGAGTACGGCAACAACAACAACAAAAATTATTTTAGTCGATAATAACTTGTTCTGTGGGAGTGTCGTTTTAGACAATTCCGACGAGCAGCGAGCGAGTGTTTTACGGATCTGTCGGATTTTATCCAGAACCTAAATGCTGACGTGGAACTCTATCGCGCGTTGAAGACTGTGACGGAGAGTGCAGAAGACATGGCATTTTTTCTCCGGAGCAGAGGAGGATGGGGGTTTTGCTGCGTAACGAGTTCGAACGTGACGGAATTCATCTGTCACGATCTGATCGCCAGCGAGTAATTGCCCTACAGAACGATATCACGCAACTTAGCATGAAATTCCAGTCGATAATGTACAGCGCTCGAGAATACGTGGAAGTGCCAGCAAAGCTTATTCGTGGACTGCCGCATAGCGTAACGTCGGTGTGTGAACGGAAGTGGATGAGCCGCGACATGATGCGTGTTCCTACGGACCAACACGTCGCAAGCACCATTCTCAAGTGGGTTGGTGATCCAGAAGTCCGTCGGAAGATGTACATTGCTGCCAACTCGTGCGCAAAGGACAACCTTCCAGTATTAGATGAACTGCGAACCAAGCGCCACGAGCTGGCACAGCTCCTAGGTTTTCCCACGTACGCCCATCTTGCAACAAGGTGAGATATATCTGTCTATCTGACTAGCTGCTGTACAGCACTCGAATTTGTTGTGCTAACGGAGTTGTGCTGCTACAGTGATCGCATGATTGGGTCACCAGAGGCTGTGGAAGGATTCGTCGAGGACATTGCGAAACAGCTAATGACAAAGGTATGTGGGGAGTGCTTGCATGTGTTCACATTTGCTCGCCTTCTCACGTATAATGGACCTTGGTTGACGTGTCAAAACAGGCTAAAATGGAGCAGCAGCATCTACTAGATGCCAAGCGGAGACATGAAGGTCAGTCATGCAATAAGATGTACATGTGGGACTTGCCGTACTACATGGGCATGCTGAAAGCTCAGAAGCACCGTATCGACTCGCGTGTGATCTCCTCGTACTTCCCGCTGGAGAGCTGCTTGAAGGGCTTGCATTTACTATGCTCAAAGCTCTTTGGTCTGGAGTTGAAACAGGTGCCCATGACCAACGCAAGTGAGCGTTGGCATGAAGACGTTCATAAGCTGGCACTCATACGGAACGGCGAGACGCTGGGTTACATCTACTTCGATCTGTATCCTCGAGCAAATAAGTACACCCACGCAGCTCACTTCACGATTCGCTGCGGCAAGCGTCTAAGCGAGACTTCGTACCAAAAACCTATTGTGGCCCTCGTCTGTAACTTTAACAAGCCTGCGCCAGACAGCCCATCTTTGCTGACACACGCTGAAGTGGAGACACTGTTCCACGAATTCGGCCATGCGATGCATTCGCTGTTGTCTCGGACCGAGTTCCAGCATTTGTCGGGCACACGCGCGGCGCTCGACTTCGTGGAGACCCCATCGCATCTGTTCGAGTATTTTGCATGGGACTATCGTGTCGTTCGAGAGTTTTCAAGTCACTACAAGACAGGCCACCCATTGCCTGCTGCCATGATGCAAGGCTTGCGGTCATCGAAGACAATGTTTGCTGCGATGGACACGCAGACGCAGTGTCTGTACTCGATGCTGGACCTTCAGATCTTTGGTGAGCAACCTTTGCCGTGCACACCTCCCACGACGACGCAGATGCTGCACGAGTTGCAGAATTCCAGCACGCTTGTGCCCCATGTGGACGGCACATTCTGGCATACGCGTTTCGGTCATCTCATCGGATATGGTGCTGGCTATTACAGCTACCTGTACGCGCGTGTGTTCGCCGCCGATATTTGGCACTCGTGCTTTGGACGACAGGATCCGTTGAACCGAGACGCTGGCGAGCGACTGTACCAGAAGCTAATGGTGCATGGCGGTGCTAAGGACCCGAACGAGCTGCTTGTGGACATGTTAGGTCGCTCCCCTCACCGACAAACTACCTGCATGAGTTAGGTGTTTAGAGTTGTTTGGATATGTATGCATAAATCATGTAGCATTGCCTAGTGTCGCTGATGTAGCAGCATGAATAGAGTGCAATTTTACTTGTTGATTTCGTGCGGTACACGTTCCTGTTGCCTTGTTCTTCTGTTCGATTGCATTCACGGATCGAACTAGCTGCATGAATCGATGCGCTCTCATTCATTCACCTACAGCACACGAATTCATTGACGAAACCATCTCATTGGAATTGTGAGACGAGATATCGCACAACATCCCTGTGGCCATTTCGACCAGCCCACATCATTGCAGTTCTGCCGTGATCGTCCCTGGCATCTTTATCAGCACCGTGCTCAACGAGATACCGCACAACATCCCTGTGGCCGTTTTGACCAGCCCATATCATTACAGTTCTGCCGAGTTCGTCCCTAGAGTCTTTGTCAGCACCTGCTCAACTAGACAGCGGACGATATTCAAATCTCCTAGCCGAGCAGAATAACTCAGTGCGGTGCTCTTGTAATCATCCTTGGCTTCTATGTCAGCCCCTTGCTCTACAAGAAGTTGTATGACATCCAGATGACTCATCAGCGCAGCCGAAATGAGGGAAGCGCGGCCGTGGCTATCCTTGGCCTCTTTGTTAGCTCCATGCTGGATGAGCAGGCGAACGATGTCCACGTAGCCGTCTTGAGCAGCCCACATCAGTGCAGTGGCCTCATATCCGCGGTGGACAGGTTCTTTGACAGCTAAGGAGTCCTGTCAATTATCAAGATGTCACACGTCACATGCAAAATCATGTGGACATATTTCTAGTCGGCTGCAAACAACTATAGTTTAGTATACTGACTCAAACGACAGCGGAAGTCGGAAAACTATCTAATGTAGCAGCTTCTTGCGCGACGATGTCTACACTCCTCTTCGCTTTTCTTTTCTTCCGGTCAGCTGTGGTTGCAGCTCGCTTCGACTGTGCTTGCTTCCGAGCTGCAGTGGCTTCAACTCGTGCTTATTTTCGTGCTGCAGCGGCTTCAACTCGCTTCTTTCTTGTATTTGCTTTACCTTCTGCGACGGTAGCTTTCTGCTTCACTTGCTCTTTCATTTCATCGTACGTTAGCAGTCTTCCGCCAGATATATTCTCGTCAACAAACTGATCTTTCGGGCGAGGCTTCGCGACAGGCTCAATGAGCATTTTGAGCGACAATTTTGCCACATGAAGTGAATCGAGACTCAGCCGTCGGCGCTTCAGAGCTTCCTGCACTCGCTCAGAAACGACCTCTCCATCAAACATTGGCTCGAGAACAGCATGGTGTCGCACCAGAGACACTGTTACTGGGGGTGTTGACCTTTGATGCCTCCAATCATCTTCTGCAGCATTATCTCAAGGCACAGTGGATAAATACCCGTGTCCCTAAATCCTCGCTTGATATTTGTAGGTGAAAATGCCTTGTTAAAGGCCTCTGCGCTCAATCCTGCCACATCATCCTTCACAGGAAAGTGCCCACTATTTAGAGGAAAGCTCTTCACAGCAGCGTCGTAAAGGGCCTTGCATGGCTGATAGATAGATACATCTAATGGCTGCAGGAAGTGTGATGTGTGCGCCGGC
Organism: Phytophthora boehmeriae; assembly: GCA_011947355.1. Taxonomy (NCBI): domain Eukaryota; phylum Oomycota; class Peronosporomycetes; order Peronosporales; family Peronosporaceae; genus Phytophthora; species Phytophthora boehmeriae. Next base: position 398,070 of record JAAVTJ010000143.1, on the reverse strand, counting down.
AAGACCATCATGTGCACATCGTGGCTCAGCGCGAATAAAACGTTGTCACAAGCAACGTGGGCAAAGTGGCTGTCAAGAACGAGTAGTTGAGGTCGCTCAGCGGGCAGTTGCTTGATAAACCACTTGAGCCAAGTCATAAATATTTTGGTGTTGATGTTGGAGAATTCAGTGACAGCACAAACAGAGTTCATTGGAGCATCTTTAAGCCAATTTGGCTTCCGTCGTTTCCCCGCAAAAATGTACATTGGCGGAATGCGATCCCCTGCGGCATTAATGCAACCCGTTAGGCTGACATTATCACGGTCAGTTGAACGGCGTACATTTGGTCCTTGCCCTTTAGGGCACAAGACCTTCTCATTGCAGTTACCTTGTGCTGTCATCCCGGTTTCATCGCAGTTCCATATCCGCGACGGTTCAGACGTCAACCCCAACGCTGAAATAGCTTGCTCAAGGTTCTTGTAGTAACAGCGAATTGTTTCTTCGTTTGAGCACTCAGCTCGCTTAGCGGCTAGGATTTGCCCTTTGCGATAGGATATACGATCACTGTGCCTCTTTACCCAACGCTGAATCCATTTAATGCTAGGGAAACTTTCCGGAACTTCCTTCAGTGAGGTCGCCAATGCTGACTCCCGCACCAGACGACGAAACTGTGAAGTCCCTATGCACATTCCGCGAGAAGCTCGGTACTCAATTGCCTCTAGTAGACCTGCATCAGCTCCATCGTTGATGAAAACCAGCTGAGGACCACGGCGGCATTCTATAGGGAGAAGTCCATGAACGCGTAGTCGTAGTGACTCGTCGTTTAGTTTAAATCGCTGGGCAGCTTCACGAATCGTCGTTCCGCGATTGACATAATCAACGGCTTGAATGTAGCGCTCGACCTTGGTCAACTCGGAGATATCGGGCTGGATTTGCTTCAACATGGTGATGAGTTGGTGGCTGGAGAAGGCGAAGCTTGAGGGGCTGTAACTTATAAAGAGTGAGCCACTAGTCGGCAAGAGAGGGCTCAAAATAAACGACAGAGTCTGCACTGTGCAATCAATACCGCATCACGTCAAAAGAAGTAATTACGCGTCCACAGTAAATGGTTTTGAACAAGACTCATTCTGCTTATTCACTTAAAAATGTATACTGCGTCAAAACCACAAACATGTCCAAACTAGGTACTTGTCCACCGCGGAAGGTCCCTTTGACCTCTAAGTCCGCCCCTTGTTCCGCCAGAAGCTGCACTACATCAAAATGACCCCGTTGAGCGCCTGCAGTGAGCGCAGTACAGCTATCCAATCCGAAGTCAACTCCTCCTTCTAACAGAAAATCCGCTGGCTCCATATCACCTTTTAGAATGCCCACCGCATTGTAGCTTTCAAGTCTGTTGGCACCTTTGTCGGCGCCTTGCTCGAGGAGATATCGCACCGTTTCCAGATGACCGCGCTGTGCAGCCCTGATCAGCGCGGTGAATCCGAGTTTGTCCTTCGCGCCGATACCAGCCCCGAGTTCTAGCAGCCTTTTGACGCTGTTGATGTCGCGCACGGCTGCCGCTTTTCTCAGCTTGTCCTCCATGACAGCTCAATCTCTGGAATGGCAAACATTGAATCCTGATTCCCCTAATGGTCGTAGAGCCTTTCTGCAAGATCCACGCAAGATCCGCTGCAAAGAAATGTTTGGACAAAGCTGGTCGACACCTTCGAGATCTTGGCAACAACAAGCACGTCTACGACGGCTGTATAAGAACAGAAACTTTAGGCTTCATCAAATCAAACACATTTACACCTGGTCCAAAGGTTCGTTGCCGGATACCATGGCACCGTGCCACTCAGCAGCGCCTGTTGTCGCCCAGGATCTTGATACCTGCGCCTTGCGCAATGGGATACTACACTGTAGGGGTTAGATTTCTTCCAACCGCATGCAATGATAGTCACCAACCAGATTGCGTACAGTGCTACCACACAGATCTTTAGCCTCCACGTCTGCGCCTTGCTCCACGAGGTAGCGCGCAATGTCCAGGTGGCCCAAATCAACAGCCTTGAGCAGAGCGGTGTTGCCAACGTCGTTCTTCGCTACTATATCTGCTCCTTGTTCTACGAGATAGCGCACAATGTCCTGGTGGCCCATTCCAGCAGCCCACATCAGAACTGTGCTGCCGACGTCGTCCTTCGCTTCGATATCTGCGCCTTGCCCAACGAGATAGCGCACGATAGCGAAGTGACCTTCTTGGGCAGCCCACATCAGCGGAGTATAGCCAGTAGTCTTGTTTTTGATCTCTTTGCCAGCGCCTTGTTCGACAAGATACTGGACAATCCCCAAATGATCATTTAAAGCAGCCAAAGTGAGTGCAGTGAAGCCCTTGACTATTTGATCCGCGCCTTGTTCAACGAGGTACTGCACAATAGCTAAATAACCAAGCATAGCAGCAAGCATCAGCGCAGTTCGGCCAAACGGATCTTTAGCCTCTTTGTCAGCCCCATGTTCGACAAGAAGCCGGACAACATCCAAATGGCCCCTTCGCCCTGCCCAAATGAGAGCAGTGCATCCATAGCGATCCTGGAGTTCGATATCCGCCCCTTGCTCTAGTAGCCGTTTGGCCATGGTGGTGTAGCCACCTGCTGCTGCTTCTATCAGTGATACGCTGCCCCCATGAGTTTGTGCGTCGCTTCAACTTCTGGAATGACTCTAAAGGATCTTCGTGTAGCTTTGGACGATCGATCGCAGCGGTCACATCGCTGAGCCTTTCTTCAAAATCCAGGACGACGCCACGGTCATTTCATGATTTTGACGCTGGGGTGTGATGACAATGAAATCCATGGATGCTCCATTTTATCATTTCTTCGTTAGTGGTGAGCACTTTCAGTGTCGAAACTGTTGCTGTCAGATGAGAAATCGTACTATATCGCTGTGATCGCTTCGAGCAGCCCACATCACCGCAGTTTTGCCATGATCGTCCCTGATGTCTCTGTCGGCGCCATGATCTACGAGCACCCGAGCAATTTCCAGATACCCTAGTCGAGCACTCGCAATGAGTGCAGTGCACCCGTCGCACGCCTTGACGTCTATGCTCGCCCAATGTTCTACAAGAATCTTCACAATGTCTAGGTGGCCTCTTTGAGCTGCCCAAATCAACGCAGTAAGCCCATTTTTGTCTTTGGCTTCAACGTTGGCCCCTAGTTCGATGAGTAGCTGCACCACTTTCACTTGGCCCCACACAGCAGCAACGATCACTGCAGTTTGTCCATATTTGTTTATCGTTTCTTTGTTCGCTCCTTGATCGACGAGATACTGCACGATGCTCAGGTGACCCTGTTGAGCACCTGCGATCAGCGCTGTACTCCTGCTATCCAAGCCCTCGACTTCTTTGTCCGCCCCGCGCTTGATGAGAAGCTGCACTATATCCAAATGCCCATTCTGAGCTGCTCTTATTAGCGGAGTGTATCCGAGCCCGTCCTTCACTGCAATGTCAGCACCTTCAGCGACGAGAAACTGCACGACGTCCAGTTGACCTGATGCGGCAGCTATTAGCAGCGCAGAGTGACCGTCCTCATCCTTGGTTTCTATGACTGCACCTCGTCGAACGAGAAGCTGCACGATGCGAAGATGGCCGCACCCAGCAGCTAAAATCAGCGCAGTAATGCCAATTTCGCCCCTCGATTCGATGTCGGCGCCTCGCTCGACGAGAAGTTGCACGATAGCCAAATGGCCCTCGAAAGCAGCCAGGATCAATGCAGTGTTGCCATCCCCGTCCTTGTCTTCTATGTCCGCCCCTAGCGCTAATAGTAGTTTAACCACGCTGGTGTCACCATTTCTTGCCGCTTTTTGCAATGTGGTCCGCATAAGCATTGTGTGCTTGTGGTCGTGACAGCTCAATATTTGAAATGGCATAGGATTTGTGCCACCGGATCTGATTACCAGACGTCTCGATTATCATACACAGCGCCCCGTAATCAATCCGCAAACATTAATGGTTGGCTTTGCCACTTTTTACCCAGCGTAGCACCTATCACGGTATTGTACTGGTCCATTGAGAATGATATTCATCGAACCTTCAGCATATTGACATCGCAATCCATTGCGAGTAACGGCTTTATCCCCTGCTGTGGATTCAATTGAAACACTAAGCCTCCAGATTGGTGATACTGTATCACTGATACCTCGGTGAAGTCTCCCTCGAAGGACCCCATGTCGTCTCATTGATTTCAACAACTCGCGTATAGAAGATTGGAGAACGCGATCTTAACCGGCCGTGTAAATTGGTGCCTAGACCTACAAGCCGAGGTCAAAGACTGTGACCATGATCACATTCGCAGTCATCGCTTCAAGATCTGATGTCAGAAGTCGTGACTGTCCTCAATGATCGGCTTCCACTTTTGCCACTGCCACTGGAACCAGCCTAACAAACATAGTCACTCGTACGGTACTTGCCATCGTTGCTTCATTAGCAGCAATTAATTGTCAGACAAATTCTGTCACATCATGCGACTGGGCGAATTCAGTTCTTCGTGCCTCAGCTCGGACGCTACTATGTCGTACAGCCAGCACTGATGCAGGCAGCTTCATCAAGTGAAGACATCTTCGATATCATTATCCGATCTTGGAGGTCAACATGATCTTCACTTAAGAAATAGACGATCTGGTGGTCCTGCGTTCAAACTGTTGGTGTATAAAACTGCTATCAAAAATCATTCAAGCACACAAACGTCAACTTGGAACCACACAAAGCGCAATCCTGTCCTGGACGATCTGCACAACTACAAAAATATGGATTAGCATGAATAGATTGCAATTTCTCGCGCGTTAGCTTCTTTTGAACCAGTATGAGTTGGCACGATTGCTGCTGCGATGGAGAGTCGCTATTAAACGTTGAGGGCACACCTCGACCAGACGATGTGAGGATGGTGCTAAAACCTAGTCCGGTCGGGCGTGAAAACAGGCAGCACGTGGACATCAAGCGCGCTTATTCTCTCTGTCTCTTGACACTGGTCTTCAGCAGCTGTGTTAAATCCTCACCAGGCCTCTATTGCACAATACAGCAGGCTGCACAGGGGGCGCCATTTTTCACGTCGTTGGGGTCGGAAGTTGTTGCGCTCAAACCCACATGCTGCTTGTTAGTTTCCACGTGTGAAGAGTTCATTGTGGCGCTCAAAGATGCAGAGTTCTTGTCTGCCTGGTCGGTGGGGACAGCGGAGATAGCTCCTACTTTCTGTTTAGACACGTCTGGAGACTTTTGAGTCACCACTCCACCAGCTTGACGCCACAGCAGAGCATCCACCCAAAAGGCTGCTTCATCATGAGACCGAGCCTTGATAGTGTACACGCGTTCGTTCAACTCAATAGTAAAGAGCCCAGGTCCATCTACAAAAATAGATCATTAGTTATTTTCTTACAACACTGTTTTAAAGGATAAAAAGCATACCGACGTGGCTTTCTTGGAGTAGTGTGATAGCTCCAACCTGTGGTAAATTCAACGCCGCCAGAAGCTTCTGACCTTGTTTCTGTAGGTTCATAATAAGAAAAAATAATTAAATATATCAGATGGTTAGGATGTTAGTATTATTGCCTTTATCCATTCTTGTATTTATAATAGCGTTTGCATACCTTGTAGTACGTGAGGAAGCAGCCGTTCGTTTCGAACCATCGCTTCTGCCACTTCCCTTCGCGGGTTTTCTTGAACAAATAACCTAAGAACAATTTACTTAAGTACTCACTTTTGTCCGTTTTTCTAGATTAACATGTAGAGTTTGCAGTTAGGAACACGCACCGCGGATCTCCTCGAGGCGGAAGTCGGACGTGCCGGAGCTCGTCGGCTTGTGGGACGGCGACGACGTCATCAGCTTCGCGTCCATGCGGTCGCCCATGGCTCGTTCTCTTCGTGTGGAGGGATTCCTGTATTGAAACGGAGGTGGCTGTGGCGACAGATTGTAAGGGTGGCCTCTCGTCTCCGAAAATACAGTCGTTTGTAGCAAAAGCCTACCATAGGATGGATGTCATGGTTGAAGAGAAAGTTAGTTGGACCAGAGTGCGTAGGGATGACTGAAATAGGGTTCACTCAGACTTCTGATTCGTCGTTTAACTTGGTTTCAGTATGGGAGGGGTAACACCGTTCTGATACATGCGATATCAAAGGTAAAATACTTGATCTGAAAGGTTATAATCATCGTAATCAGGTCTGATAATGCTGGTCATTTTGGACCAGGGTCTCGATCTCTTCTAGCCGAAGTCGGTCAATGTGCGGCTGCATCTGCCAAGACGCCAAATAAACGGTAACAGTCTCGTGTTTCGAGCACTCGAAGATGTCGCTGGCAATCAGCGCCTTGGCCACCAGTTCGTGCTCGTACATTGCCAGCACCTCGATCAGAATCACTTCTGTAGACGAATTTCAGCCAACGTATTCAAACGATCGATAGCTGTGTAGCACGCAGTCGTACCGTATCGTCGTCTCCGTCTTTCGTCCATTGCACTGGTCTGTGCGTCGTGTTCCGTGAGCAACCTCCTCATCCGCGCATAAACAATCGACTAGAGCAGAGCAAACCGTTCAGAACCAGACCGGAATGACATCAGCAGCAGCGTCGCAGAACTCACCAAGTTGTCGACTTCATCCTGCAGTCGTCTACTGCATCGATGTGCCAAATCCCACAACTGCGCAAGCACATGACCAATACAGTCGTCCGCCATGATGGCAACAACAAAGTCAAGGATCCCAACCTTTTCTCCATCAATGCAAGCGACTTATACCCGGGACGATGCGCAGCCCTGCAGCTGTTCGCAATCCGCCAGCGATCCCCAATGCTCACCAGTGAGGTATCTGTCCCGACATGTATGAGTTAAATCGATGGCATTCACGACCCAAAGTGCAGAATTGCGTCCACCCACGTCGTCTTTTGCACGCTGTCCGCCACTTTCGAGAGCTGCTGCTGTCCGCGCGCACAGCCAGCCTGCCATTCTTGGTCCAGTTTCTTCCACGGGCTCAGCCACCAGCATCCGACGACGTCCCGCGCCACCATTCCTTTTTCGTTGGTCGCAGCTCTTGCAAACTTTGCGATGGCATATATCCCGTAAGATAGGTAGCCGTGTCATCGCCCTCCGTCGGTGACGCGCCGATCGAAGTATCGTATCGGTCAAGGATTTGAAGCGACGTACGTCCCAGTCGGTGGCATGATGCTATCGAAAGTGTTCATCCAGGTCACGGCTGTGATGAACGTTTGCATTTGCTTTTATTTGATCCTGCAGCTATCCAGCCGAGACTTCCTCGGTTTCGACGTAAGGGCCAGTTTGCATCGGCGTTTTCTCGGCCATCGCGTCATGAGATCGTCTGTGTCGCGTGGGAATTGCTCAGATGCATCTTGTGGATGTACAAAAGTGCATCTGGACTTATGGAATGGACCAGACTTGAGATTCGCTGACTTCCTGGCCCAACGACAAAATACCTACATAGGAATCGCTCTTGTAAAGGTATCAAAACTGCTTCGTTCTTTTAAGAAACATGGACATCACGTTCCGATGCATTTGATGCACTTTGGTGTGGAAGAGCATGTAATCGCAGTCAGTGACAGATGCAGCATCTGCTCTGCGGGTCCAGCGCGTCATGCTCCCATTCAGATTTCACGCGTCTGCCATTGGGCGAAAGTCGGCACAGTGGGCTCGGCGACAGAGATTGGTGGTCTCCGCTTCAACCACCCAAACTAACCGGTCCGCAATAAATGAGTCCATCCACATTCACTACCACCAACCACACTTTATTTCAGACCGCAGCTGTCTATTTTGGGCTCTCCAGTGACGCACTCTTCTTTTGGGCGGTGCGTCGCTTACATTGGGTCATGACGACACTCCAAAGAAGCCGCAGTTCACTCTGGAACGAGCAGTGCCAGCGGTAACGGCTCCAAATATAGTCGCTGGGCCGCACTCATGGCCTTTACGATGCAGACACAGCAGGTGAAATGGGCGTCTCCGCCGTCGTCTCCGCTGTCTCTGCGCGCCGCGCCCGCGTCTCCGCAAGTGCTCGTGGCCTCGTCCAGACTCAAGAAGATCAAGAAGACCGAGGCCGCCGCCTCCAGCGCCATGGCGCTCGTCGTCCTGATCGTCTTCGGCGTCCTGCTGGGACTCGTCCTCATGGCCTTCCTGGCCTACGCGCCGCTGCTGTGCGCGTCCTGGCTCGGCATCCTCTACGTCATCGGCCTGTACCTGTCCACAGAGTCCAAGTGGCGCTGGCACGACGCCCAGGAGTTCGAGAACCGCTTTTGGACGGGCACGGCCTTCATCTTCAGCGCTGCGGCGCTGTACATTAAAGACTCGCCGCTGGCCGTGGGCCAGTGGAACTCGACGCTCGGGCTCGTGCTGGTCTTCGGCTTCACGATGAGCGTGCACTTCTTCGACAGATTCATCCACAGACAGGAGATCAGTCGACGCCCGAGACTGAAAGAAGCCACACAGAAATTCTCCCATAATTTATTCAAGTACAAGGCCACGGCAGAGGAGAAGACCAAGCTCGTCATGGAATGCGTCGGCCTCATCGACCGCCACTATCTCCCGAGCACCATCAACAACATGATTAACTTTGCAGAAGTCAAGCGACGAGAGCTCAAGATCTTCCGGATCTTGGCAGGGGCAGGCAAGGACGAGCTGAACTACATTTTGAACCACATCAGATTGGCGCTGCTGTTTTACAAGGTCAAAGACCACTCCAAAGTGCGGGAACACCAGAGCCGCACGCTCATCCTTGACTTGCTGTGCACGACGCGGCTCGCTGACTTGTCGGTCATGTCACGAGCGCTTCTACTTGATGCGCTGATGGTCATGAAGATCAGTGCACACCCGATGGCCGAGAAGTGGGTGCGGAATATTATTTTAAAGACACTAGGTGACGATCTCAGCAGTCTCAAGACGTACACAGATGCGAAAGGAGACTTCCACAGCATGCACAAGCTGGTATTTAACGACATCCGGGACCCTATGATCCGCGCAGATATCTTGAGCCATATCCAGCGTGAAGCCAGTGTTCAAATTGCGCACATGCGTCTTGGCACGAAGCGTGGACGCAGCCGTAAACAACAAGCCTGGCGCAAGGTCCTAAGCGACGTTGACGACACGTTGTACTCTTCGGGCGGTAGGTACCCGGCAGGCTTGGACACGCGTTTTCCTCGGCATACATTGTACCCAGGTGTGCTACCATTTTACCGTGAGCTGGACATGGGCACGGTCGGCCCGGATGATTGGACTGACGAGCGTGTGGGCAACCTGGTGTTTCTCTCGGCTCGACCGCACGTGTACAAGGATGTTTCAGAAAAGAAATCTTATGCAAAGTTCGCTGCTCTATATGAAAAGATGGGTATGCACACGCTACCCACAATGCTCGCGGGCAACCTTAAATCGGGTCGAGCTTTCATGTGGCAAGGAGACTTGGAGCCCATGGCACAGAAGAAGTTCGAGAATTTCTGCGAGTTCTATCAGCTTTACCCGGAATTTAAGCATGTGTTCGTCGGTGACAACGGCCAAGGCGACGTGAGAGCTGCTGAGCTTATCGTTGAGAAATTTGGTCCAGATGCACTGGAGGCTGGCTTCTTCCAGCGTGTACAACCCGTTGAGAAGATGTTTAACTACCATTCAAAGGAGGACTTGGAGCGCTGGCGCAAGATGAACATCATTTTTTCGACACGTACGTTGGAGCTGCGGTTGAGGCTTTCCGCATGAAAAAATTCGGCTGAGCGGGTTAAAGAAGATCTGTGATGATGCCGGGCAGTCATTCGAGGCCATTCACTCATGGTTAACTCCTCAAAGCCGCGAGCGAGCGAGACTGTTGCTCAACAGAGACCTTACGGCGGCCAATGTTCTTCTCTCTAGCAAGTTTGGATGCTCTCCTTTGGTTATGAAACCGCAGGTGTTTGCACCTAATTCACTTGTTCGCACACCCATCGGCCGTGGTATCGTGCGCAAATTTCGTGGTATTGATGGCATCTATCAGGTGGATCTTACAGACTGGCAGCCATCTTCATCGAACCAGAAGCGTGTGCAAGCCTTTTTTCCAGAGGATAGCCTTATGGCGTTAGTTGTCGCTGATGTCTCTCCCATTGCCAAGAGCTCTTTAAACTATGTCAAGTTTTGTCTGCCTCCTCCAGTCCGAGTTTTTACGCCCCACACACTGGTGAAAACCCTCTTCGGTATCGGCCGTGTGCTACGATACCGCGCGGATGATGAAATCTATATGGTTTCGATTATTGGTGACCATAACATGTTGAATATGACTGCATTCCTCAATGCTGACTCAGTGCAGGCAGTGGACGAGGAATTCCTGAAACACTACGCTTCTGGCGGCTCGTCATCGCCACGCATGCTGGCTGGAGTGCGTTCCGGTTTGGGTTATATCACCAAGAAGCTGATTACTTTCGTACCAGGCGGATCTGCTGCGAAATCGTTATTCCCAATGGCGGTAGCTGTGGATTCGCCTTTTGGCCGTGCTGTGGTAGTTGGGTATCGTGAAGAAGATCGCGTATACGAGCTGCAGCTCTTTCGTAACGAGACCAAGACCCGAAGCGGTGAGCCTGTATCTCCTGTCTCCGTGTTTGTTCAGGAGCGACAGCTTCAATTGTCAGCGGTATCTCCCCACGAAGTTTCTTCTCAATGTTAGGGCTAGGATCTGGTGGTGGAAAGAATGTCGTGGCGTCGGCCCCAGAGTCTGTTCCAGTCGGATCTCGGGTCGTCACCGCGTACGGGAAAGGCATTATTCGCAGTTACCGAACAGTGGACAGCATCTATGCTGTGGCATTGACAGACTGGACGCTTGCAGGTGGACACACTGTAATGGCTTATCTATCCAAGGACTTTATCAAACTTGTAGTCCCGAAACTCGATGTGCCTGCGCTCACAGCGACTACAAAGGGAGTGACCTCGGAGGATAAATCAGTAGCTGGGGCTCCTCCAGGAAGTGGTGGCATCTTCCATTTATTCCGATATGGTTTATCGGGTTCCTCTGCCGGAACGATCGATACTGTTGTTCCGTTTGCGGACGAGGTCGGGGTTCAGCGCCATGTCGAGACCGTCTTCGGTCTGGGCAATACCGCAATGAGCACCTCATACAACGGCTGCCTCAAGGTAACTCTTGTCAACCCGGATTTCAAGGGGTTGTAGCGTTTGTGCAGGCAAGCGACGCGAAGGAAATTCCTATGGAGTCGACACGAGCTCGACGGAACACGCTGGAGATGCTTGTTGGTCCGTTTAGCTACCTGCTGTCAGGTTCAAACGGCAGTACTTCTCTTCCTGGCAACGGCGAAGGTGCAAGTCTCCCGAAGACGTTGTTCCCGTCTGGGTCTTTAGTATTGACACCATTTGGCGAGGGCACCGTGCGTTTGCACCGCCGCCAAGATGATACCTACGTGGTGGATTTGCCATCGATGCATGGCTTCTTCCGTGTAAGCAGCCTACAACGTCCAGTGCGCGGTGTTGTAGGTGGACCTGTGGACACAATCTACGGCTCAGGATTGCTGGAGCAAGTGCGCGAGGAGGACGGCATGCATGTGGTCGTCCTCCGACTAGGGTTGACTACAAACGAAGCTCGCGCGTATCTGCACCCAGCCAGTGTCATTGGGGCGATCAAGGCTTCACGCGGCGACGTGGTGATGACCCCGTTTGGGTCGGGTGTTGTGATGCAATATCGATCGCACGACGGGTACTATCGCGTGGCATTGGATTGGGACTCGAATGGCCAGAGCCACACTTCGGCCTACATTAGCGAGAAGAGCCTCGTGCGTACAGGCCCAGTCGAGAAGAACTCGACCAGCTGCGTTGTCATGTAAAAGACAAGATTTTTCAACTAAATTACTAGAACAAGACACAATTCAAGTCCAAAGAGAGCAAGAGGTTTGCTGCAGATGCCGGTCGTTCACGACAAGGTGTACGGATATGAATCCGTTTACCGCGAAAGTTTCTCACTGAAGTGTTAACGCCACTTAATCAGGACCTCTTATCTGCAAAAAGAAAGCTAAACGACACTTCGTGCATACCTCAGACCAGTGAACACTGAAGCTAAACTGAAGCCAAGGGAGTTGATTGTTACAAGAAGTGTCTGCAGACACCGACGGTTTCTTGAGCCCAGCTGAGATAGGTTCACCACTGCAAATAGCTTCTTTCGACAACATACCCAGGTGCGACGCCACCACAGCATGATAAACCACTTCTCAAATCATTTTTCAATTGGCAGCTCAAGCACTCGACCAAGATCGCAATGCAGACGCCGACCGAAGCAAGCTACGCCCTCACCATCTTGACCCCGCAAGCGAGCACCGTTGTGCACGGTGGTGACAACCTCAAAGAAGTCAAGTTGAATGACGACCTCCAAACTACACACGTCGATGACAATTCCACTGGCAGCGGTTGGGACGCTTCGTTCTTCGATTGCTTCTCGAGCCTCGTGCCCAACTGCTGCATGTCCACGATCTGCCCCTGTGTCTCCATCGCTCAGATCCGGGCTCGACTAGGCAAACCTTTTCAGGACTCACTGCTCGTCTACGGGGCCAACATCTTTGGTCTCGTGATCTGCATCGTGCTCTTCATCTCGTTCAGTGTGACGGACGATATGGTAACCCAACGATCAGCAAGTGACGGTGAAGTTCATACCGTGAAGCGCTCGACAGGAGGTCGGCAAGTGTTGTTCCTGTGTGGCACCACGTTTTTCTTCCTCTTCTACGCTGCGTCGGTGTGTCTTCTTCGGATGCGAGTGCGCAAGCAGTACGAGATCGAAGGCCACTGTGGTGAAGACTGCGTTGTCTCGATGTTTTGCGCTCCTGCACAGTCGCACAAATGGCATCGCAGACACAGAGCTACACACCCGGAAGTTGCAATGTCATGCCGCCGTTCGGAGTTGACATGCTGCCAGCATACACTACCGATCCGCACACTCCGCTTCCAGTCGCCTTTATCTAAGTCTCCGGTTCATCATTCGAGTAGGATAGTCCCTAACATGAAAGTATTTGTGGCCATCAAGTATGCATGAAGCACGACGACGATAGGCAGACACTGCAGGACAGATGAAAATATCAATGGTGCAGATCCATATTTGGCGAGGGTTTGAGAGAGAATGCATTACCACCGTTACGCTGCGACGGTGATAGTCAACCTTTGTGTCGCTCCGTTACAGTTGGTCTAACGACAGTAAGCTATTGCTAGCTAGCTATCGTCGTGACGACTCATGGAGACGCTTGGTCTCGCTGTAACCCGAGACCATGTAGAAACGCTGCTTACCGAAGAATGGCATGCACCGCCAGAGAGCCTGCACACGTGAAGCGGAGGATGTTGAATGCAGCGTTCACGTCGCGGCCAGCCACATGACCGCAGTGTGGACAGTCAAAAACGTCCTTGTTGCCCAGCTTCAGATGCAGATGCGAACAAAGACCACACGTCTGGCTTGTGTACATTTCGGAACATACCACCAACGACTTGCCCTTCACTTCGCACTTGGCGCGCAGCAGCTCTCGAAATTGGTAGTGTTTTAGACCGAGAAGCATCTTGTTGAACGTGTGGTTCCGCCTGCTGCTCTTCTTCACCATTTGCATGGAACTGAAGATTGGTAGGATAATAGTGTCGTAGTGTTTGGTGAGGAATGCACACGTCTGGTAGTGCAGTTCTTTGATGCAGTTCTTCATCTTTGCGGTGGCAGATTCGAACGCTCGCTTGGCTCTCGCGAACGTTCTTCACTGCTTTCCGTTTCGATGGCCTGGGGTGCGTTTCATGTCATTCTTGACATCAGACATTCGCTTTTGAGCGTCACTTGCACGAGTAGTGAGTGCATCCAAGTGCGCTCTGTTCCCTCGAGCAATGTGGATGGCATTGCCATCCAGATCCACACCAGTCATGAACGCTTTCGACCCTGGGTCGAGAGCGATAGCTCGGCCGGTGGTTTAGCTGATGCTCGGCCGAACCAATTGAGGAATCGCCGCATACCAAAAACCGTTAATGCTCATTATCTCGATCTCGCTAGAGATCACGAGGTCGGGATCACAGTGGATCGGGATGTTCGGTAGTGAACTGATAGATAGCATTGCTCTGGCTTGACCTGTCGGTCGTGGGATCTTGGCTGCCCCACCGTCTTCACAGAACGTAAAGAACCGAGAATCTTTACGACTTTTGAAACGGATGTTGAACTTTTGATATTGCCGTTCGTCTTGTTGCAGAAAGCGGCTTTGACGTTGCTCTGGAACTTCCGCAGCGCGATGTACCTAAATGCCTTCGGCGTGTCGAATGCCCAATCAGGGGCGACCGCCATGCCCTCAGGGTACACCCGTTGTTTTTGCGTTGTCCGCGTCACGCAGAGATCACGTAGCACTTGGGCATTATAGATGCTTGTTTTCCGGAAGTGAGCAACTGCTTGGTTATAGGTCCAGCGACACGTGCCCATGCACTGGCGCAACCGCCTGCGCTGCTCCGTGGTCGGGAACAGGCGATACTTTCGTGTGCGCCAGACTCCATCTAGCCGCTTCCCCGGATCCGTACTCCATGTGGAAATGTGTGGAAAGCAGCAGGCCAAACTGCGGAGTGAGCGGGCCGTCACGAACGAGTTCGACTGAGTCTGCAAGGGGAACCAGGAACGCAACCTCGGTAGGTCGTGTGGAGGTCCCAAGCTCTTGAAAGCTCTGGCGTCGAAGGCTAGGTCGACGAGCTTTTGACGGCGCTTCGACAGCTTGGCCATGAGAGGCCGGTACTCACTGCAATGTCCTCGTAACACGTGCGCCATTAACGCTGTCAACACAGCGACGGTCGCGTCAATGGTGCACGTGGTGAACTGATGTAGCAGATCAGGTAGCTCGTCCCTCGATATTGTCTTCATGTGCTGCAACGCTTTCCACACGATCTCCTTCCACAAGAACACTGCACTGAGCCTTTTCTCCAAGCATTGGGTTGCGTCTTCGACGTGAACAAATATGAGAACACGTAGTTGCTGACGCGCGTCTTGAACCCTCTGTCGAAGCCAGGTCCAACGAGCACTACGGCGCTGGCGCTTGTTGGTGCCGAGCGTGTCATCCGGAGGTCTCCGCCGCGTACTTGACGCTGGAGACGCCATGAGTGCTATGGGAGAAAATGAAAACTGGCAGAACATTGCAGCGTCGAGTCCTGCCAACCGCAAGCATCCACAACTTTTTCTTCTACAGAACCATTCAGAAGCAACCCATTGTTCATTTTCTCCTCTCGCTTTAAATTTTTCATCACCCACCTGGCCGAGTACGCCACCTATATAGCCGTTCGCCCGTTGTTCTCAACTACTTGATGACCACAAATACTTCATGATAGGTTCTGGCCGTTTTTGTCGCTCCCATCGAACCTCTTTCTAATTTGCAGCAGACTCTTCTCACTTTGACAAAATGGAGACTCCATCCGAGACCAACTACAGCCTCCCCACCATCGAACCCCAGGTGAGTGTCGTGGTTTCCAGCGCCGAAGACCCTCAGCAGAAGAAGTCCGACGGACAAACGCGGAATCCTCAGGCAACGCACGTCAACGACGTTGACTGCGGAACCGGTTGGGGTGTTCCGTTCTTCGGCTGCTTCTCAAGTTTAGTGCCCAACTGCTGCATGTCGACACTCTGCCCCTGCGTGTCCATCGCTCAGATCCAGGCTCGACTGGGCGAACCCTTCCAGAAATCGCTGATCAACTTCGGTGCCACCATCGCTGGTGTTGTCATCTGCGTGGTGCTCTTCATCTCGCACACTCTGACGAAAGACGAAGCGCAGGCTCCTTTTCGACACGGCCAACCTCGCACCGTGGCAAGATCGATAACAGAGCGTCAAGTGCTTTTCTTGTGTGGAGCTCTGTTCTTCTATCTCTTCTACGCTGCGTCTGTGACTCTGGTGCGGATGCGAGTGCGGAAGCAGTACGAGATCGATGGCCACTGCGGTCAGGACTGTGTCGCCTCAGTATTCTGCGCTCCTTGCACGGTAGCGCAGATGGCGACGCAGGCCCAGAGCTACACCCGGAAACTGCAGTTTCCAGCCGCTGTACGGAGCCAATTCCGACACACTCCCGGGATACTCGTCCCAAGCAGCCAGCAACTTGCCGCCTGTTGCTTTTATTTGAGCCCGAGTTTGAAATTCCACCAGCTAATATAAGCGCTGTTTTCAATCTCTTTACGGTCTTCTTGATTACATTCTGCTATTCAATTATGTCGTCAACGACTTGGATCACTTTCATGCGTGGTGATACCTTTGCAAACAGCATACAGTTGTGTCGCAAGCATTCGCCTCCGCTGAAATTGGACATGTGGACGAAACATTAGCGCAACAAGTGGTTTGGACAATTCAGGCTACCATTACTCATACAGTAGACACTCTCCTGCTGGTGGTGTTGGTCGCTCGCATTATGAACCGAATACTTGCATTGAACACCGGAGCCGATCACAATATGAATGCCCCCGATTTGATATTGATTGGCATTGCATTCTCTCCACTGGAACGAGCCCCAGTTTTACAGACAACGTGGCCCAGACATGTCGAAGCCTCAGGACGTGCAGGTAGATCTCCAGCGACTGAAAGCGCCGATGCCGACAAAGAAAACGGCATTGACCCCGAAGCTCCCCGTCATCACCATCGTCCCGGACGCCAACCCAACAATCATCACAGTGAGGCGAGGACCTGCCGCATTGGCACGACAACAAGCTTTGAACTCGACGACGACAACATGGACTATTGGTTTCTCTGACTGCTGCTGCTCCGTAGCTCCTACCTACTGCTGCGTGGTTACTTGCTGTCCATGCACTACGATCGCTTCGGTGAAAGAGAGTCTGGGTGGTACCTACGAAGGCACATTGTTGTACTATGGAGGACTGGCCTTTGGGGTATTGCTGTGCATTGGAATGGCATCTTCCAGCTTCTCTAATAGTCAAACAAGTGATCTTAAAGGTGGTAGACCTCCACCTGAAGAAAGTCATGAAGTGGGCAGCGCAGCTATGTGGAGTGCGGCAGCGTTCACTTTTCTGTTGGTGTTTTTGGTCGGCGTGTGGAGTTTACGAGCGCAGACTCGCCGGAACCTCGGCATTCAAGGATCACGAATGCAAGATTGTCTTTCGAGCTTCTTGTGTTGCTTCTGTGTCATCTCGCAACTCCATCTTGAGCTCAAGCACCACCACGAAGAACCGACAACCGCAAGACATCAACAACAGCAGCAGAGGCATCGAGCCCAAGGCAATGGAACTTTGGCCAACACGTATCCAGTAGATATTCTGGCACCGTATGCTGCCATGTAAGGGATCCGGAAGTTCTTAACCAAACTAAACAATAACAAAATGATTGAAGCATGCATTCTTTGGATAGTCTTGTTTTACCTCAAGGTGTTGGCTAGTCTTGCGTTGACGAGAATTCGGACGAGAACTTGGAATGCTGCAACCTGTGAATGTTTCCCGGTGTTGTGGGCAGCGGTGCTACGCTAGTTGAATGCGAGGTGGACTAATCTGTCCGCCATATTGAAGCTGTCAGACTTGGCATGGCCAAATAAGGTCAAGACTTGGCAGCGTGATTTTGATGGTGGACACCTCAACTCAGGTTCCTGGGTAGTCAAGCAAAATGAATGCTTTTCAAGCATGGTTCGATATGTCAAGAGTACGCAGTAGCGGGCAGTTCCCATCGCCGCCATCTTGGTAGCTGAACTACCACAGCACGACCAGCTATTCTTGTGTAACCCGCTTGCAGAAAGTCTGCAGCCACCAGTCCAGGCAGGAGGAATCCTTGGTCAGACCAGATCAAATGGTGGTGAAACTCACATCATCGCCAGCAACATGCGCTCTACTTCGCGGTGAGGACTCGAAACCAAGTGCGAAAGCTCATTCCCCAATTTGCCTTCGTCAACGCACTCCACCCCGCCCTCGCTACCCTTGCAATATGAAGACTGGAGCTTTCGTCGCTGCTGCCGCCACGGCCCTCGCTGCTATCACTGCCCCGACTCAAGTCGCCGCTGCGGAGTGCTCCACGCTGACTCTGGTCGTGACTCTACTTCCGCTGCTGACCGACGCCAATACGTGCTCCGCCAACACGGGCTACTCGCTGTACCCGTTCACTGGTCTGCCCACGGCTGCTGAGCTTTCACTCATCTGTGCTGACTCCACCTGCACCAAGGTACTTGGCGAGGCTGCTGCGCTCAACTTGCCGGACTGCACCGTCACCTACAACGGAGTCGCGTACAATGTCAAGGACCAACTCACGGCATACGCGACTGCGTGCGGTGTGGCCCGGAAGTAAATGTTGATGCTGTTGCCCACCGATAGCAGCAATCGGACGACTTCCTGTCAATGAAGGCCTACTTGTACGTCTGCCCGCTTTGGTTGTGCAGCACAACTTGTGCTACGTCGCTATCGCATCTCTTCAAGATTTGACTTGAGGATCGGCGAGAGGACTGTCAATTTGAAGCTCTATGTGAAAAATATACTTGTGAATGTTCAGTTCAATGGTGGTTCAGATGTTTAGCACGAGATCGGTTCAATGGTGGGCAGATGCTCAACAGGAGTCGCTTATACACCACAACACGACCATAACTTCGCTCCCGCTAGCATGAGATCGGTTGCATTGATTCGTCATGCGGAACGAAGCCGTCACGCGTTCTTGTGCTCTTTGACCACACTTTTATCGGCCCATTTGAGCTTTATCACCCCGCAAGACGTATCAAACCATCATGAAGACTGCTGCATTCGTCGCTGCGATCGGCGTCGTGATCTCAAATTTCGCCACTGCCGAAGAGTGCTCCGCTACTACGCTAAGCTTCGCGCTACTCCCGCTGGCCCCTCAAGTTGGGCTGTGCACCGTCGACTCGGCTTACGAGCTCTACCCGTTCGAGGGAATGCCGTCCATTGATCAACTCAGGGAAATCTGCAAGAGCGACGCCTGCAAGACACTGTTGAGCGAAGCACACGATAGCGACTTACCCGACTGCGAAGTGACAATCAACGGAACGGCGCACAACGTGAAGCAAAGTGTCGATCTAATTGCTTCTGGCTGCAAAGTCTCCAACTTCGCTGACGACTTGTTTTCTTGGTGAGGCGTAACATGACGACGGGTCAATATCAATTTGGGTTGGATGTAGATGAAGTCCTCTACAGTGTTCCACTGCAAAAGCAACTTGAACGCGCTCGCTAGCTTCGTCACTACAGTACTGAAATTAACCAACAGCAAAAGCTTACGATTTCATCA
Source organism: Phytophthora boehmeriae (assembly GCA_011947355.1). Classification (NCBI taxonomy): domain Eukaryota; phylum Oomycota; class Peronosporomycetes; order Peronosporales; family Peronosporaceae; genus Phytophthora; species Phytophthora boehmeriae. Next base: position 378,928 of record JAAVTJ010000143.1, on the reverse strand, counting down.
TGATGCCATTATTTGGTAGTACTTCATACTTTACGTCTAACTCACCTACCAAGAGGTCGTTTGATCAAGTAGCACCCTTACTGAAATATGTGCGTACTGTTCTTACCGGTGGACGGAAGGCATGAAACTAGTTTGTCCTGGAACACAATGATCAATAAAGTTATGTCTCCTCTAAGAAATTGCGACGTTCAAATGGACGACAAGTCATTTTAATGAATGTCTACAGTGGTACGGCAACGAGAGAATCTTCGTACGATGGAGTTCATGGAAACCTTGGGACGCTGATGGTGGTCCCTTCATGTGTTGCCAACAGGGCGCGTACTCGCATGATTCTGGCAAGTGCACCAGGTCAAAAAGCGTGACCTTAATCGGACTATTGAGTCTCAACAGGAATCATGACTACCGGTAGCCCGGCAGCCGCCTCCGCACATCGAAATAGGCATTCAACTTCATGTAGCGGTGTGAGTATCCTCAGCTTGTTTCCCGAACTACAGTTCATGATCGTCCAAGGAGGAAAGCGTTTATGCTCTAGAACCAGGTAGAACCGTATCAAAATGTTGCGGCAAGCAAAGTGGTCGTGATTATTCTAGGGTCGAGGAGAGTAAAGCCTGTTACTACACTACTGCTGATAGCTCATTTCCGAAATCGCCGCCAACCAACCACTACGATGAATATCTTCGTGGTGACTCTCCTCGTAGTCAATCTCCTACTCTCCATCCAAGCGTCAGAGATCGACTTCGATCAGGTCGTTCCGTTCCCTCAAACGGAGCCAACGACTACAGAAAACGCTGTTGCTCTCAAGTTCAAACCCCAGCTCTTGGTCCACAATGGCTGCTATCCGTACCCCGCTGTGGATGCTGATGGCAACACGAACGCAGGACTCGCAGCATTGTCTTTTTATTGGTCTCCAAAATGCGATCTTGCAAAGGGGACTCGCATGGGGTCTCAAGTGTACGGCCGAGCAACAGAATACAAGGGTGCCTGGGCCATCATGTACGCCTGGTACTTTCCGAGAGATAAGGCAAGAAATCCAATCTTTTTGGCCACCGTCACGGATGGGATAATGCCGTTGTGTGGCTAGACGAGCTCTCAGAGGACGCCACGATCTCATCGGTGGCATTGTCTTCCTTTCTCGGCAAGTATTCCAAGCACACGCCACCAGCGGATAACATGATTAGCAATTCGAGCGTCAAGATCAAGTACATGAACCAGATTGGGACCACTCACTTCCTCACGTCTACAACATCGCCAGGCAGATTCCAAGACTTGGTTATGTGGGACGACATGACAGATGCTGCGCGTTCAGCGCTGAACACTGTGAACTTCACTACGATCAACCTGCCTTTGATCGAGACTGATATTCTCACCGTTGACGTGCCGATAAATGATGCCAATTTCCTTCCGAACATCGAGAGAGCCTACCCGGGAGTGTAAATTTTATGGCGGCAATGGTACCGACAACGGCAAGCTCACGCGTGTGTAGTGCTACTACTAGCGGTGAGACCATCAAACCTTGGAGTGGCATTAACCATTAGTCAAGACTGAATATGCTACAAGCGCTTCATTTTAATTCCGCAAGCGTGTTGTTGTGTTTTCTCGCTGAGAAGAGCTTTCTACGTGAATCTCATTCATTCTAGGGAGACATTACCAGAATATATCAATAGCGAGGAAGCTTGCTGTGTTTGTAGACTCCGTCTCGACGTGCATTGCCCAACTTCGACAATAGCAAGTTTTAACTGGTTCAGAGTGTCATGATCACCGTAATGGTGTTGCACTACTGTGCGTTGAGTTCCATCAGACGAAATCGTCGATAGGCGCTGTGCATGCGATCACTTTATAAGAAAGAGAGAGATGACGAGGTATATCTATCGACAAGTTTTACGCATTTGGATTACAAAGGGACTGATTATGACGAGAAGTATCATCCACTTACTTGCGGTCCGTCGGCACACCGCACTTGGTCGCGTAGTTGGTAAACTCCGTCTTCACATTCAGCTGCGTCGCCTCAAAGTCGATCGTGCAGTCCGGCAGATCCTTGTCCATGAGGTCCTCCAACACCCCTTTGCACGTCGGGTTGGCGCAGATAGTCACCATTTGCTCCTCTGTGGGGCTCCCGTGAACGGGTAGATTTTGTACCCCGTTTCGTCGGCGCAGGTGTTGGCGTCGGAGAGGAGTGGCAGGAGGTTGAAGACTAGTGTCATGGTGGAGCAGGTTTCAGCAGTGACGAGGCAGGGTGTGGAGAGAGCGGCAATGGTAGCGGCGACGACGGAAACCCCAACCTTCATCCTGACTCCGGTAGTGTTTGTTTTGTGTGAGGTGGTGCGCTTTACTGACGACGTGCAGAATTGACAATGAGCGCTTAATTGGAATGCCAAGGCATGTGCCGTTGTACAGTACGTCGAGTTGACAAGCTACTGGAATTGTTGGAATTTTGGGCGTGCCAATCTGAGGATATTGGTCCGTGAAGTTGCTATCGACGATGCGTTCTTGAAAAGTACATGTACACGGAGGACTCGTCTGATTAAATTTTGTGCTTTTGACTGTCTCAACGATGTTGCATCGCATTGCTGTGTTTTCCAGTAGCGCTAGACGTGATTTTGTGGTAATAATCTCGCATGAGCTTTATCGTTGAGGATAAGCTTGTACTTCAACGCCTTTTTCTCTAGCTGCGCAAGCACATGGGCACGAAATAATTGGTGCGCACCAATGCCTGACAGCGATTTGCCTTCTCGACCAGCAGAAGTTAAACTTTGGGTTGTTCATACGCCAACCTAGAGATCGTAGCAAATTTAGCAACTTGGTTCCTGTAAGTTGTAGTCGCCAGTATGTAGTGAAGCATTTGCTCCCTAACAAGAACATTTCGATAGCTATCTTCATAAGTACCTTCTTGCGCTTTTTAAAACTGACCTCGCGGTGTCATCGCGTGGCCAAAGACCGGCAGTCTAATTTTTCACCACGTGAACATGGTGTCGCTACACATCTTCAGGAGCTATTCATGGCAAATGCTGGCTTTTGGGCGCAGCTGAAAAGCGGTTTTTCCGAGTGGGCAGGTTTTACAACAACGGTAGAGGGCACCTGGCTGATCAGATTCCGAAGGTGCCAGCCTAACGAATTAACAGGCGAACTCTCTCTCTTTCTCTCTCTGCCGAGCTCTCTGCTAGCCGATCAGACTCCATTGGCAGCGAGCGAGGTAGCCAAAACAGTATTTCGAAGTCCCCATTCGAAGTTTTCCTGTGCAACGCGCACACATCATAATTCGCTACCCACCACACCACATCCCAGGGCTCACACCGTCCTCATCGGTGTGCACGTCCCGGTCACGTGGCGACGTTCAATATATTGCCTTTCCCCAAAACATTCTGCCAGCTAGTGCTCAACACTGCTTACAAGGAAAAACACCTTTTTCAGTTTGGTACAGTCAACAACTTTGTTTGGCTCGGTGCGCTTAACAAGACCGCACCGAGCCAAACAATGTTTGCTTGGTATCTGTTGCGGCTCAATGTTGCGCATGCAATGCTGCGAGTACCAGATATGCTCAGAAACCAAGAGATGACAAGCTGGCGTGAAAGATCACAGTAAACGGTTGAGCTGGGCGGTAGATCTGAGTACTTCGTGCATGAGTGTATGAACCCGTTACAGATGGTCTAGCGCCAGTTAACTATTGCTTGCTAGCTATTGTCGTGACGTCTCATAGAGACACTTGTCTCGCTGTAACCCGAGACCATGCAAAAACGCCTGTTACCGATGTACAGCATGCACTGCTAGCGAGCGAGCGCACGTACAATGAAGAATATTGAACGGAGCGTTTACATCGCGACCAGCCACGTGGTCGTACTATGGATACTCAAACACGTCCTTGTTACCGTCCTTCAAATGAAGTCGGTAAGATCGTGCGCACGTCTAGCTCGTGTACATCTCGGAGCATACCACCAACGACTTGCCCATCAACTCGCACTTTACTCGCAGGAGCTCTCGAAACTGAAAGTGTTTGAGACCTAGTAGAATCTTGTTGTATGTGTGGTTCTGCGCAATACTTTTCTCCACCATATTTTTCGAGCTGAAGATTGGAAGCACGATGGTGTCGTAGTGCTTCGTGAGGCACGCGCAGGTCTGGTAGTGTAGCCCCTTTACACAGTTCTTCGTCGTGGCGGTAGCGCGGTCGAACGCTCGCTTGGCTCTCGCAAACGTCTTCCATTGCTTTCCACTTCGATGCCCGTGCAAATTCTGGATCTTCGACATTATTTTTTGTGCGTCTGCTGCTCAGTTTCGTATGTTGACCAAGTAATCTCTGTTCCCGCGACCTATGTAAACAGGGTTCCCACACAGATCCCTACCCGTCATGAAGGCCTTCAGTTTAGGATCTAAAGCCACCGTGCGACCGAGGTTCACATTATCGCTTGACGGACAAACTGCGGGATCACGGCGTACCAAAAACCATTGCTGTTCGTAATCTGGATATCGTTCGACATAGAATAGGAGAGACCGGCATCGCAACGGATCGGGATGTCTGCCATCTTGCTTATGCTCAACAACGTTCGTGATTCAGCCGTCACGTGCGTGTGTTGGGATCCTTACCGTCCGCACAGAATGTAAAGAACCGGCTGTCTTTCTTGCTCTTAGAATTGATTTTGAACTTTGCAATATTGCCATTCTGCTTGTTTCTAAAAGCTCTCTTAAGGGTGAACTGAAGCATGCAAAGTGTATTGTAGCGAAAATCGCTCGGAGTTTTAAACACCCACTCCGCAGGTGAACTCATGTCCTCAGGATACTTCCGCTCTTTCTTGGTGGTTGAGCCACGTAGATATTACGCAGAGAATCTGCCTTGAACTTGATGATCTTGCGGAAATGCACCACGGCCTGATTGTAGGTCCAGCGACACGTCCCCATGAACCTGTGTCTCCGTTTGCGTTGTTCAGCAGTTGGGAACAGACGATATTTGCGCGTGCGTCGGGCCATCAATGTATTTTCCATATTCAACTACTTCAGCACGTGCTTTGCAGCTTCGATATCACTCGCGTGTTCTTCAGAGGCTACCTTCACAGGGTTGATCGTGGCCATGTAATCAAAGATAGTCTGAGCTCGCTCTGCCTTCCCATCAACGCAGAGCACTTCTTTGATGTACCTCTTCGTCGCTCGACCACGTCTTGGTGTGTGAATATACTTCCAGCTCTTGTAACAAGCATGGCGACCGAACCGAGTTGGACTGCGTCTGGAACTGATACCACGACATAAAGAGCGGAAGATTGCACTAAAGTGCTTGCATTAAAGGCCTGGTGCAGATACTGTCGACGTCGTACAGACAGCTTCGCTATGAGCGGACTGTATTTGCTGACGTGACCATGTAGCACGTGAACTAGTATAGACGACAGCTCTTTGAGGGCGTCTTCTTCCTGGCACGTGTTCAGATCAAGCAACCGATCCGGCATATCACTCCGAGAAGTCTTGTGTAGTTGTAGCAGCACCTTCCCCGCAAGCGTCTTCCAACGAAACACAGCACTCAGTCTTGTCTCCAGAAATTTCTTCACGTCTTCAACGTGATCGAAGATGAGAACCCGCACTTGCTGTAGCGCATCTCGCGTTCGCTCGCAAAGTACCAGCCAACCACCACTGCGACGCTGACGCTTGTTTTGGCCAAATGTGTCGTCCGGAGGTCTCCGCCGCGTACTCGAAGTTGCCATGAGCAGTAGAGTGGCAAATGAAGACTGGTAGAACACTTCATTGACGAGTACTGCCAACCGCAATCCCCTATCAACAAACTTAAAGAGAAAGCTTCTCTGAGAAGGTTAACCTAATAGAATCTGCTTGCCCATTTACACTCTCACTCTCGAATTCGCGCGGTGGAGATGAAGGGGCGGTACTTTGATAAGGGATGGCCTCCGGAAGACAAAACTATAACGCCAGAACGACGCACTACCAGCAAGCAACATTATGCATCAAGCGGCCATCAAGAGCGTACACGAGAACCAAGCGTACGTTTGTAGGCTACATCACGGAGATCGAGCTCGAGTATGCGGCGGCCGGATAGAGCGTGTATAAGAACCAAACGTACATTCACGAGCTGCGTTGCTTCCTTTTGCTTCAACGACGGGATACCGAGGCGGGCTCTCGCAAGCCAAGTCTAGTTAAGCGCAAAGATTCCGACCGGAACTGGTCTCGGGTTACAGCGAGACAAGTGTCTCTATGAGACGTCACGACAATAGCTAGCAAGCAATAGTTAACTGGCGCTAGACCATCTGTAACGGGTTCATGCACTCATGCACGAAGTACTCAGATCTACCGCCCAGCTCAACCGTTTACTGTGATCTTTCACGCCAGCTTGTCATCTCTTGGTTTCTGAGCATATCTGGTACTCGCAGCATTGCATGCGCAACATTGAGCCGCAACAGATACCAAGCAAACATTGTTTGGCTCGGTGCGCTTAACAAGACCGCACCGAGCCAAACAAAGTTGTTGACTGTACCAAACTGAAAAAGGTGTTTTTCCTTGTAAGCAGTGTTGAGCACTAGTTGGCAGAATGTTTTGGGGAAAGGCAATATATTGAACGTCGCCACGTGACCGGGACGTGCACACCGATGAGGACGGTGTGAGCCCTGGGATGTGGTGTGGTGGGTAGCGAATTATGATGTGTGCGCGTTGCACAGGAAAACTTCGAATGGGGACTTCGAAATACTGTTTTGGCTACCTCGCTCGCTGCCAATGGAGTCTGATCGGCTAGCAGAGAGCTCGGCAGAGAGAGAAGAGAGAGAGTTCGCCTGTTAATTCGTTAGGCTGGCACCTTCGGAATCTGATCAGCCAGGTGCCCTCTACCGTTGTTGTAAAACCTGCCCACTCGGAAAAACCGCTTTTCAGCTGCGCCCAAAAGCCAGCATTTGCCATGAATAGCTCCTGAAGATGTGTAGCGACACCATGTTCACGTGGTGAAAAATTAGACTGCCGGTCTTTGGCCACGCGATGACACCGCGAGGTCAGTTTTAAAAAGCGCAAGAAGGTACTTATGAAGATAGCTATCGAAATGTTCTTGTTAGGGAGCAAATGCTTCACTACATACTGGCGACTACAACTTACAGGAACCAAGTTGCTAAATTTGCTACGATCTCTAGGTTGGCGTATGAACAACCCAAAGTTTAACTTCTGCTGGTCGAGAAGGCAAATCGCTGTCAGGCATTGGTGCGCACCAATTATTTCGTGCCCATGTGCTTGCGCAGCTAGAGAAAAAGGCGTTGAAGTACAAGCTTATCCTCAACGATAAAGCTCATGCGAGATTATTACCACAAAATCACGTCTAGCGCTACTGGAAAACACAGCAATGCGATGCAACATCGTTGAGACAGTCAAAAGCACAAAATTTAATCAGACGAGTCCTCCGTGTACATGTACTTTTCAAGAACGCATCGTCGATAGCAACTTCACGGACCAATATCCTCAGATTGGCACGCCCAAAATTCCAACAATTCCAGTAGCTTGTCAACTCGACGTACTGTACAACGGCACATGCCTTGGCATTCCAATTAAGCGCTCATTGTCAATTCTGCACGTCGTCAGTAAAGCGCACCACCTCACACAAAACAAACACTACCGGAGTCAGGATGAAGGTTGGGGTTTCCGTCGTCGCCGCTACCATTGCCGCTCTCTCCACACCCTGCCTCGTCACTGCTGAAACCTGCTCCACCATGACACTAGTCTTCAACCTCCTGCCACTCCTCTCCGACGCCAACACCTGCGCCGACGAAACGGGGTACAAAATCTACCCGTTCACGGGAGCCCCCACAGAGGAGCAAATGGTGACTATCTGCGCCAACCCGACGTGCAAAGGGGTGTTGGAGGACCTCATGGACAAGGATCTGCCGGACTGCACGATCGACTTTGAGGCGACGCAGCTGAATGTGAAGACGGAGTTTACCAACTACGCGACCAAGTGCGGTGTGCCGACGGACCGCAAGTAAGTGGATGATACTTCTCGTCATAATCAGTCCCTTTGTAATCCAAATGCGTAAAACTTGTCGATAGATATACCTCGTCATCTCTCTCTTTCTTATAAAGTGATCGCATGCACAGCGCCTATCGACGATTTCGTCTGATGGAACTCAACGCACAGTAGTGCAACACCATTACGGTGATCATGACACTCTGAACCAGTTAAAACTTGCTATTGTCGAAGTTGGGCAATGCACGTCGAGACGGAGTCTACAAACACAGCAAGCTTCCTCGCTATTGATATATTCTGGTAATGTCTCCCTAGAATGAATGAGATTCACGTAGAAAGCTCTTCTCAGCGAGAAAACACAACAACACGCTTGCGGAATTAAAATGAAGCGCTTGTAGCATATTCAGTCTTGACTAATGGTTAATGCCACTCCAAGGTTTGATGGTCTCACCGCTAGTAGTAGCACTACACACGCGTGAGCTTGCCGTTGTCGGTACCATTGCCGCCATAAAATTTACACTCCCGGGTAGGCTCTCTCGATGTTCGGAAGGAAATTGGCATCATTTATCGGCACGTCAACGGTGAGAATATCAGTCTCGATCAAAGGCAGGTTGATCGTAGTGAAGTTCACAGTGTTCAGCGCTGAACGCGCAGCATCTGTCATGTCGTCCCACATAACCAAGTCTTGGAATCTGCCTGGCGATGTTGTAGACGTGAGGAAGTGAGTGGTCCCAATCTGGTTCATGTACTTGATCTTGACGCTCGAATTGCTAATCATGTTATCCGCTGGTGGCGTGTGCTTGGAATACTTGCCGAGAAAGGAAGACAATGCCACCGATGAGATCGTGGCGTCCTCTGAGAGCTCGTCTAGCCACACAACGGCATTATCCCATCCGTGACGGTGGCCAAAAAGATTGGATTTCTTGCCTTATCTCTCGGAAAGTACCAGGCGTACATGATGGCCCAGGCACCCTTGTATTCTGTTGCTCGGCCGTACACTTGAGACCCCATGCGAGTCCCCTTTGCAAGATCGCATTTTGGAGACCAATAAAAAGACAATGCTGCGAGTCCTGCGTTCGTGTTGCCATCAGCATCCACAGCGGGGTACGGATAGCAGCCATTGTGGACCAAGAGCTGGGGTTTGAACTTGAGAGCAACAGCGTTTTCTGTAGTCGTTGGCTCCGTTTGAGGGAACGGAACGACCTGATCGAAGTCGATCTCTGACGCTTGGATGGAGAGTAGGAGATTGACTACGAGGAGAGTCACCGCGAAGATATTCATCGTAGTGGTTGGTTGGCGACAATTTCGGAAATGAGCTATCAGCAGTAGTGTAGTAACAGGTTTTACTCTCATCGATCCTAGGATAATCACGCCCACTTTGCTTGCCGCAACATTTTGATACGGTTCTACCTGGTTCTAGAGCATAAACGCTTTCCTCCTTGGACGATCATGAACTGTAGTTCGGGAAACAAGCTGAGGATACTCACACCGCTACATGAAGTTGAATGCCTATTTCGATGTGCGGAGGCGGCTGCCGGGCTACCGGTAGTCATGATTCCTGTTGAGACTCAATAGTCCGATTAAGGTCACGCTTTTGACCTGGTGCACTTGCCAGAATCATGCGAGTACGCGCCCTGTTGGCAACACATGAAGGGACCACCATCAGCGTCCCAAGGTTTCCATGAACTCCATCGTACGAAGATTCTCTCGTTGCCGTACCACTGTAGACATTCATTAAAATGACTTGTCGTCCATTTGAACGTCGCAATTTCTTAGAGGAGACATAACTTTATTGATCATTGTGTTCCAGGACAAACTAGTTTCATGCCTTCCGTCCACCGGTAAGAACAGTACGCACATATTTCAGTAAGGGTGCTACTTGATCAAACGACCTCTTGGTAGGAAATGTCAGCTTTCGTGTGCGGTGACGGACAGCTAGTTCAAGAAACTACGAAACCTTCACTAAAGATGATAGACTTGTTGTCCAAGTGGGACCTGAGCTTACGCTCGATGTGGTGATTTTCTCCCGGGAATAGCAGCGACAGGAATTGACGTCGTGTTGGGGTTAAAGCGGTCCGCTTGTCCGCTTCAAGCGGACTGACGGAGACGACGCTAAAACGTATTCATGTGTGACGGGCGGCCTACCGATCGTAGTCGGCGACGACGAAACGGAGCAAATGGTGACTATCTGCGCCAACCCGACGTGCAAAGGGGTGTTGGAGGACCTCATGGACAAGGATCTGCCGGACTGCACGATCGACTTTGAGGCGACTCAGCTGAATGTGAAGACGGAGTTTACCAACTACGCGACCAAGTGCGGTGTGCCGACGGACCGCAAGTAAGTGGATGATACTTCTCGTCATAATCAGTCCCTTTGTAATCCAAATGCGTAAAACTTGTCGATAGATATACCTCGTCATCTCTCTCTTTCCTATAAAGTGATCGCATGCACAGCGCCTATCGACGATTTCGTCTGATGGAACTCAACGCACAGTAGTGCAACACCATTACGGTGATCATGACACTCTGAACCAGTTAAAACTTGCTATTGTCGAAGTTGGGCAATGCACGTCGAGACGGAGTCTACAAACACAGCAAGCTTCCTCGCTATTGATATATTCTGGTAATGTCTCCCTAGAATGAATGAGATTCACGTAGAAAGCTCTTCTCAGCGAGAAAACACAACAACACGCTTGCGGAATTAAAATGAAGCGCTTGTAGCATATTCAGTCTTGACTAATGGTTAATGCCACTCCAAGGTTTGATGGTCTCACCGCTAGTAGTAGCACTACACACGCGTGAGCTTGCCGTTGTCGGTACCATTGCCGCCATAAAATTTACACTCCCGGGTAGGCTCTCTCGATGTTCGGAAGGAAATTGGCATCATTTATCGGCACGTCAACGGTGAGAATATCAGTCTCGATCAAAGGCAGGTTGATCGTAGTGAAGTTCACAGTGTTCAGCGCTGAACGCGCAGCATCTGTCATGTCGTCCCACATAACCAAGTCTTGGAATCTGCCTGGCGATGTTGTAGACGTGAGGAAGTGAGTGGTCCCAATCTGGTTCATGTACTTGAGCTTGACACTGGAATTGCTAACCGTGTTAGCTGCTGGCGGCGCTTTTTTGGTGTAGATGCTGAGAAAGGAAGAAATCGTCACTGCTGAGATCGTGGCGTCCTCTGAGAGCTCGTCTAGCCACACAATGGCATTTTCCCATCCGTGACGATGACCGAAGTAGAACGGAATTCTAGCAGTATCTTTCGGAAAGTACCAGGCGTACATGATGGCCCAGACACCCTTGTACTCTGTTGCTCGGCCGTACACTTGAGACCCCATGCGAGTCCCCGTTATAAGACCGCATCGCGGAGACCAATAAAATGACCCTGCTGCGAGTCCTGCGTTCGTGTTGCCATCAGCATCTACAGCAGGATACGGGTAGCAACCGTGTTGAACCCTGAGCTGGGGTTTGAATTTTAGTGCCACGGCGTTTTCTGTAGTCGTTGGCTCCGTTTGAGGGAACGGAACGACCAGGTCGAAGTCGATCTCTGACGCTTGAATGGAGAGGAGGAGGTTGAGTGCAGCCAGAGCTACAGCGAAGATATTCATCGTAGTGGTTGGTTGGCGACAATTTCGGAAATGAGGTGTCTTTTACTAACTTACCGCAGTTTTTTATCCTAGGATAATCACGACCACTTTGCTTGCCGCACCTTTTGATACAGTTCTAGCTGGTACTAATGGACGTTTTTCATCCTGGTACAGTAAGAACTGTAGTTCGGGATACAAGCAGCGGATACTCACGTCACTTCAGATGACGCCCAGATGGCAAGCAAGGAATACTAATATTGAGTCTCAGTGGGAATCACGACTATTTTGCTCAGCGCAGATGAGGAATTCCTATTTCATTTGCTGCCGAGCTACCGGTAGTCATGCTCCTGCTGAAACTCAGTATTAGTATTCCTGTTAGTAAGGTCACGCTTTTTGACCTGATGCACTTGCTAGAGGCAAGCGATGCTGGGGTCAAATGAAGCGACCACCATCAGCATCCCAACGTCTTAGTGGAAATCTTAATATTCTCGCGTTGCCTCCTTGCTACCGTAGACATATCCTTTATTAAAACGATCTCTCGGTAGGAAGCGTCAAGTTATGTTGTGGTGACCAACAGTTAGTTTAGTTCGAGATCCGGAAAAGATGACATCTTCATTAAATATGATAGACTTGTTGTCTAAACGTGAGACCTGAGCTTACGCTCGATAGGATGACTTTCTGCCGGGAACGTCATCGACAGGGATTGACGTCGTGTTGGGGTTGAAGCGAACTGACGGAGACGAAGCTAACACGTATCCATTCGTGACAGGCGCCCCACCGTTCATAATCGGCGCCGAACTCGTCGGAGGTGGGTAAGCGTCCGCCATGTACACAGAGCTCGATTGAGTTTGCGTATTAATCAGGTTGCAGTCCAATCGGTCGTTCGCATGCAAGCTCCGTTCCAATTGTGGTTGGTTCTGTAGCGAGTGCAGCTGCTTCAGCAGTTTGCGGCGTTTCCACCACAAGTATCCATACACTACCGCCGCCAGGACGATCAGGACGATCGCCACTATCACCACGTACATCCACCACTGCCAGAAGAAACATGCTTTACCAGAGAACGGCACGTAGCTGCTGAGAAGACTGCTCTTCCGATCCGAAGAGCCCACGCAGTCGCAAAACGAGTCTTCAGCGCTCAGCGTTTTAATCGTAATGTTTTTGCTGGACGTGACGCCATTCGGGCAATTGGACGCCACCGCCAGCCCAACACGATCATTCTCACGGTCGTGCACCGTGAACAATCCGTCCATAAACACGTCACCCAGCAGTGTGAAATCGCCCTCAGAAATCCCAAACACTCGACACGCCGCTGCGCCAGACCCTGAGGACACGACAATCGGTCGCCAGATATACTCTGCCGGGATCGTGATGGTCATCTGCTGCGAATCCTCGCCATCCACCGCCAACGAAATGGTCAAGCCTGGCAACGAATAGATGATGGAGTCCGCATTTGACGGATCGCACTCTGACGAGCAACAGGTCGAGGAGTCTGAGAAAAAGCTATCGCTCACATCGGTCGTTAATTTCTGCACTTGGGTCTTGAGCTCCGCCACCACCGCACTGTAAACACTGGACGGGAAGGCTATATTACTGGTGCCCGAATCAATAATTGATCGTGGAGAGTTGACGGTCTCGCAGTCGACCCCGAGACTTTGCCCACCCACTCCGATATCTGTAATAATGACATTGAAGTACTTCTCCTGCACCAACGGCGTGTAGACGATCTCTCCGGAGTGATACACCTCCCCTTCGGCGCCTTCCGCGCCGCCCAATAGAAACTCTCCTGCGTACAAATACGAGTCGTCTGCAAAGGAGAAATTGCTGAGACTCATGGCTTGGAGTGCGCCGCACATCAACAGACTGAACTTGTCCTCGAGATTGTCCGCATTTCTAACCGTATCAAAATACGGTACGGGCGGGTTGCTCGATGGGGACCCGATGGATTGATAACCTAATCCGATAATCCCGTCGTAACCAGACGAGATGAAACTGTTTTCTTCTGTGATCTCCGCAAAGGGCATTTGCTGTACTGTACCCAATCCCATGGCTGAAAAAGTGTCCTTCACGATCTCGCCACTCCAGGACCCGCTGACGTACGTAACGCTCACTGCCGTACTTTGGTCCTCACACGTATCTGAGTCCGAGCACGAGTAGAGATTTTCATTGGTCAGCGAACAGCAGTCGGCGGTGACCACAGCCGTGTTGGCCGAGCCAGTGTCTAATAATAAATTGAACGCGTTGGAGCTCGAGCTGCTCGAGCCAGAGGCAGAGTACACTGGCGAGCCGATGTTGACTTGCACGTAGTAGGCGAGACCCGACGACAGGCCCATGAGCTTCTGCTGCAGCACAGTTCCTGCAGTCGCACGGCCAGTCAGTAGGCCAATTGACAGCGCTGCGAGCGGAGACGACACCCGCATGCTTGAGAGTGGAGGCAGAATGCCGAGTGCCGAGCTGCAGAGAGTCCTAGCAGACGTGTGCACGACATCCTTCGGGTGTCAGCGAAAACCTGCAATGGATGATTTCAAGTGGCTCCGACGGTCGATTCATTGATAGAACAGGAGGTTGGAACACCTCTACGAATTGGTTGACCTGTGTCGTGTGATATGTCAACTGGCGCCGTTGGACTGTGGCCGATTCGCGCTGCTGCGTCTGCTGCAAGCGCCATCAACGGGCTGGACAGTATAGAGGATGGCAGGTACAGTGGGATGTCCCAGCTGATTTCGACCTATCAGCACCGGAAGATCCATCCGCTCCGTAATCACAGGACGATCTGCTGGCCCAACATTGGGATTCCCAACCGATCGTCCTCCTGGCCACTTTCGGCCTGAGATCTGTCAGCATGGACTGGTCGTAGACGAGCCCCGCAGTCAAACGATGTTCATGTGGTCGCACCAGCAACAGCGCAGTCACTGTGCAATTTGGGCCACCTCCGATCCGACCGATCCCATAGAGTTCACACACGTATCTGTGACGTGTGCCAAGCAAAACGGCAATGCTCTCTACAGCAGAGCAAGGTGCAACAACAGTCTGTTGGCAGCAGAGCCAAGTGCATCATACTTTCCGCCGCGATCGTGGCGCACTTGACGTGGGACACCTCGCGCTGCTTTCCTTCAACACTCTACACCATCCATTCTAAAATCGTAAGCACAGTAATGCCCGGTCACGCATTCCTCATGTCATCCGCACACGCCGCAGTAATTACGGAGGACGCCAAAGTGTCCACCTTGAGTCAACGATTTCGTACCGTAACCGTCAAATGTCATAATCATGCCATCAATTGCGCATCTTACCTTAATACCTACTAAGTTCGCCTCCTTCTATTAAGTTCGCACCATCCAAGTCCCAACCACCGCTGTGGCTCCATCGTCGGCCATGATGAAGAAGAGCGTCGTGAAGAACCGCGCACCTGCGCCCATCCAGATCACAGCGGAGCAGATCCTGCTCGAGGCCAACCAGCGCAAGGAGGAGCTCGCGCAGCCCCCGCGCCGGCGCATCACCGATGCCGCAGAGCTCGCCGAGTACCGCATGGGCAAGCGCAAGGCGTTCGAGGACGAGCTGCGACGCCAGCGGCACCACGTGGGCACGTGGATGAAGTACGCGACGTGGGAGGAGAGTCAGGAGGAGTTCGCGCGCGCTCGGAGCGTGTTCGAGCGCGCGCTGGACGTGGACTACAAGACGCCCACGGTCTGGCTCAAGTACGCGGAGATGGAGATGCGCCACAAGTTCGTCAACCACGCGCGCAACGTGTGGGACCGAGCGGTGACGCTGCTGCCTCGCGTGGCCCAGTTCTGGTACAAGTACGCCTTCATGGAGGAGATGCTGGGCAACCTAGCCGGCGCCAGACGAGTGTTCGAGCGCTGGATGGAGTGGCAGCCGGACGACCAGGCCTGGTACTCGTACATCAAGCTGGAGATGCGTGCCATGGACATCCCCAGAGCCAGAGCGCTGTATGAACGCTACGTGATGTGTCACCCAGGAGAGAAGGCGTACATGAAGTATGCTAAATGGGAAGAGAGATCTCAGAAGCAATTGGCGCTGGCGAGACGAGTGTACGAGCGAGCGTTGGAAGAGCTCAGAAGTGATGAAAAGACAGAGCAGATCTACTTGGCGTTTGCACAGTTTGAAGAACGCTGTCGTGAGGTGGAGAGAGCGCGGGCAGTGTTTAAGTATGCACTGGATGCACTACCAAAGGAGGAAGCCCCGGCACTTTACAGTGCGTTTATTACGTTCGAGAAGCAGCATGGAGATAAAGACCGGATTGAAGAAGTGGTGATTGCCAAGCGGCGTGTGGTGTATGAACAACAGATTGCTGCCAACGCACTGGATTACGACTCGTGGCTCGAGTATATTAAGCTGGAGGAGAACGAGGCAGCCGGATCGCAGTCCTTTGGTCTTGTGCGTGAAGTCTACGAGCGTGCCATTGCGAACGTACCGCCCGTTCCTGAGAAGAAGTACTGGCGTAGGTATATCTATCTGTGGATTAAATACGCGCTGTTTGAGGAACTGTTGGCAGCAGACAACGACGATAGCGGTAGTTCGTCCGAACGCTGTAGACAGGTGTACAAGACGTGCCTAAGCCTCATCCCGCACGACAAGTTCACATTCGCCAAAATTTGGATACTTTATGCAAAGTTCCTCATCCGTCAGCGCGACGTGCAGGCCGCACGTCGTGCTCTGGGCGAGGCATTGGGCCGCTGCCCAAAGAAGAAATTATTCACTAGCTACATCGAGCTGGAGCTTATGATGGGCGAGATCGACCGCTGCCGCAAGATTTACATGCGATTCCTCGAGTTTGATGCGCAGAACTGCGAGACGTGGCAAAAGTATGCAATGCTTGAGCGTCAGGTGGGTGAGGTAGAGCGTGCTCGTGCTATCTATGAGCTGGCGATTAAGCAGCCCGTGTTGGACATGCCCGAGATGATCTGGAAGAACTACATCGACTTTGAGATCGAGAATGACGAACGTGAGAACACGCGTACACTGTACGAGCGGCTGCTTGAGCGTACCAAGCACGTCAAGGTCTGGATCAGCTTTGCTCAGTTCGAGGCTTCTTCTCCTGACGAGGAGGGCGCGCAGAACAAGGATTTGGAAGCCGCACGCGACGTATTTGAGCGTGCACTGCGGTATTTGAAGGAGGAAGGCAGCGATGACTTGAAGGAAGATCGTGTGCTGTGCATGGAGACGTGGTTAGAGATGGAGAAGAAGGGTGGCGACGCCAAGATGATCCAGAAAGTCAGCGGCATGTTGCCGCGCAAGGTCACCAAGCAGCGGATGGCCTACGCTCAGGACGGGGTATGTGCTAATTTGTTGTTGTATGTGATGTATGCGAACTATTGGGTGTTTAACATTATGTTTGTGCGATGCAACAGACAGAGTTGGGTCTCGAAGAGTACACGGACTACATTTTCCCAGACGACGAGCAGGCGCAGTCTCATCTCAAACTTTTGCAGGCTGCGCAGCTCTGGAAGCAGAAGAAACGTGCTCGCGAGCAAGAAACAGCAGAATAAACGGTTGTTCGAATTGCCAGCAAATGTGTTTCCAGTGACTGTACATGGCGCACTTCAATCAGAATCTGAACCAACTGGCAAGGGGCTACTAATTCAGCCACATCCGACCTGCTATGAGTCATAAGATATGCATTATCCGACCACTTGGATCACCCACCATTTACGAGCCGAGCCAAATCGTCACACAACGGAAAAAGTTACCTTGCAAGACAATGTCGCTTCCTCTTCGCTCAATGCTCTCTCCTGGACGCTCTACTCGTCTGCTGCTCTCGAAAATCGGTGCATCCGATAGCTCTCTATCTCTTGCTTCTCGTCGTGCAGGTTGCATCTCTCGATTCTCGTCCAAGGCTCCGCCTCGTCATGTTTTCGCCGACCCTTCGGTGGGTATCGGCAGCCTCCCTTTGGCTCCTGAAGAGACTCAGGCGGAGCGGGAGCTGCTCCAGTCATTGCCAGAGTTCAAAGAGGCTGCTGCAGTGCTGCTGGGCCAAGGAGGGGACGAGGCGAGGCTCGTACCGAACTTTAAGCGCGCTGAGAAGGCACTGCCCAGACTGCAGCGCACTGTGGAGATCTGTCGCTCTACCATGGGCTTCCACAGCGTCTACTTGCAGGCTGCACTGCGCCACTTAGTGGCCACGCTGCTGATGAAGGGCGACGTGGACGAAGCCAGGAAGGTGATGCAGGAGCGCGGCGATGTGATGCAGTGGCCGGTGGCGGAGCACGAGCGGATGCTGCGGCTGCTCCTACGCGCCAATTTGCCCCGTGAGGCGGAAGCTTGGTGTCAGAAGGACGAGTTCTTGAAGCTTTTCCCGAAGGACGAGCTGATGCCGCTCAAGTGGACGCTATACGAGCTCATTGGCAAAGATCTGAGCGGAGGAGCGGACGGGTTGGCCAAGGAAGTGGAAGACCCACTGTTTGTCAAGGCCGTGGAGACTCTGCGTGAAAAGAAAGATGTGGTGCTGAAGCATGAAGAAGCGAGTGACTTGAAGGCTAAGGAGCTGCAGCTGGGACGGGAAATCCCGTATCTGCTGGCGCAGTACGGGTCGCTCTCCGTGGCGAGCACGAAGGCACTGGAGAGAGACTCGAAGGCAGACCCTAAAGCTTCTCCAACTGAGGAGCAGTTGGTGAGTCTGAACCAGGCAGAGACTGTGTGGAAGGAAGCTCTTGCATGGGTGGAGAAGACTGCTGCTGAACACGACAAGGACGCGTTGCTGGCGTCTGGACCTAATTCTCCATTCGAAGCCTGGGTGCAGACTAACCTGGGCGAGCTCTTGCTCCGCACGAAAAAGCCCGAGGAGGCAATGGAGTGGTTGGGCAAGGCCATGAGCACGCTGCAGGCAGAACAGAATGGTGTTGGGGGCAGTGCGCTTGCGATGACTCGCGTGCTCAGCCAGATCGCGCGAGGTTCCCACATGATGGGTCAGGCTGTCACTAGCGAAGGTCTGTTTATCACGGTGATCGAGGCGTTTGAGCGCGAATCTGTGCTGTCCCCAACGGATCGTGTGGAATTTGCGCGTACTCTACGAACCTACGGCGACCTGCTATCCAACTGGGACAAGCGTGAGGCTGGAGCAGCGAAGAGATACGCACAAGCTGAGCGTGTCGAGAAGGAGCTGGCGCAACTGCTCCAGAAAAACCAGTGCGCTGTCGCGCTGCACCCCGTATTTTATTTGCCGCTGTAAGTGATGGAAATGTGAGCGGTGTTGGCGAAAAAAGTAGTGAATAAGCTTTCTGATAGCCATAGGATCAGCAGGAAGACCGCTACCGCAATTAATTGAATTCACAGGATTTTATTCTCTTAAGTTGGGATACTTGAGCAACATGTGCTTTAGTCAACAGCAATGGCTCAGTCCATGTCCACTGCAACGTAGTCGCTGCGGTATGGTGGGCTTGAAGTCCGTCGAGCTGTAGGCTGAACACCACTCGGGATTAACCGGTCCGATCCAGCGAAGGAGATCGCACAAAACGCGAATAAGAATGAGATACCCATCTACAGGCACAGTAGACGTTGGCACATCGTAGATCAAAGCAAAGCAACAAAATCATACGTACCAGAATCATCCAGGGCAGGACAATATCAAAGCTGGACATCATATCTCCTTCCAGGCGCTTGGCCAGGAGGAATAACGGGAACACGAGCACAACAATGACGAGAGTGGTGCATACAGCATCTAATCCCCGGGTCGAGGACGTAGTGGTTATGTACTTCTTGACCGGATACCAAAAGAAATATGCAACATGGATCCACACGGGGAGCATCACTAACCACCAATTGGTGTTTCCCAGAATTCTATCCACCTTGAGGCCGATGAGGAAGGCCTGCGTGATCCGCAACAACGTCAACATCGTTTTTCGTGCCACTGCCTGAGTCAGCAGACGACTCTCCTCCTCGATATCCTCCGTCCGAGAGACACCTGCTCCGATGCTATCACTTAACAGCATTTGGTGACCGAGTACGCCGCCAGCCAGTGTCTCAAGCAGGTTCAGGAGTTCGTACATCAAGTACGGGGTCAACACCATCACGAGGCACCAGTCAATGTCTCCATCCAACTTGAGGACGATGAAGATTTGTACCGCCAGAAGTAGCAGTTGCTTGCTGAATTTATACATACTTTGTGAGTCCGAGAAGAGCAGCGAGAACACCAAACTGCCGTAGTAGACTCCATCCAGCACCCAGAGAGGAATGAGCACTACCGTCCACCTCCGGGAGATCAAATTGTCCACTTGCAGACAACACAAAACTGAAGTGCAGCATTGCAAACGTCAGACACTGCATACCAATGCAAGACTAGCATCAATTTACGCACAGGGGATCGACAACACCAAAAGGAAGAGCCCCATGGCCAGCAGCAGAGTCAGACATCGTCCGCAGAAGCCAAAACTTCGCACCGTGTCGTATATTTCCTGTCAAATACAAAACATATACATGTCAGCAATAGAATAGGAATAAAAGTCAATGCATTGAAACTTACCTGCAGACTCCGACCTCGAATGTTCATGGTCTCCTTTTGGCACTTGTCTGACGTAACGGCTGAATAGAGACTGATCCGCTGGCTAATGATTTATAGAGCGACCATGCTTTTCGACCAATCAAAGACAGCTGCAACCTGCTGACGTACTTGAAGTGTACACTTGCTACTTTGCCTTGCAGGCCTCCACCACTAGACCAACAGACACTCGTAGTATGTCATTGGGAATGAGTTCCATCGGAGTTTGCCCTCCTCTGTCTTTGGCCTGCAAATCAGCGCCATGCTCCAGTAATTTCTGCCACACCGGTGGGATGAGCGCCAACCGAGCTGCTTGGTGCAGTGGCGTGTCTCCGAACCGGTTGCACTGGTTCGCATCTGCTCCGTTTGCAAGCAGCACGTCCATGAGATCAAGGTCCAGTCTTCGCATTGCATGATGCAGCGGTGATACGCTAGCAGAGTTTGACGCATTGACGTCTGCTCCGTTCTGCAGCAGTAGCTTCGCCATCCGCAGTTGCAGCGACTCGTCCTCCTCTTCCTCACTGTCGCTGGCATTCTCGTCCATGTCCGATAAGGTCATAGCAGCAAGTAGCAGCAGCGCCGTATTGTCTTGGTAGTCTGCAGCGTTGACATCCGCCGGTCCTTCGTCCAGTAGGAGCTTGACCATGTCCAGTCTCGCCTTGCTCACTGCCATGTGAAGTGGCGACGTGAGTCTGCGATTCTGAAGGTTCACGTCAGCGCCCATTCTCAGCAGCACTCTAGCCACGTCCAGTTGAGCACAGTCTGCTGCGTAGTGCAGAGCAGTATTGCCCAGAGAATCCACCGCGTTGACGTCTTCACGGACACTGGTGGTCTGCAGCACGCCCAACACCTGCATAGCGCCGTACTTGGCTGCAATATGCAGCAACGTGCTGCCCACGGGGTCCGTCCCCGTGGCGTCCGCTCCATGAGCCAATAAGACTCGAAGCATCTCCGCTTCATCGGCTCTGGCAGCGTCAAACAGCGGCTTTTCACTGTGGCGCACGTCCGAGTTCAGATCTGGCTCGTAGCTCAGAACGAACTCCAAAACTGTGAGTTGGTGACTGCGCAGAGCTGCAGACAGGAGGCGTCTCCAGAGCAGCTCTGAGACTTGCTCTTTGTATTGAGGATGGCTCAGAACTGCGCCCAGAAGCAGCTCTGCGACTGCCAAATGACCATGTTCCAGTGCCTGTTCGCACGGCGTCTCCCCAAAGAAGCGATTGGACTGAAGGATGTGCTCCACTGCGCCTTGCTGCAGCAAGGAGGCGACCAACTGCTCGTTGCCTGAGGCGCTGGCTGCTAATAAAGCAGCCGAGTTGTCGCTCAGAGGATCTTCACGATCGTCGCTCCATTGATGCGTTAACGCCATGATCGCACAATGAGCTCCCAAATGGCTACACTATCGTTTCACTTTAGTGACACGTATACATCTAATTCTGATTGGCTGAAATGAAAAGAATGTATCCATTCTGCGTTTATTTACCAAGCGATGGTCAAGGTGTTGCTGTGTGGCGCTGTCCAGGGGCAGTGGGAGCTGCTCTTTCAGCGTGTGGAGAAGCTCAATGCTGCGTCTAAAGGAAACCTTTCGAGGCGCTCGTCTGTGTAGGACGCTGCTTCCCATTACCTGTCCAGTACCTCACAGGAGGCGACAAACACGTGCCAGTCCCCACATTTTTCCTCCCTGGACACGAAGCTGCTCGTTCATGGCAAGAAGACGCCAAACAGACGAAGATTTATGATCAACTGAGTGTTGCAGACCAATCAGTAGAGCCAGTGGAGGTCGGCAAAGGGTTTTATTGTCTTGCAGGTGCAGGAATTGCCACTGTAGGTGAAGTTTTACGGAAATCCATTTGTGTCAATTGCATTGACCGAGTTTGTATTGAAATACTTTACAGATTGCAGGATTGAAGGTGGCGTATGTGTCTGGTACTGAGACTCACGGGTCGGAGGACGAGAAGGGGACGTTGTTGACATACTCAAAAGCGTCGGTAGGTAGCAGTACCTCGTTACTTTTACATTAATCTGACGTGGTATGATGCAGACCAATGCATTGGTGCAGCAACTTCTTGCAATTGGAGATCAAGGTGACGTGGACTTTTTGTTTACAGCTGAGTATCCGACGAGTTTTCAGCTACTGCTACCAGAGCAACAGCTCCCTCATGGTTTGCAAGCGCTACGTGGCAGTGATGCATTGCAGGAGATCGTGCAACAAGTGTACCCGAAATACCACATCACAAGTCGTGGAGGCGATGGAACGCGCGGTGATGTGTTCTACCAACGGTTGCCGTATGTGAGTGAGACGACTGGCACGGGACGGAAGCAGCTTACTCGTCTCATTGGACTCAGCGGCATCAATAAGGTCAAGGACAAGACACGGAAGTATCTGCATGCACTGCAAGTGGTGCCATGTGCAGAACAGAGTGCAGAGGAGCGGCAGCACGTGGATATCCCAGCAGGCACGACGCAGAACCCTTACTTGCATTCAATGTTGGAGGCAGCGTCGCGTAGCGCAGAGCCTGATGCGAAACGAAGGAAGGTAGATCCTGCTGCTGCTGGGGGTCTTTCTACAGAGCAGATTGAGCAGCTTACGGCAAAAAGTCGAGGTGACGCGCAGTTCTTCTACGACCCGAAGCTTGCGGCTAAAGGCCAACGCAAGGGTGGGCTGCATCCGAACCAGAACCACAATGGCCAACAGCAGAGAAACAATCGCGTGGCTGTGCCCGACCGTGACGAGTGCTGGTTCTGCCTTGCGACTCCTACTCTTGAGCGCCACCTGATCGTTAGCATTGGCCAGGAGGCTTATCTTGCCATGCCGAAGGGTGCAATCTGTGGAGACCATTTGTTGATCGTGCCGATCGCCCACGAAGCCTCAACTCTGGCCGTTAGTGACGATACGTGGCGCGAGATGGAGCGTTTCAAGGCAGCGCTACGACGCTATTTCGCGTCTCAAGACAAGGAGTTGCTCGTAATTGATCGCAACGTGGCTACACTAGGAGCTACGCATTGTCACTTGCAGGTCGTGGGTGTGCCTAAGGCGAAAGCTGCCGCAGCACGTCGCATCTTTGAGACGGAGGGCGAGAAATACCGCGTCAAGTTCGAGGAGTTGCTGAGTGAAGAGGACACGGCTCCGTCAACAGGACCGATGCAGCTACTGCGACAGCGGACAGAAGGCAAGCCGTTCCTGTACGCCGAAATTCCTGATGGCGCCGGCAACACGACGCAGTTGCTGCAGATCGAAGACGGCAAGCACTACATGCAGTTCGGTCGTCATGCGGCTGCCTGTGTGTTGGAGATGCCTCGACGTGCCAACTGGAAGTTCTGCGTCGTGCCGAAAGCCGACGAGGAGAAGCTCACGCAGAGCTTCAAAAGTCACTGGAAGGCGTTCGACTTTACGTTGGAGGACGAACAGGAGGATGCTTAACAACACGAATAGTAAAAAAATCATCAAGTTGCCTCTTGTTGTAGAGAGCTGTATATTGCTACAAGCGATAGCTTAAAACGTCTTTCGGACGGATAATAAAGAAAAGAGCGGCGCCTCCTCATGCGGACTGGTTGCCAAACACGACGTTCCAGATGTCGCTCGTGCCTTGCGCGGAGATCGGACCGCTGGCCGTCGGGTAGTTGACTGGCTTGGGGGCTCCAGCGGCTGCGGCGGGGGACTCCTTCAGCGCCTCCTGGATCTGTTTCTCGTAGTCGACGCCGTAGATGTCGCACCAGGCCTGCTCGCCCTCCGACACCTGCGGGTGCGTCTTCTCTGGGGCGGACGGCGTCTGCTGCAGGACGCGGGCGGGCGCGGACGAGCTGATGCTGCGCACGGCAGTCTTGGGTAGTCGGAGCGAGGTGCGGGCCAGCATGATTGTTCTGGTAGAGAGAGCGTTTGCTTTGCTTCTTGTGGGGCAGATTGGAAAGTGAGCCAACGGATCGAGAACGTCGGAATCCGAACGACCTAAACTGATTGATGAGCGAGTGGTGCAGTGTTTTAAAGACGTTTGTACTGCATTTAGTAAAAGATGCTGCCGCTGAGCTTGGAAGGGCGTGCCGTTTCGTGTCTATTGCATGTTGCAGCAGACGAGGTTAGGGGTTAACACATTTGAGCCAATCGGAGGGGTGTATTACGAACCAGCCCTGTTTTTGCGGCACATGTCGAGATTATTCACCGAGCTGACATGGCTGCAGACTATATGGATTAAAGTATGCTGGCGGCACAACAGCATTGCGTTTCGAGCACACTATTGAACCGCCTACTTCAAGCGCCGATCGATGACGCGTCTCGCTCAGCAGGGTGAGTTCGCTGCTTCAGCATTGTCGTCACTCTTCAGCCATGCTGGGCAGCATCTGATTAGACGATACTCTTGGTCCTGTAGCGATGCATGTAAAGCCCCCGGCTATCATGGCACACGCTTTTTGGTGGTGCGATTCAAGGTGCGAGTTTCTATGCGGTCGCGAAAATGCTTGCGAACCGCATGAACACTTCAATGTGGCTCGTGGCTCCAATGATAGGTGGGACCACTGCACTTCTGTCGTACATCACCCAGGCTGACCCAGCAATCGAGGGCTCTGAGGAACGACAACGCCTGCATGTCGATTGCTTGCTTGCTTCGAGGGCATCAGCAGAATCAGAGTGATTGCCGCCCCGATTGGATGCCTGGAGGCGATTGGATGCGCCGGACGAACGTTGCGCTTCAGCGTGTTACGTTGGACGGTATCAGCTCGATTTTCAGCCAATCCGTTTTATTTCAGCGTCATTTCATCCTATCGTCATCCCGAACTTAATCGAACTGTTCCGGTGCAAACTTCAGAGCTGGTGGTCATGAAAAGTGCACTTTTCTGCTTGGAGTGACACGTTGTATTACAAGTCGGTGAGCCAGGCTCTTTTCTACTGACAGTTCAATCTGAGCAATCCATTCTTCTGTACATGCACATGCAAAAGTATCTAGCGCTTCCAGCTGGTCATACAGCCATCCTGCGGACGCAACAGTGGCAGCCGAACCAGTTTCTTGCCCACCGAGTTGCCCTTCTTGACCAGAACGCTGAACAGGCCTCCGCAGATGAGCAGCGCCAGCAACACCGAGCGGAACAAACGCTGGAAGACGTAGCTCTGGCCGCTACTGCGATACGACTCCACCAGGAAGAACACCACTACGAGACCTAAGACCTTCGCCAGCACTGATTCGAGGCTCTCGCCCTGCACTAAAAACGGTGAAGGCTTGCTGCGCGACACCGTGAAGCGCCCCAGTAGCAGATCCAGCACGTCCTGGCGATACCCGTCCATGAAATTGTTCATGATGTAACGCACACACGAGTTGTAGCCATCCTGGAGTGCACCCTTTTTCGTGCGCTTCCCTGTGCGGGTGAAGTCTGTCTTCAGTGCACCCGTGCCGGCGTAGAACAGGCTGATCGCGTCAGCGTTGTTGCCCCACACACGTTTGAACGTACGCTCAAACTCGTCGAAAGGAGAGTTCAGCACGTTTCCTCGCAGCGCCTCAGTCTCATTTAACTGCAGCATCACACTTCGACGTCCGAACAGAGACTAGCAACAAAAGCGAGAAGAAATGCGGGTGTGAGGTGCAGTTGCGCACACGAACCAAACTATCCGACAGTTTCTGCTTCTTTACCTGAACGACGTTAGTGCGGTCAAGATTGTCCATGCAGTTTGTGCGCACCACACCTGACTGCTTGTTCACAACTTTTCCATCTGCATCTTTGCAGAAGTACCTGGTGAAAACACAAAAGACCCGAATTCCGAGTGAGTTCAGATGGTAATGCACACGTACCCCGGATAATACATTCTATCCTACCCGTGGTCGAGAAAGTCGTCGTCCACCTGCTTGATCAGCTTCTCAAGATTGCCCCACTTCATGTTGCGGCACTCATGATGGAAATCGAACCATACGAGGCGTACACCTGCTAGGATATGCGAATCCTTAGTGGCGGCATCCGCCACAGTCTTGGCCAATGCCTCGCCCAGTTTTAGCTGCTCCTTCTTCTTGTCGATGAGATTCACGAACAGCACGCGCCCATACAGCGACATCAGCTCGTAAGCGTGTTTCTGGAATGCCGCCACATCCTTCTCTGAATCACCAGCCTGGTAAACTTTTGGCGCGTATTTCATCGTCACCGGCGAGCTCCAAAACACTGGGATGGAGCCACGGATCTGCACGAAGGATGTTTGTCGTCCATCATCAAACAAACAGATCTGCTCCGTCTCCACAAAGTTGGCTACATTGCCATCTTCGTCAACCCCGCGCATCGTGAAGCGCATTCCCTGTCGTTTACAAGATCGGCGCGAGATGTACAGCACTCGGAATGACTTGTCGTTTACCTTGAGCTGCTCTGTAATTTCCACATGCGCCTGCACCATCGGGGTCACCCACTCAAATAGCTTTTGGTCTAGCAAAAACAAATTGACACATCAGTTAGCAAATACAGCAGCAAAGGCTGCATCAGTAATAATCAGCACACACCAAGAAACGCCGAGCACAGCGACTTGTTCCAGAAAAAGCGTTCATCAGCTCTCTCGGCGATACTTCCGATCTTCCCGTCGAACGCCGCAATGCCTGATCAAAACAAACAGCAAAAAACAACAACAACAATCACCTTAATAAAAATGAAAAACTCGAGCAAAACTACGCCAATGGCGCGTACGTTGCAACGTGTGTGTGAGGTCGAAATCCTTGGAGAAATGCAGTTTCTGCGCTGCAATTTCCTGCGTGATCATCTCAATGTATTTGCGTTCGTCCTGCTCCTGCTGCGGCGTGAGCGTCGGCAGATTCTGCGTCGGGATCAGCAGCAGTTCCAGCCTCTGCACCAGTCGGATCTCGGCGTCGTCCACCCCTTTGGCCGCCAGTTTGGACTGCGTGACGACCGCCAGGTACGGGCCTCGCAGCAGCCAGAAGACGCCGTAGATGGCGTCGAACGCCATGCGGCGGCCGTGCGAGTGCTGGAAAGAGTCGTCCACGTGGTCCACAGAGAGCTGCAAAGACGCATCGGACGAGCAGGAGCGGGGAATCTGCAGACGCAGAGGGTGGCTAGGTGCTGCACCACTAGGAAATCGTCCTGCACGATCAGCTCGTAGTGCTTCTTCTTGTCCAGCAGCGGAGCCATGGCAGGATAGTACCTGGGCGGAATATTCGATACTAATAACGATTGCTACGTTGAGACTGTACCACGATCGTCGCGACGAAAATAATAGGATACGTTGAAACGGCTATTTATGGAAATGATATTACAGAAGTATAATGCGTTGTGATTGGCTGGAATGAGGATGAAGAGCAGATGATTCGTTGAAATAAGTTTGTGTAATTACTATATTGAATGATTAATTGAGAATGTAGATAAATGGATGCACTGGATAAAATAGACTGGTCGAAGCATGGCGAACTGGGTGGCGGTGGACAAGAGCATGCTCTCGAGACTGCTGTACCCGAATCCAGTGTGTCTTCTCTCCGTTTGCAGCCCCGATGGCTCTGCGCGCAGCGTCATGACCATCACGTGGCTCACTGCTATCAACAACCAGGTTATACTAACTTGAAATATTGCGCATATGATCATAAGTTGTGAAACTTATCGTAACAACATTCATGCTATTACTTGCAGGGAGGGTTTGTCTGCTCCGTGAATGCTTCTCGTCATACTGCGAAGTTCATGCACAGCAAGGCAATCTTCGGTAAAAAAAAGTATCATGACATTATTCCCATTAGTTTTTTTCAAACTCATGACTATGTTTACTATGTATGATAACAGTGCTGAATGTCCCAGTTCGAGGCATGGAGGAACTGATTTTGGCCATTGGTAGCAGCTCAGGCGCCGACGTGGACAAGTTCAGTCAACTTCAAGTTGCCACCTGTGCTCCTGGCGGCGGAGACCTGACAAAATCTTCAGAAGAACAAGACTCGACCTTAACGTCGGAGTCGACGCCAACTCCGTCAGACCTCAAGAAGAGGAAGCTGTCCAAGAAGGAATTGGCACGTCAAGAAATCGCCGCTGCAGCACGACAGAGTGTCGCGCTGCGTGACTGTGTGGCCCACCTTTTGTGTCGTGTGGAGACAGTGACGGAAGACGACGGGCACTTGCTTCTTCGCTGCTCGCAATTGGCAGGGTGGAGTCGCCAGGCCTATTGGGACGGGCGCAATTTTATCCCACTGGAAGGCACGGACGCTGAGCCATACCTGACGTTCCTGGGCAGCAAAGTCTTTGGATATGTGCTCCCGTCAGGCAACAAGGGGCCAGATGTAGCTTCAGACAGGATCAATGCCAGCACGTGCTAGACCTGGTGAAAACGTAATGGCTGAACGCAATCGACACGTCGTAGAGGCGTCAATCTGGACTTCCACGTGCCATATTGACAAGGGATGAACTAGTCACCAGTCGACTGGAATATCAACCGCTTTGCAGACCAAGAGCATGTATGGATACCAACATTTCGTATGCAAGTCAGCCGACATTACTCATGATAGCAGGAGAATGAAAGCGGCTTGACGTCGAAGAGACGCATGCGGACACTAGCCACTAGCCACTTGACGTCGGTGCCGCTTTACTCGAGAAAAACGGCTAGGAGCACGAATGGCGTGGGTAAAAAATCGGAGCTGGATGTTTTGCTGCCACTGATCATCTGGAAGTGTTCACTCTTCAAGCTCCTTCAAGAACCACCGGAACAGCAACTCTACCTGTAGCGGGATGTTGATTTCATCGCTCATGTCGTTTCGTCCATTGGCGCTCGAGTGTGCATCAGAATTTATTGGGACGTTCGTGCTGGTCTTCTTGGGCTCTGCGAGCATCGCGACTGCCGCTTGTACAACCAGGGATATCTCGGACGTGGCGAGCCAGCAAGTGGCTCTTGGATGGGGTTTGCGGCTGCTCTCGCTACGTTCATCGCAGCTCCTGCGTCCGGCGCTCATTTGAATCCTGCTGTGACTCTATCACTGGCGCTTTCCTCGCAAACTCGCACCGGATTTCCGAAGAGGAAAATCCCTGCATATATGCTCTTCCAACTACTAGGCGCCACGCTTGCAGGGCTCGCCGTGCTTATCATGTTTGGTTCAGCTATCGAACGATTCGAGAACCGACTGAAACTTGTACGAGGTCATTCCAGTTCTGCACTTTCAGCGGTCGCCTTTGGATGCTCCTTCCCGCACCCTCAGCTTGTGTATGGACCAGATGAAGACCCAATACCCTGGGGTAAACACGATGTCTCGGTGGCTGGTGCTCTTCTTCTCGAAGCTCTAGGCGCAATGATATTTATGCTGATTCAACGCGTTGTCCGTCTGCCTCGCCAACCTTCCGGCGCCGATGCGTTCACCAATTCTACGCAATCGAGGAGTGAAAGCGTGGAGGATCAATCCCCTCGATTACTGGATAACAGCTCATCGGCCTCGCTTTATATCGGTGTAGCGCAGGCAGCACTGACGCTGGTGATGACTTCCTTTACCCAGGCATGTCTGAATCCGGCACGCGATCTGGGGCCTCGCATAATTGCTGCCGCGGCCGGTTGGGGGTCCATCGCAATTCCTGGTGTGAGGGTGAGCTACTTCTGGGTCTATCTCGTGGGTCCGACAATCGGGGCATTAGCCGGTAGCTTGGTATTCGACCTGCTGATCTTTCCCGGACTTCAGACGAGCGATGAGGCCGCGGCCGCTTGGATGCGTCACCAGCAGTTGGAAGGCGACGCCATTCTGGAGCAGCTCGAGAAGAGTCAAACGCTGTTGAGTATGACGAGTGGGTTTGAGGCCATGGCTACTGCCGGTAGGGGATTACACCACAGCGATTTCCGTGGTAGCCCCACGCCACCAGATTATCGACTGTCGTCTCCAGGTCGACTGCACACGTTTGCATCTTGAAAAGATGCCACAAACATTTAGCGCAA
Source organism: Phytophthora boehmeriae (assembly GCA_011947355.1). Classification (NCBI taxonomy): domain Eukaryota; phylum Oomycota; class Peronosporomycetes; order Peronosporales; family Peronosporaceae; genus Phytophthora; species Phytophthora boehmeriae. Next base: position 349,070 of record JAAVTJ010000143.1, on the reverse strand, counting down.
CAGCAGCAATGCGTGATGAACTAATACACTAACAGCTACGCAGCATAGTTTCTTCGTCGACAATATCCGCTTGCACCCAATGGATTGCATGTAGACACACTGCGCATCAGCAAAACGCAATGGAAACGCATGTTGATTGTCGTCAACATGTTCGGACGCAACTGCATTGATCACCGACGCAACTGTTTCGGAGCTTCAGAAATTGCTAAACGATTATTATTGTGTGCTTTCGAAACTTCCACGATCCCAGTCTCAACGTAGCTCTCGTTTCCACAGCTGGTTGAGGCGCTGTGGCATGGGGTCACGCATTAGCCGCTAACCGGAATGACGATTAACGCGGTTTGGTTGATCGCTCTAATGTTGAAGCCAGGAAATATGCTCTCCCATGCACCGAGGCCGCCTCGACCACCTGTCCTAGCGTCGTCGCCGTGCCAAAAGCTCGTCGCTCGTGCTCGACTTGCACTTGTTGAGTACGTCAAAGCCTTGACGAATCCGACCGTGACGATCCAGAAACCACCATTTTACTTCCGAGAGATGAAAAGCATTAGTCAGGGGAACTTTTGAAGAGGAAACCACAGCTAAGAATCCAAAACGAAACATGTCCTGACTACTCTGCGTACGCCTTGTGAATTGCTTCTCGTCGTAATGAAACCTTTTAGTTCGTTATGTCGTCACACGAGTGTTGAGGCCGTAGTGTAATGGTTTACACATTTGCGTGGCCAGCTGCAACTTTGTCCACGCACGTCGAGTATCGCGTTTTTCTTCAGCAGCGACTCCAGTAGTTTTGGAGAGGACAGTACATGCATCCCACCGTCGATGGGGTTGCGCTGCACGGCTGAACGAATCCACTGGTCTCAAATTATACGCACATTCTGTCCGATGTGTGGCACCCGGGGCGCTTGGATCTTGATCCGGAGGAGGGCCCGAGTTGCGATAAACGAACCCCCTCACAACTACATTCGACACCAAGGCAATGGGATCGCCTCTCCTTTTACTGCTTATTTGCTTCACTGTTACGTCTTACAATGACCGGATCGAGGGAGCGAAGCAGATCGACAACTCAAATGTGGATACCCACTCCAATCGCCGACTATCGGTTCTATTGGCAGGCGACTCTCTCGTCGAGCAAGGAGTTAACCCGAGGAGGGGTGGTTGGGTCTCACTGCTGCAGTACCGATACACGGGATCGACAGAGGTGCTGAGTCGTGGGCTCTCCGGGTACAACACGAGGTGAGCGATTGCATGCTTCAAGTACTTACGTGCGCGAATCCACAAGGTTGACACATGATATTTCATCTTATTGTCATGACCAGGTGGTTCCTCAAGTACGTGATGCCAGATCTAAAGGATGAAGTCAAACGTGGAGCCTATTCCCCAGCTCTCATCGTCGTCTGGCTCGGGACCAACGATGCTGCACTAGTCAATGGCAGCAACCAAGAAATGCATGTCCCGGTGGAGGATTACGCCAAGAATCTGGTCGAAATCGTAACCAAGTTCCAGGCTGCAGCCCCCGACGCCAAAATCCTGCTCATCACACCACCTCATGTCGACGATGATGCCCGGGTCGAGTATGCTGCTACTCGGAATGACAGTAAACGCGGTTTGGTTGACCGCTCTAATGCTGAAGCCGGAAGGTATGCTCTCGCGTGCACCGAGGCCGCCTCGAACGCAGGGGTTCCGGTCTTTGACTTGTACTCATATTTCAACGCGATGCCAGCGCCGACGCGAAACGCGTTGCTCCAGGACGGCATCCACTTCAATACGGCAGGCAACCAGTTAGTGGATGAGCAGTTCCGAAGTAAGATTCGGACCGAATTCCCAGCCTTGGTTGCAAATATGGAGTCCTTGCAGTTCCCAGCCGCAAGCAAGTGGGTGGCAGAAGACCCATACACTCCAGTCAACACTGTCACAAGCCAGGCAAGCAGTCGATTGCTGCTTTAAACGCTACACTAGCACGTAGTGTACGCCGAATAAAACCACCCAACACTCAAGTTCGATCAAAAGATGCAGTAAAAAATACAAATTCATTTAGTTGTTGCCCCCCTGTTCGCTTTGAATTGCTCCGCTCGTCCGCTGTGATTGCGCTTCTACCATCTGCGTGAAATACCATGACATCGGAGGACAGAAGTGCCGCTTCAATGTGTAGCATTTCCCGAGATAGGAAGTCAACGCCAGCGTTTAAACAGCCCGGTGGTCCTCGTGGCTGGATGCTATCAAAGCACCAACACTGGCTGACAATATTTGCGCTCCCTAAACGAGAAGAGTGAAACGCTGTTGAGTATGACGAGTGGGTTTGAGGCCATGGCTACTGCCGGTAGGGGACTACATCACAGCGATTTCCGTGGTAGCCCCACGCCACCAGATTATCGACTGTCGTCTCCAGGTCGACTGCACACGTTGGCATCATGATTAAACATTGAGCGCAACAGCAGCAAGACGTGGTGAACTAATTACCAGCATCGTTTGTTTCGTCGACAAGGTCATATCGATTGTCGTCAATACGTACGGACGCAACGGATTCACAACTTCAGAAGTCGCTTGAACGATTATGCCAGTAAGAGTCATGTATTCATGTGGATTCACTCGCTTGTGATTGGCTAAAACTTCGAAATGTCGGAATTAATCGAATATCCACCACTAAACTGTGTTGCGCGGGCCAAGAAGCAAGTGCGGAAGGATGGCGCCCAAGAAAGTGGCCAGCACGGTCTACTACGACCTCATGGGCATCGCGACGGACGCCACGCCCGAGCAGATCAAGAAGGCGTACCGCAAGAAGGCGCTGCAGCTGCATCCGGACAAGCGCGGGAACACGCCCGAGTCTCAGGAGGAGGTGCGGCGGTTAACTATAAGGATAGAGAGACCAGTTGCGTTATGTGCAGTTTTTTTACCTAACTGTACCCACTTTTGTCACAGTTCACTCGGATGAAGCAAGCCTACGACGTGCTCTCCGACCCTCAAAAGCGCGAAATCTACGACCAGTACGTGGCTAATTTTTTGTCGCTTTAAATATTTTATTTTTGTTTTTCTTGAACTAATTGATTGAATGTGTATCATATTTTAGAGTGGGAGAAGATGGAATTAAATTGATGGAAGACTACGGCAACATGAGTCCCGAGGAGATGTCAATCCTACTGTTCCGGTCAATGGGGGCCTTCGGAGCTCGAGGCAAATGTGTGCTCATCCTCCTGGTGTCGCTGCTCTTCGGGTTCTTCCTACTCATCCCCAGTACGTGCCATTTTTTGCAGTGACAACACTTGTATGGATGATTTTTAAAACTGACGAAACATGTATGTTACCAGTTTTCTGGTGTTTACGAGCCGACACGACCATCACCTGGAACTGGGCGGTGGTCTGCATCCCTCTATGGATCTTAGACGGCATTTATTACTGCTGTCTGGGCTGCATGTACGCGTCTTCGGACCCAGAAGTGGACCCGGAGGACCAATCCAAGAAGAAGCCGCCAGTTTTCAAGCTCTACGCGTTCCTCAAGGCGCTGCTGTTGCTGTTGCTGCAGGTTTTCTTGGCTCTGAAGCTCAATGGGGATGTCCACTGGACGCTCGTAGAAGTTTTGATCCCGTACTTTGTGTACGACGGGCTCAATCTACTGGAAAGTTTGGCCGGCGGAGTGCTCGGCTATCAGATGCTCACCAAGAACAGCGAAGGAGCTGGTGTGACGCAAACGGAAGACATTAAGCAGCACCGTACACTGCTAGTCATTGCAGTGATCAGGAAGGTGATTTTGACGGTCGCTAGGATTGCTCAAGCTGTGCTGTTGGCGCTCAAGGTGGACGGCAATCTGGATGGTACGAGCTGGTGGCTGGTCTTCATCCCTGTGTGGCTATACGTGGCGTTCTTCGTGTCGTTCCCGATCAGGAAGTACTTCCGTGCTAAGGCCAAGGCGAAAGAACCCAAGACCACCACTTCTAGACAGCAGACGCACGATGCATACACACGCGAGTCGGTTACAGAGGACGAAGAGGAGGCTGTGTCTAAGTACCCGGCGCTGGATGCACTCTGCACGATTATTGTGATCGGCGCACTGATGTCGCCGTTCTTCATCCTGTCGGCGCGACTCCAGGATGGCTCGTTCTCGACGATTTACGTGCTGCTACCGTGGCTCATTGTGGTGTGTACATCGGTCCATTGAGTTGCTGCTTAGGAGCTTGCTTGCTAACGACGTTATTTTTGATATAGGTCGGACTTGTGTTCTGCTTCATTTGCTGTGCGATCTCCTGCGTCAGCTTCCAAGACCCTATGGAAGGCCAGCCTGACCAGGGTGACGCAGAGATCCCTCGAAACTCGCAAACGGCAGACGAAGGTGCGACTGTGCGAGCAGACTATGTGTCTGTCGACATGGACTAAGTGCAGTGGGCTGGAGTGGTAAGCGGAGGGCTGTCGATAGCACTTGTGTCTGGTGCTACGCTCACTCGCCTTCTGCTACCTAGGTCTCTGTCGTTTTGCATAAGATCCCTATTTTATTAATTGGTTTCTGTGTTGCATGCTGCCATGGTGACGACTTCGCAGTTGTTTGAGCACGCGGCGCGACCAGCTCTACCTCCAGTTTTGATCCAGCAGACAGGAGTTGAAAGTTGACTAACAGGATTTTATCTTCTCAGTGTGCACTTGTTAGCTCCTTCGTCTCATTTTAGCATGAACTGACACGTTGGAGCTCTGGTTTTCGAGCAAGTGGTGAAGCAATCATGGGTGTACAAAGACACAAGGACTGGATTATCTCGCCATTCATTACTCAGCTTCTTACAAGGTAAGTCTCAAGCTTGACTAAACATTTAACCACTAGGAACAGGTTTCCACGTGAGTCACGACACGATTCGCCAATGGTGCTACTACTGATGCAGAGTGCCACCACCATCGGGTCTACACACGAATGCGCTTGCGGGAGGCATTGCATTTGTCAGTCGTCGCGGGGTTGGCGTCGTCACGTCAGTCGAAGGGGCTTCGGTCGCCGGGGATTCTGGTTCATCCGTTGATTCCGTTGTCGGGGCATCGGTCGATTCCGTGGCAGGCGCATCGGTCGTTGGGGATGAGTTCTGGCTGCTCTCGGTGTCTGCCTCGCCAGCAGTCGAGGTGGTCGAGGACGACTCGGTCGCTGGTGCCGTCGTTGTTGCCGTTGAAGTGCCTCCAGAGCCTGAGTAAAGCGGAATGCACTCTTTGTAAATCTGCCAGGAGTACTTGCCCTTCAAATAGCGCACACCCAGCCAGTACCAGTACAAGATGCAGCTGTCCCCGCAAGCGCTGTAGTCCAGCTTGAACGTTTGTTCAGTAATTGACTCGTGGCAGTTGAGGTATGACAACGCCAACTTGTCGCCCATGTAGATCTCGCACGGTCCGTCGTGAGTGTATCCGGAAGTTCGCATGGTGCCGTCCTCCGGAATCTGCTGCGGAATTCCCTTGGGGTCGGTCCAACCGCAGGCCTGATCGGCGCCATCGGTGACGGAGTATTTGGCGTTGTCCATGAAGTCACGAAGACTGGCGTAGTTGTTGTCGACCTGGTACTGCGTGAAGTTCTCCTGGGTTGTGAAGCCTTCGTTTTCGAGGAACGACAAGGGGTTCCAGAGCACTCGGCGTTCCGTGGACGTCGAGTTTGCTCGTGTCCACGTCGGTGATGGCACGTACACGACCTGGTGGGCTTCGGTTGAGCATTGCAACAAGAGAGCACTGGCGATCACTGCAAGCGACGTGAAGGATGTCAACATGGATGTCTTGTTGGTCTAGTCGAAGGCAAATCGGAGATTGACAGGAGGGACCGGGAAGGCGATATGCAGGATGATGGCAAGGCTCTCTTTTACTGTTTGCAGTGACCACAGGTGTCGTTGTCGTGGTGCTTCTGCTGGTGCAGATGGTTGTCACTTGTGTCAACTGTAGCAACCTGGTGAGCCCGGGGTCATTGTGCAATGCGGACATGTAGAGGTCTTCCACCAGATGCTCTTCAGCACCTAGAAGACCGTAGACCAGACCAGCGCAATGAATCGGTGTCATTGTTACAAAGTTTTCGTAGCGATTCGCGACGACAGAATACTATCACGAGAGAAATCACGACCACCCGGATTGCGGACTCCATGCACAACTTCTTGAACAACGGGATGCCGGGTACCCTCCACATGGTTTGCTGTAAAGGCACCGTGTTCGTGTCGATATTTTCGTGATGCAGACTGGCTCTGGAAAGTGGACCAAAGGATAGCAGTGCATCTCAACCTTACAGAGCCCTGGTGGTCTAACCAACTTGAGTAAAAACAACATCACGCTTTCGATGTCCCTCCCAGCTACAACACGAAACAGTAGTTCCGTAACGCGAAAATGACGATGTAATCGGCAGTCCGCTGACAGCGCTTATCCACTGTCAGCGCTGCTTCAAAACAAGCAAACCTGTAGTCGAGCTGCAATCACCGACATATATTTTCCTGTTGGCCGTCAAACCGAACAGCCTTACAAACAATTACGCTACTCTTGTTGCTTTTGATATGTTTCGAACTCTCAGGCTGCCACCACTCTAGTTGTTGGAGGGAGCCACGGTGCCGGGAGTCGAGTCTCCTCCTCCCGAACCGGAGTAAAGCGGAATGCACTCCTTGTACACCTGCCACGAGTACGAGCCCTTGAGGTGACGCACACCCAGCCAGTACCAGTATAGGATGCAGCTGTCCCCGCAAGCGCTGTAGTCCAGCTTGAACGTTTGGTCGGGGATCGACTCGTGGCAGTTGAGGTATGACAACGCCAACTTGTCGCCCATGTAGATCTCGCACGGTCCGTCGTGAGTGTATCCGGAAGTTCGCATGGTGCCGTCCTCCGGAATCTGCTGCGGAATTCCCTTGGGGTCGGTCCAACCGCAGGCCTGGTCGGCGCCATCCGACACCTTGTACTTGGCCTTGTCCATGAAGTCACGCAGACTGGTGTAGCCTTCGTCGACTTGGAACTGCGTGAAGTTCTCCTGCGTCTTGAAACCCTCTTTTTCGAGGAACGACAATGGATTCCAGAGCTCACGACGCTCCTTGGATGTACCGTTCGCTCGGGTCCAAGTCGGCGACGGAACGTACACGACCTGGTGAGCTTCAGCAGTAGATTGCAGCAACGCGGCACTGCCGAGCACTGCGAGCGACGTGAAGGACGACAGCATAGCTAATTCGTTACGGAGAAGAATCGGAAATGAGAGTCAGGACAGCGCACTCGAACACTGGGTGGACGGAAGGACAAGCATGCAAGGGCATTTCGATGGGGAACCGCGTCGCAGGCTTACGAGTTTTTACGGTCGCCAATTGGAAAAGCGGCATGCAAAGCGAATTCGATGGGGAGGCGCATCGTTCGTCCGTCGCATTCTTCATGCTGTGCAGTACCAGCTAAGGTCACTCGCTTCAACCAGGAAAAGGTCAAATCTACAGCCCTGTCATGTAGAGGAGACTCTAGGACAAAGTGCCGACACTTTGCGTTGTCGACGTATCGAGCCAGGCGCCAACAAGCAAAACATGTAGACAAAGTATGCTCGTCGGAAGATTGCGACAGTATTTGGCGGTTCGCAATACATATACACCATCCATCCACAGAATTCTTTTAACGAATTCACATCATCCGTGTTTGCGTGCCTTACCCGCCGGGACATAGCCAATCGGAGTGTGCTGAACGTCGTTCAAGTCTGTTCATGGCATGACAGACTTACGAACCATGGTAGATTGCAGCTTTTTATCGTACGGTATTACGAACCTCGCGCACAAATAAGCAGAGACCCCCAGTCACCACGGTACATCGTATCGAGCGCTCGCACCAGATAATCAAGCAGGATGCCACCACGACAAGTTTTGGGGACCACCTGAAAGCGTTGGAGCGCAAGTCTACAGTGCCAAAGAGAGTACAAACAAGTCCCTCCGATTCGGAGTCCGAAGGGGTGTAGATGTCTCGCACGATGCAGTAAGCTGACCCGAAGGGCATGGAGTCGCGATACAGGCGCTGTCGCCGTACCGTAGCACGCCGATCGTCAGAAGCCTCTGCCGACGCAACCAAAAATGTCTCGTGCTGTTCCTCGTCTCCATCAACTCAGGTTCTAGACTGGAACCGGCACCGTGAAAACGGTTCCAGTTACAGCAACACCGCCGTGCACAAAGCGAGCACCCCTTTACTGCAGACTCTGCATCTCTGCCAAAGCAGGCGGTCGGACCGTTCGTGACATCCAGCCGCATGCAAATCGTCGCCTCCGTATCAATTACCCGCCTGGAAACATTCGCCTGGAAACATTGGCTCTCAATTGAAGCGATCCTTTTTCTCTCGCACTCTTGATCGCCGATGAGGTGCAATAGTGCCACGCTGATGGCCAAGAGCAAAAGAATTGAGCCGGTGACCCCGAGTCTCAGCTAGTTCGTAATTTCTCGGCTACAGTAGTACGGGCAGGTGACATCGTGATCCAGGGATCCCAGAAGTTTCGCTGTTTGTCCGCGGTTTCATTGCATCTAGTTGACATATTTTCTGCGTTAATGAGACTTCAACTTTCGCTTATTTTGGTCGTTCCGGCGGGTAGAATAGTCCTCGACGGCGACCATGTTTTGCTGTCCGTGGACTCGTTCCGCTGCTCGAGTGGTCGTATCGTTTGCTCTTTGCGATTTGAATCCAATTATTGTTGAGTCATCCACAATTACTACTAGTTTTTCTGTTCGACAAGCGCCCCCGGCGGTACAAACTCAAGCCACACATCCTTCACGCTATCGTCTCGACGGGAGTTAGCTCACGTTGAAGTTGTTCAGTCCTATGAGGGTTCACTCGGGACCTGAGCGCTGGAAAAACAAGAAATGACGCCTGCTTAACCCATTAGTTTCGTCTAAAACTGGAAGCACCCACAGTTTGACCGGCTACTGCCTGTCCTCATGAACCCGTGAGGACGCAATTTCGCGACTGCTTTCCTTCTTTTCCAGAGAGCACTAACCTTCGCGGCTTTCCGACTTTCCTCCGCCACGCGAGCGCTCTTTGAAAAGCCGTACCGTTACCACCGTCAGCGGCTCATGAAAAAATCCGATCAAGTCCAGAGGTTAACCAGCCATTCCAATGGACTTGCAACTCGGACTTTCGGACTTGGACATCCCATTCCTCCTTTTGCCTACTTCTGCGCAGTACCATCAACCGATACTCCTGAGTTGCGATAGTCGCCATGAACATCTTGTGGATCCTGAGTGTCGGCCTGCTGGCATTCATCTCAAGGATGGCTGAAGTTGAAGCGCAGACCTGCGGTGCGCGAGTCCGGAGGGACTGGGGCATGATGAGCGCCACAGAGAAGAACACCTACCGAAATGCTCTGAGGGCCTCGATGGACTCTGGCGCCTACATCAAATTCGTTGAGATGCACACGGAAATGATGTCCGAGTTGGAAGCCCACCGTCAGTGCATGTTCGTCTACTGGCACCGACTTTTCCTTGTGGCATTCGAGAACATGCTCCGTGGACAAGGCCCGCAATACGCCTGCGTGACGCTCCCTTACGCCAATTGGCTCGTGGCCAGTAGTCGAACCACCGCGGGCACGTGCAGCTCGTTCGGTACTTGCTTGTCCATCACCCGAGAGCTGGGCGGCTACACCAGCGGAACCCAACGCACGTTGGCCATCAACGGCGTCAGTCAGTCCGGTATTTGTGTCAATGTGTCGCCGCTGGATCGCTTCTGCCAATTGAGCTCCACCCGGGGCACGGCGTGTGCGAGATGCGTGCCTCGAAGCAACTGGGGCTCCATTCGAGTTCCTTCGGTCTGTGGTTACGCCTCCTTGCGTCAACAGATATTCAACGGCCAGAATATCGGTCAGATGTCGCCTCTTGTCGAGCAAGGCTGCCACAACAACGTCCACGCGTCTTTGGGCAGCACCATGGGCACGTTCGCGTCCCCGGCTGACCCGCTCTTTTGGTCGCACCACGCCTTTATTGACTTGCTGCACACGATCTTCCACAAGTGCCGTGTCGGAACGGCACGTCTGACCTTCCAGCAGAAGGCCACGCACCCGGTGGCCTGGACATCTTGCGCTCGTCGCAATGGCGGTGTCTTCAACCCGACGGACTCGGTCATCATGCGCACGGGAGAGCGAGGTGTGAATCCAATCAACGGCAGAATAGACCCCTTGATCGGCAGGTTCTTCGCTGGTGTCCCCAGCCAATATGCGGGCCTGATGGACGTACGTGACTTGGGCTCCAGCAGCTACGGCTACGCCATCAGCGCACAGCTCGCCACACTGTACAACCAGTGTGATAACTCTCCGACCTCCCGAAAGCTTGTCGAGATGATGGAAGCTGCTGGGGTTCCAGACCCTTCGAAATGCTCGGTCACTGAGGATGGCGAGAACGGTGGAGGCGAGGGGGACAACGGCTCTTACGATGTTGACAACGGCGGAGCCTACAACCACAGCGATAGTGCTAGCAACGGTGGCGACTACATCGCGCCTGATGGAACTCACGTTGACGGTAACGACTTGGATGATACCACCGGGTACGAGCCCGTCTATCAGGATGATGACCATGAGGATATCGTCGTAGTCGACAAGGGATCGTACGAGGAGAACGAGTCGTACATGCCAGAAGGAGCGGAAGATGCGGAAGAGCGCGTGGAGACCTGGTACGACGAAGTGCTCGAGGCCATGGGCGGTGACACCCACGAGAACATGGCCGACTTGGAGCGCCAGGCATGCATGTACGAGACCGTGTGCTTGGGCGGAACACAAGAGTACAGTGAGGAATTCAAAGCCATTTGGAAGGTGGATGAACCTCGTTGCAAGTCGATCGTGGACGCCATCAACAGCGGATCGCAGTCGATTATCTACGAGCCGTGGCGTGAAGTCATGGAGAGGAACTTTGGCTGCCCTGTGTCGAAGCCGGACAACTCGACGTATCCGGTGTACCCGAACATCACCGATTCCTCGTCGTCTGGATCGTGGATCACGGCTGAGGACTCCCCGTCGAATGACACGATCCAGGTGTCAGACCTCGACAACCCTCCGGTCGAATCGACCGAAACCACGTGGTAGAGTGAAGCAAACGCAGTGCTGATCGCGTACAGTCAATGATGTTCCTACGTTTTTGACTCATTTATAACTGAGTGCCAATATAATCCATGGAGTTGTACGAGAGTGCAATTGTGCTCTCGAACAACTAGTTGATTTTCTCCCATGACATCGTCGCCCATTGCCAGTTATACTTCTCTTTAATGTTTGTACGACAAACTTTACCAGAAAATATATGTTCCTCGGGTTCGGAGGGAGGCGGATACGTGTGACGTTGTGCAGTTTTGATCACCTTTCTTGACGTCGTATGCGTCCATTACTGCGATAGGTACTACATTATTGTCGATAACCACAAGTTTATTTAATTCAATGTTATATTTTTTCAGCGTGAAGACATCCTATTGAGCCGGGCGAACTTTATCTCTCTTCGCATTGATCCAGTGCGTGTGTTCACCAACAAGTCGTCGTTTGTGTCCGTACCCCAATCATGCTTTCGACCGCTTGTTGCATGCCCTAGAAACTTTTGTCCCCATTATTCATCGAACTTCAACAAATGTTTCCTTTCTCGCCAGAGGGGCTAGAATCATCTGCGACTGTCCTTCTTCGCCAGAAACTTCGTGCTTATCGCACTCAGTCGAAGCGACGTACGTTTTGATCGATAGCACATCGTGACGCATAAACTCTTATCGACCTCTAGTCGATGCCTCATTCCTGAATTTGCTTTCAGCGCCGCAGTAACACTACAACAACTTCTGCAAAAACCTTCCGACTGCATTGTTCACCATGAACATCTTGTGGATATTGAGCGTCGGTCTGTTGGCGTTCCTCTCGAGGATGACTGAAGTTGAAGCGCAGACCTGCGGATCAAGACTCCGGAAGGACTGGGACATGATGACCGCCGCGGAAAAGACCACGTACAAGGGAGCTTTAGCTGCTGCAATGGACTCCGGCGCCTACATCAAATTCGTCGAGATGCACACGGAAATGAGGTCCGAAATGGAGGCCCACCGTCAGTGCATGTTCATCTACTGGCACCGACTTTTCCTTGTGGCATTCGAGAACATGCTCCGTGGACAAGGACCGCAATACGCTTGTGTGACGGTGCCCTACGCAAACTGGATCGTAGCCAGCAGTCGATCTACCGCAAACTCTTGCAATTCGTTCGGTACTTGCCTGGCCATCACCCGGGAGCTGGCCGGCTACACCAGCGGGTCTCAACGCACGTTGGCCATCAACGGCATCAGCCAGTCTGGACGGTGTGTGACGGAGTCGCCACTGAATCACTTCTGCCAATTGAGCTCCACCACGGGCTCGGCGTGCGCCAAGTGCGTGCCTCGAAGCAACTGGGGCTCCATTCGAGTTCCTTCGTCTACGGGGTACGCGTCTGTGCGCCAACAAATTTTCAACGGCCAGAACATTGGTCAGATGTCGCCTCTTGTTGAGCAAGGGTGCCACAACAACGTCCACGCCAGTCTAGGCAGCACCATTGGCACGTTCGCTGCTCCTGCAGACCCGCTCTTCTGGTCGCACCACGCTTTTGTGGACTTGCTGCACACGATCTTCCACAAATGCCGTGTCGGAACGACTCGCCTCACCTTTGAACAAAAGGCTTCGAACCCCGTGGCCTGGACATCTTGCGCTCGCCGTGATACCGGTGTCTTCAACCCCACCGATGTGATCGTCATGCGCACGGGAGAGAGGTGTGAATCCGATCGACGGCAGGAACGACCCCTTGATCGGCAGGTTCTTCACTGGTGTCCCCAGCCAGTTCGCTGGCTTAATGGACGTACGTGACCTGGGCTCCAGCAGCTACGGGTACGCCATCAGCGGACAGATCGCCAACATGTACAACCAATGTGACGGATCCCCGACTTCGCGTAAGTTGGAGGAGATGATGGAAGCTGCTGGGGTTCCAGATCCATCCAAATGCTCGGTCACTGAGGATGGCGAGAACGGAGGAGACTACAACCACGAAAATAACGGATCGCAAGGTGTTGACAACGGCGGAGACTACATCGCTCCTGATGGAACTCACGTTGACGGTAACGACTTGGATGATACCACCGGGTACGAGCCCGTCTATCCAGATGATGGCAACGAGGATGTGATTGTCGTTGAAAAGGAAACGTACGCGCAGACCGTGTCGTACATGCCAGAAGGAGCGGAAGATGCGGAAGAGCGCGTGGAGACCTGGTACGACGAAGTGCTCGAGGCCATGGGCGGTGACACCCACGAGAACATGGCCGACTTGGAGCGCCAGGCATGCATGTACGAGACCGTGTGCTTGGGCGGAACACAAGAATACAGTGAGGAATTCAAAGCCATTTGGCATGTGGAGGAACCTCGTTGCAAGTCGATCGTGGACGCCATCAACAACGGATCGCAGTCGATTATCTACGAGTCGTGGCGTGAGGATATGGAGAGAAACTTTGGCTGCCCCCAACCTTCCTCGGACAACTCGACATACCCAACCGAATCAAACACTTCGTACCCGACGGACTCATCGACGTCAGGACCGTGTGAGTCGACCACACAGGAAAACCACTCGAACGACACGATCCAGTTTTCAGACCTCACAGGTATTGCGGTTGAGGTGACTGAAACTACGTGGTAGAGTGGAGAAGCCACAAGCGCTGAGAGCGTGATCGTGTAGAGCTAAACGATCTTTACGTATTCATCTCCATTTCATTTCAAAAAGTGTGTGTCAATAAATATGCTCATGAATATCTTGCACACCTCCGTCGCAAATTAGCGCGATGTCTTCGAAGACGGGACATTGCTTCATCACATAGTGCCAAGCTTCTCTTTACTAAACGAGCTTAAATTGTGATAGATCGTCTAAAAGTCTTGCCCCAGCGAGTTGCAAGCAAGTAAATCACGAACGCTGTCCTTCTAAAGCAAACGCGAGCTGCGATGTCCCATGCATAATGAGCCATGAACGACATGAATTCGTGCTTGCTTTCAAAATCTTGATCGATAATGTCTAGAATTTTATGTGCAATAGTGTCGTTCTGGTCGGATCGCTTGTTCTCGTTCTTGGCAATACTTTTCTCCACTTTAAAGTCGTCCGTGCTTATTTTTGATATGAACACGCACCAGTACGTAAACTTGCTCGGTTTCCGGCGGTGGCATATTTCTTGAGATAACGACGTATGGAGCTTCAGGTCGCCTTCTTCATCACCGCCGATTTTACAGAACACACGTCTCCTTTCACTCACACCAGATAGCAAAACAACTGCATTTGGATAGAGCGGAAAAGTACTGAAATGCAATCAGACCGATTCATGTAATTTATCAGCTTAATTGGCCCTCGTATATTAGCAGGTCGATCTAGCTTCAAATGTGATCGGCTTCCGATGCACTTGCATACTCCCCGTTCTCAGCCAAATCGCCGAGGGTAGAGCAATGTCTCGCTGGATATTCCACAGCACCTGCGCACTCAGGTGATGCGATGTGCATCGTATGTCCGTGTGTTTTCGTGACACATAACACAAGTCACAGCTGACTTGCCAAATGACTTTATTCACTCTGTCCATTCTGTCAGCTCAACGATGTCGACAGTCGATCACCTGCTTCGAGTTCTTGTTCCAGAATGACACTCTTTTGAAAACATACTACATTCACTATTGGCAAAGTTGAAGTTGTCTAGACAGCAGTCTTGCCGTTCTTATCCAGTGGGGGACACAACTCGGTTGCAGCATATCAAACATCAATAGAGACAAAGCATCTGATGGATGCACAACAGAGAGAGCGAACGTCGTGCCCCTTGCTCTCTCCCTTCTTGCCTTCGCCACTCGATACAAGACTGCTAACCAATTTCATATTTTCTAACTCACAACTTGATTTCCTCTGACAGTCTCAAGTACAAATGAAGTTCCTGTGGTTTCTGTGCGTCAGCTTGCTGGCGTTGAGGATGGCTGCAGTGGAAGCACAGACAACCTGCGGGCCACGACTCCGAAAGGACTGGGATATGATGAACTCAACTGAAAAGGCCACGTACAAGGGAGCACTGGCGGCTGCAATGGACTCCGGCGCCTACATCAAGTTCATCGAGATGCACACGGAAATGAGGTCCGAGATGGAGGCCCACCGCCAGTGCATGTTCATCTACTGGCACCGTCTCCTGCTTGTGGTGTTCGAGAACATGCTTCGTGGACAAGGGACGCAATTTGCATGTGTGACGGTGCCGTACTTTAACTGGATCGCAGCAAGCAGTCGAGTCACTGCGGGCACGTGCACCTCCTTCGGAAGCTGCATGGCAATCACCAGAGAGCTGGGTGGATTCACGAATGGATCTCAACGCACATTAGCTATCAACGGCATCAACAACTCCGGGCGGTGTGTGACTGAAGCACCTTTGGATCACTTCTGCCAGCTGAGTTCCACGACAGGAGCAGCGTGCGCCAAGTGTGTGCCTCGAAGTGACTGGTCCACCGTTAGAATTCCATCCGCAGCTGGTTACGCGTCGGTGCGCCAACAAGTTTTCAACGGTAAGAATATCGGCGAGATGTCACCGCTGGTGGAGAATGGCTGCCACAACAATGTGCACGCCAACTTGGGCAGCACAATGGGCACATTTGCTTCTCCCTCCGACCCAATTTTCTGGTCACACCACGCCATGGTGGACTTGCTCCACGTGATCTTCCACAAGTGCCGCGTTGGTTCAACACGTCTGACCTTCGCTCAGAAGGCGGCAAACGAGGTAGCGTGGACGTCATGTGCTCGGCGAAGCAACGGTGGTGTGTTCAATCCTACCGATGTGATCACTATGCGCACGGGTGAGAAGGGTGTCAACCCGATTGACGGTAGAACGGACCCCTTGATCGGCAAATATTTCACGGGGGTGCCAAGTCAGTTCGCTGGATTGATGGATGTACGCGACTTGGGCTCCAGCAGCTACGGATACTACATCAGCGGTCAAGTTGCCACGATGTACAGCCAATGCGATGCCGCGCCAACTACACGGAGGATGGAAAGGGTGATGGAAGCTGCTGGAGTGAAGCCTCCGACAATGTGCTCTTCCGTAGACACCAAGGGCGACTACATCTCGCCAGACGGGGTCCACGTAGACGGCTATGACTTGCCAGGCAATGTTAACGGATACGAGCATATCTCTCAGGATGATGGGCATGTGGACGTGGTCGTCA
This sequence comes from Phytophthora boehmeriae, assembly GCA_011947355.1. Taxonomy (NCBI): domain Eukaryota; phylum Oomycota; class Peronosporomycetes; order Peronosporales; family Peronosporaceae; genus Phytophthora; species Phytophthora boehmeriae. The sequence continues at coordinate 332,954 of JAAVTJ010000143.1, read as the reverse complement.
AGGAGTCTACAAAGGAGCAGCAGGATGCCTCAGAGCAGCGCGTGGCGAACTGGTACGACCAAACGATCGAAGCCATGGGTGGCGATTCTCACGAGAACATGGCCGACTTGGAGCGTCAGGCATGCATGTTCGAGAATCAATGTTTGGGCGGCACCGATGACTACTCGCCAGAGTTCAAGGCGATTTGGAATGCCACGGAGCCCCGGTGCAAGACGATTGTGGATGCTATCAACAATGGCTCGCAGTCGATTGTCTATGAGTCCTGGCGTGAGGTCATGGAGACGCACTTTGGCTGTCCTCAGCCGTCCAACATATCGTACTCGGCAAATTCAACCTCTTCATCCTACTTGGTCCACACAGCAGACTCAGTTTCTACGAACTCGTGGGGTTCGGATGTTACACAAGAAGAGACCACCCAAGAGGATATCGCCGAATCAACGTGGTAAGGAGATATTAGGATTTAGATTAGACATCGCGGTGCAATCTCTGCAGCGAGTTTCATGGATAAATGTAAAGACTTGTCGTTCGCCATGGAATTCTCCGTTACCGTGTTGCCTCAATCAGAGCAGGAGCAAAGTACGCGGTGGGAATAAATAAATATAAATATATATATATATATTACCAACGCCAATGCCATAGCTTCCGCTGGTGGCGTCCCCCCTGTTGGAAGATGTAGTCAGAGGAGCTGTGGTTGAAGTACCTCGCGTGGGTAAGCTGTACTGGAAGATTCTAGAAGCACGAGAAACTACGCTAAGGCTCTCGGCCAGAATACATGTTCACTTTCCATTTCGATCACTCGCGCACAAGTGTTAAAGCTTTCTACACACACACCCTCCACTGCGGCAGCGACAACCAAGGCTATACTAATAACGTCTTCACATTGGCTTCTCTTGTTACTCTGCTTAACCCTTTCGCGGCGGATCAGTCCAAAATGGCCCCTTGGGCTATCGAATCACAACCCCGTCACTCTACCCTGTTTTGAGACAAGAGATCTTCCACCAATCGTCATTCTCATAATTTCGCCAAACGACAATAGATTTCCTGTGTGAACCACTAAAACCAAATATGTCCGAAATTTTCAAGCGATTAGAGAGGGTTTTGTTGAAAAAACCGCGACACCTGTGCTATCAGTCCCACAGATATGGACGCGAATAGGCACATATTCTACTATTGAGTCGTAGATGCAGTTTACCTACTTAGATCAAGATGTTTGCATGCGTTGCGATCTTCGAATTTCCTACCGAGGCCAAGTGCAAGACAGAGTGTCCAAAGCGTCATGCCTAGCACAAGCTTCTTGGAGGAAGAGGATAAGCAATTAGTTCAAATTTTATACCGGCATGCTGAGCAAGGAGCAGGTCGCGTTTCGTGGCACGACGTTGCACGCAAAGTGAAGCGCTGGAAGCGGTCTCCGCAAGAGCTCGCTCGGCGTCTGAGCTCCCTGAAGCGTACTTACGGAGCCAATTTGTCTACATTCCCACCTAGCTTCTACACTCCGCTTCATACACCTCGTGGTCGCCGGAGCTCCCAAATCGTGCGGCTACACCAGGCTGGACAAGCACGTGTTACTATGAGTCCTGTTTTGTCTATCGATCAAACTGTTGAATTGGATGGATCATTTATAGACCCAATCAATCGACGTCTACATATATTCAGGTTTCGTCTGGCTCTGTTGCTGAAGGTCTACCAATTTTGCTCCATGCAGCAAAAGAAATTGACGCTATACCCCTCTCAAGTACCGTGGATAAAAAATTGCCTGCTCTACCATATAAGAGCGTGGACATGATTGACGAGAGGTGACAAGCGCGTCTTGGTGTCTAAGGGCTGCCTTACCCACGGCGGAAGTCCATCATGCTGTGGAAGAGATGTTCAGCGCCATTTCCAGACAGCAAATTGTGTATCCTGCTGTGTCACCACATCTCAACGCAGGAGAGCTACTCCCAAGTGCAATCAGTGAATTGATAGCGGCGATTAATCAGTTTGGTGGAATTACTGACCAGGACGTGTTTTTGGATATCGGTTCTGGAGTTGGTAATGTTGTTGCTCAGTTTGTTCTGGAGTCGGACGTCCGTGCGAGTATCGGAATTGAAATCCAACATGACATCGTCGAATATTGCAAAGATACCATTTGCAAGTCAGTTGGTTGTTGGCCTCGCTTGGGATTTGTGGAGGTGTATGCCGAAGACGTTCGGCAGGTGGCAATGTTGTTGATTCATCCATTTTCAAGTTCGACCATTGTTTTTGCGAATATTGTAAGATTTGAGCAGTCAGCGATCAACCATATTATAAAGAAGCCAGGGATCCCACGAATGCAATTCTGATATTAATACTGGTCAGTCAGTGCAAAAATTCATAATTGCATTATTCCAAATTATGTTAACCCATGTTTGAGCGCACCTGGTCGACGACATGAACATCCCATAGGTCTCTATTGTAGTGCAAGCACATTACCTTCTCCAGTTTTTGTGATGCAATCCTCTTGCGCATGTCAGTGTATACCAATTTCACTGAAGAAAAGAATCTCTCGCACTCGTTTGAGGTCGGAGGGACGTACGAGACGTCCTCGTACGTCACTCGCTTTGCTGTTTTACGTCTCTTGAATGCGGCTTTGACCAATAAAGACTCCTCTGCGACCATTGGGCTCGCCTTCTCCGCACGCAGTTTAAACTTAGAGCAGACTGCCTTTTCGGCAGCAGAAAGCGACTCTTCGCGCTGAAGCTTGACCAGTCCAGACTCTAAACTTGGATAGTTAACAATAGTAGCATTAGGCGCCAAACCTGCCTTCATACCAGGGTATTCCTTGACTACCTGGTCAAACAAACGGCGAACAGCCGATAGCGTTAGGGAAGACTTCTGTAGCTCCTTGGTGACACCCTCGAATGCAGCGAGGTCTTCCAGAAGCGCCCTTGCGCGCTCATGCTCAGCGCGGCGTAGTAGTAGCGGCTGAATGTCAAACTTAACGAGAACACCATGCCCCAACTGGCTGATGGCTGGCTCGATGCGTACGTAACGCTTCACCATGGCATAAGTACTCGACCATCTGGTGTCATTCCGGAGTAGAGGAGACAGCGAAGTAACCCTGCGTAACACTGCACGACCCTTGATCGTCCGTAGCTTAGCCGTTAGCGCTTGGATCTTGTCCAAAAGGTGAGCATCAGCGTCTAGAAAATCTTGAACCGCCAGATTGAAGCGGTGGCTAGCACAGCCGACGAACGGTATAGCTCCTTCTCGACGCCCAATACTTTGATTCACCGAGCAGTTATCGCCGACCATGAACTTCACCGCTTCCCAAGACTGGCCGTATCGGGACAGCGTGTCCGCGATTAAGTCATAGTGACTTTGAGCGCTGAGATCCTCCTCAGATTCCACGGGGCAAAACGCTAGCAACAGGAACTTCCGAGATAAGCAGTTTAGGTCGTCAAAATACTCAGTCGAGTTGATACCGGTATCGCCAGTGGTACCAGTAATACTGGTACTATCAGAATCAAATACTGCAAAGATCGCAACATAATGGCGGCCACAGTTCGACCATCCATCCAGGACAAGACCGAACGAGCCTGGAAGCGCTCGAGTCACACGTTCTTCGACAACTGCGGAAATCTTATCAACGTAGAGCGATAGAGTATCGCCAGAAATCGGCGAGAGGGTCGTATTCTGGCGAACCAGCTGGCGCTCAGCAAATGAAAATGGGAGCCTCTCGTTGATAATCCACTGACACCAGCGATGGATATCACGGGTACGCTGGTCTACGAGCTGCAGCTCAAGCGCGTTCTGTGCTCGAGCTGCGTCGCGTGCATCGTGTTCGTAGTCAGGATGATCGCGCATTAGGTGGTTGAGTAGGTTAGAGTAGCCGTTGCCTTTCTTGTACAGCTTTCCACACGTTGAGCAGGCGTAAGCCCCGGCGGGCTTCTTGGTAAAGAGGACGGCGCAAATCTGCTTGTTGGAAAGGGCCATGGTCAAGTGCTTGAGGTGGTAGAGGTCTGTAGACAGCGGTGATTTTGAGTCTGGGCGGCTGAGACTGATGTTTGAGACGCACACAGGATTGAATGGCGATGAACGCCTTGAGTGTGGCTGGCTGGGAGGCGAGGACTGACTTGGCCAATTTTGAGAAAATTGGTGAATATTCAAAAGTGAATTGGGTGCATCTAAATTAATTATTAAATTAAAAAGTCGAATGTATTTTTAGGAGTATTATTTTTATGGGAGCTTCTTTAAGAAGCTATTAAGCGAAGTACGGATTGCAATGTTCACAAGCAACGTGTGCCCCCGCCACAACAGAATCTGTCAAAATCCGTTCTGCAGTCGCTGGACACTGATGGTTGTTGTAAAGGTACCTGTGAGCTAGACTGCAAGCGTAGTCGACGTGTTCTTTTGCACAGAACGAGTTTCTTGAAAGCGAGTGCTTATATTGATAATCCAGTGTCAATTTGACCATGAGGATGCTGCTATCTCCTGCTGCAATATTGCTGTTCAGTATTTCTGTCGTAAGCCGCGGTGACCGCTCAGGGTGATACTCAGACTTCAATTTATACAGATCTGAAGACGTTCTCAGGTTTCCATTAGGTAAAACTAACAGGCGAGGCAAGTAAAACTTGTGAAAACGTTCCCAGCAAGTCCATGTTGGATGTTGACAGTAGTATGGCTCTGATCGGGCCTCATGCACTAGACGACATAGGCTGACATTATGGAGCGTGCAATGATCGGTGACAATAGTAGGAAATCGTTCCTCCTCCCCCGACACACCACGCAGTGACGGCGTCTCTTGCCATTTGGGAATAGCTGTTTAGAGTTCACTGCAATACATTCTTTAGTGGACTGCTGTTGACCGTAGTAGCCCCACCGCTGCATTGCCACATTGCTGATGCATCTATTCCTGCCACCACGCCATTTGCTCCACCATCAGTGTAGAACATTCTACTATCGCTGGGTGTGTCCATCCACTTCCCATATATAAATTCCTGGATGAGCTGAACAATGAAGGAGTGATGATGATCGCGTTCGCTGCTTGTATCAGTAACTAATTTTCTGGTCATGTACGCGTTGACGCGCGCGAAATCCACGATTGCCATTCCGAGCTTCTTATATTGTGAATTTCAGTCAAAATTGCCGATCTCGGCTGGTTGACAGCAATTGGCTGAATCGTCCTATACAAATGTCAAGTCTTTGGGCAATCGCCAGAGGCAGAAGGTGGCTACCATTTGTTCTCGAATAAATCCGATGTCGGACTTTCTCAAGGTGCATAATAAACGCAAATGTAATTTCTGTTTTGCGCAATTTGGGGGTCGATTCGGCCGAATCGATTCAACCAATCGATTTCGGAAATTTCGGCCAGAACTCACAATACCAGGTTTTACTGAGAGTCCGTTGGCTAGAGAGAACCTTGCACGCAACTATTCCAGTCTGTCTATGCCCTGCATATTAGCGTGGTATTGTGCTACACACAATGGAGCAATAAATGGCTGCATTTGACTTCCGACGCGCCGCGTAAGCGCAGTTTCAGACGATTTGCCCGCATTGGACACCACCTTCACGACTGCACTGTCAAACCATGATACGGCCATCATCTGATGTGCCGCCGAGACGCCTTGCCAATATTGGCCTCGCTTGCATTCATTTTTTTAGTATGACGTGGTGAGGAAAATGCATGCCGTTAGGGCGAACGGTGCCCGGTCCGTATAAACCCTTCAGGCGCAATGGTGCAAATAGTTGGACCGACATGTAATAGTTGTCGGCGTTCACTACACTTTTAGTATCATAACGTGGACGACACACCTCTATTACTTGGCCACGAATCACTGACAGCGCATCCATTTTTTCTCGTAATGCCTCTAGCTCATCTACTGAAATCACACCTTCAAGTCGTTCTGATAGATCACTTTCGCAATGAATCCGAAAGTTTATCGCTATCTATGTCGTAGCGCAACACAACGTGTAAATCCTAGAATGATATTTTCCACCTGGTTTCATTGGATTATGCATGATCAGTCTCCGAACACACTTCGTTCTGCAGGCAACACTGGCTTCATCTAGCGAATCATCACGTCTGACATCCACATACTTTCCCCAGTTATTTTCAGCATATTCAATAACGTACGAATCCGGCCAACAGGATCCACACGCTCAGATTCTGCACTAACTTGGCGTGGTGCAGTGGGAACAGGAAGCGACTGAGCAGAGTCGATAATACCAGAATTGGCTTCGTCATCGTCGGATGACTCTAGATCAACCGCAATAGGCTCGGCCGATGGCACTTCGGTTGTAGAAGTAGCTGGCGAGCCTGGTTTCGGCAGAAACCTGATGCAGAATTACTTACGAAGTAATTTGAATCTAGCAAGAGGCATGACGCCATCGAGACCAGTGCTGCTCCCTCCAAAAATGTTGTCTTCAATCTGCCTACCCCAGTAGTTTGCGTACTCTCCTTTCTTCACCAACTTCATGTAGAAAATAATCCCCAAAAATATCACCAGTTATTGCAATATAATAGGCCGTTTGTATCCAGCACGTTTGTCTTGTTGGTATTTCACTGCCTTGTTCTTCTTGTTCAACTCTTCGATCCAAACGTACATTCGAATGCATGTAAAAAAACTCGACGAAGCCGAGTGCTCGAATATGTGCCGAAACTAAGGTCAAATTCTGGTTTTTGTAGTGCCATCCTCATGCTCAAAGCGATCAGAAGGTCCGTCAGTTTGTGTAAGAGAATCGAACATCGCATTTACAATGCTGTCGACATCGCCCATGGTTCTGGGTAGACCTACGACGGGTTCGTAGCGCGTGTACGTTTCTTCGGTATCCTCAAAGTCGCTTGCATCTCCTATAAAGTCACCTTCGTTGTTATCGACTTGACCCAGAATTCTCCCTTCTGACTTTGTAGGCAAACTCATGACATTATTGTTGTTCTCAATAACACACTGAACAACACTCATATTGACAGATGGATATGCGTTCTGGAACTGCGTTTCTATCCAGCGCACAAGCATGTCTTCTTGTCAAGCATCCTATGATGTACGAGCTGCCAGCATCTTCATAAACCTTGGACGAAAACCATTGCTGTATAGCAGGCGAGAACACTACCATCCTTCTCAATGTACAACTACCTTAACGACACTGTTGGGGCAGTGGACGACTGTCTGTGCGTTCTGGAAGGAGATCCATTGCTGCCATCACCCAAACGTATATGATCCGTTGGTGAAGTGCTCGACTGCTCCCGGCTATTACTAGCGCCAACCGTTTCCATAGCTCCGTTTAGGTTTCGTAGTCGAGGTTGCTTCAGCCTTCGATCTCGCTTCCCAGGTCGCACTGGTTGCTTTGGCTTTGCTGATGCCTTATGTTTTCGGTTTCCTACTGCCTTTTGTTTCTCGATTTCGTTCCTCCCTGCGTTTTCTTCCTGGGTTTGCTGGAGGACATTGGTTACACGTGTAACCAGTTGTAATCGACCAGAATGCTCGTGATGTTCGTCTTGCAGCTGAACTCCTTCCGACACACGACTTGGACGGTCTGCTGAGGTATGGCTATTTCCTAGCGACTCCTCTGCGTGGTCGTCTGCTAGCTGCAGCTCAGCATTTGCACGCTCTGGGGGTTGTTCATCTGGGATCTGCTTTCTTTTTCCCCTTCCAGCATCTGCAGAACTCTAGACAGTACGAGATTCCTAGCATCTGCAACGAAGACGCGTGCTCGATGGTAGGCTGCTTGTGGAGTCTGTGGGGATTAATACTTGCACGACGATCAAACCTGTCCATTGTGAGCCCTCGTTTACCCTGCGTCTCAAGTGTGATAATGACCCTCGTATCTTTCTGCACCAGTAAAATGAGCTGCAATTACCATACATTATGCAAGATGTATTCTCCCATTGAATTTACATCGTTTGATCAAGACGGCATGACGACAGATTGCTTCGTGTGGATGTGGTACATCTCTAATGCTGTATGAGATCCAGCTCATACTGTAGCAAGCGAATTGTATATTGATGGTGTTCAGATGTGAGCAGTGATCAGCAAAGTTTATAGCATGCAGATATTCTATGCTTCTTTGCCAAGCATCCATATCGTCTCGATCTTGATGATCAAGACTGCGTAGCGCGGCGTTGATTGCCTTCACACGCTGGGGAGATGGTGAATGATGTGTTGACAGATCGTGGTACGTGAAAGCTTTCCGGCATTTATCAAAATTACTTGCGTTCGTCCGAGCAGAGCCTCGTGTGGCCATTTATCGTCAGCCAATCAGAGGTAGTCACAGCATTTATTGGTGGCTACCTTTTGCGCCCAATAAGAAAAGGGCATAGAAAGGTCCATTTTGACCCGCTCTGAGTATCTGTATATCTCCGTCGTACAGTGTGTGGACAACGGTTTACCGCCTGGTAGAACAGACGGGGTGAACTCCTCAAGAGTAACAGCCATTTTGAACCGACCTATATGCAAATAACATAAATTCGAATAGTATACCAAACTCGACACGTTTGCGAAAGGGTTAAGTGCACTCCAAGACAGTACCCCCACCTAAGGTTCGCATAGTTTTGCGAGAGTTCAATGCAAAGTTGGTGGAGCTCGGTTAAGTTTAAAAATCCCACCAGCCGTTGGGGCAGCCCAGTGCTGCCGGTCCGCAAGCCTGGCATGAGTATCGAAGATTACCGCCAAACTTGTGACTACCATTTAGTGAATGACCTTATTGAGACATTGATCAGCACAATGCCACACATGACGACACTGTTGGAGGGCACAAAAGGCAAGAACCACTACGGGTTATTTGACATGCTGAAAGGGTTTTGGCAGCTTCCGTTGCACATCCTGCGCCAAGAGTTCATGTCCTACGTTACAGACTCAAAACTCTATACGCCGCGACGAATATCTCAAGGCTGCTGTGACGCAGCCGTCCACTTCCAACAAACGATAGAGAAATATCTCGAACCGCTTTTGTACGAATTCATTATCATCTGGATTGATGATCTTCTGCTATTCGCTGACGATATAGGCACCTACATGTCAAAGCTCGAGAAATTTCTCGATCTCGTCGCCCAGTATGGCCTCAAACTCAGCGTGAAAAAGTCTAGTTTTTACCAACAAACAGTGAACTGGTGCGGCCGCACTAGTTCCTGCGATGGTATTGCTCATGACCCAGAGCGGATAGATACACCCCAAGCCATGCCGTATCTGACGACAACTGGACAACTACAGTAGTTCCTGTGTGCATCGAACTAGATAAAGGAGTCGATTTTGAACTATGCACGCGCTGTGGACTCGTTGCAGCAACGGCTGAATGAAGCGTTGAGCAATGGCACACGTACCAAGCGTGTGCCGTCGGTCATTTCCATCGAGTTATCTTCGAAGGAGAAGCCGTCTTCGATCAAACCAATGAACTACTGGCTACATTGGCTTGGCTACACTAGCATTGTCAGATGACAACGCAACGACCTGTGTGTTTACAGAGACGTCGAATATTGATTTTGCTGTAGTTGTCACTCAGGTGCAGGACTTTGATACAAAGGCCGACTAGCCTACACAACTATACAGTACAGACTTCTGGTATGCGTGAGCAGGACATTCCGTGGTGCTTAATTAAACCGAAATGCGAGCCTACCCTATTGTGGTATCATGCGGCAAAGCGGACTAGTTACCACTGCGCGTACGTTCATTTAGACTGTTCTGCGAATACCGCAACCTAATTCATGTATTCGCGCCACGCACCAGCGTCAAGAAGCACATCCGAGGAAGCTGCTTCAAGGCTTGGGAGCGGATGCAGTGCTGGAATTAGCTCTGCCATACCAGGGGGCAAACTAAGGAGGGCCATTTTTAAAGAGTTTCATTTCCACTAGAAGGGCAAAACCAATTTTTCCCTCCCATATGTTAGCTTACAATTCCACGGTGTATCGCACTATAATAAATCCTAGCCAAATCGAGACGTGTGTCCGTTGCATTGAACGAAGCTTTTACTCTTGAAATGGCGCTTAGGCTTCCGAGCCGAGGCTCCATGATTGTAGACCTGGGACTCTCAGAAGCAGTCCTGCAAGGGCTACAGCACGAAGCAAAGGCGTGTCCCTACGTCTCCGTGTTTAAAGACGTGGGGGCTCCACCGGACGACAAGTACCAGAGCAGTCACGTGTAACGCGTTTAAGTGCGCCGTTAACGGAGTCCAAGTGAGCGATCCTGGAAATAACTGCGTGCTTAGATGCTGACTAAATACAAAGGGTATTCTATTTTGTGCACTCCAAGGGCGGGGAGAGGAGCAGGAGGCTTATCAAGACTACACGCCCGCGGCCATAATCAAGTTCAAGTTCAAGAACACAAATTGGGTACCTAGAAGTGCCATTTTTGAGCTACAGAAGAACTCGGATCTTCGTGTGTTCGACAGTTGTTTCGACACTCGCGATGATTCCAAGGCTTGTGTCATTCGCGCCGCTGTTGATGTTTGTGTGCTTTTCGTGGAGATTTAATCTATAATGGGATGCCCAACACCAACGAGAACTACCGGATTCACTGCTGCTTATACTACCGCGGTGTCATTTGAAAAACTGATGAGGTGTGTAGTGTGTTGCTTAAATTCGTGACATGCAAGCACTGTGGGCGCAAGATAATTCCGGGTGACGCTGCCTGTCAGCACCACCGCTTTCGCGACATGAACCCGGAAACAGAGGAAACCAGAGGAAAACAAGGAAAAGCGCAGACTCTTGGACAAGGAGAAAGGTACATTCGTTTGCGACTTGTGCGGTGACATCTTTAACTATCTCCCCCCTTTGGACATCACAAACTCAGCGGGGCTCATCACTACAAGGATGACTATCCACAGATGCAGCGCATAAGTGAAACATGATGGTTTAACGCCTTCCGTTTTTAGCCTTTATTTATGAATTATACAGTATGTGAAGTATATGTAAATTAACATATTGTGCTGTATTTATTAACGCCATCCTGTAATAACATTCTCGTTGTTGACAAATGATGATGAATCCGAAAATGGAGGAGGTTCGAGATGATTTCGATTGACTCTTTCGAAGTAAATAGGGTCTCCGCGTGTGGAGTACGGTCCTCTCGGTGACTCTGTTTTATGCGTCGTTTTGGAATCGTCCATACCACATCAAAACTTGCTCGTTCCAGAATCCTCTGCATTCGGGGGTTTAGAACGATTTTGCTCAAATAATATCAAAAGTCCAATTTTATAAACGATTTCATTTTCAAATTTTGTAAAGGTCTGTCTACAACAGACCTTTACAACATTTTACACAAAAAAACACTCCAGTGTAGACAGAATTGGTACTTCAAACACGAGGAAGATGTTCGGCAGTAATGGATACCACGAATATGCACAAATTCCACTATTTTCGAACTGTAAACTCCTATGACAAAAGATATAGTAGGACATCAACAATACTTGCTATGACAACGCTTGGGCATTTGTTCGAATATCTGCTGATAAGCAGGATGTCCTACAGCAAGCGTTGGCGTGACTGACGAAATATGCACAAAAATGTGGCGTAAGAGGTTTTTCTTCTGTCACGATGAGGGTAGTCGTGTATGCCATTTCTGTCGTGGACTGATCTATGAATACATGGTAAGCCCACTTTTCAATGAGAAAGCAAATTGAATTCTGAAGTATTATGGGGACCTACAAGTTCTTACCAACCTTGCCTGCCTGCAGCCCCTTGACCCATCTTCGTGGCCGTCTTGCAAACCAAGACACAGGTGCCATTGTATGTGACACGCGCACTTTCCTCGCGGCCGCTTGCACCATCGGGCATCCTTGCTTCAACACACGGAGTGGTACATATAAGCTACTTCGAGCAACACTCATGACACACCCTGCGGATGATGCGACTGTGTGTCCGCTGACGGATGCAAGTTCCGAAGGATGAAGCTTAATTGTTAGTTAAGTGACGCAGTGGGATGATACTTGTCAGTTCATGAGCAGCAGAACCAATTGCTTGTCTGCAAGGGTGGAATGTTTAAGGGATCGCAGAGAAACTGGCCCATTGTGGAGAGAGAAGGTTTTCCTATAGTGAGAGCTTGTTCGGAACTTGTGGGCATCCTGCTTAGACCTGGCGGTTTCCGAAGTTACTGCGATCATGCGAATCTCATCTACATTTTCGACCCATCGACGGAGCTTAAGCGCCACGTCAAAGATAAGTTGCAACGCTAGGCCATGCGTATCTGTGGCCTGCCATACAGCATCGAACATATTGCTGGCTCTGACAATATGTGGGCAGACTTAGTGTCACGATGGGGGAGGGGGGAGGGGGCAACAACCAGCTATTGCGGCCGCACAAGTGGCGGCTAGAGCGGTGAGCACCAGGTGGTATAAGCGCTTCGACCGCCACAGGATGATGAATTTGTGCGGTCAACGTCAACGAGGGATGAAGTGATGCACCAGCAGTTGAAATTTAGAAATTCCCTCAAGACTTCGGAGTATCTGCATGAGGATAGATGCATCTTTGTGGAGGGAAGATGTGCATCCCGTCTCCAGCAGTAGAGCTAACCAAGCGGTTGCTTGTCATTGCGCACTGTGGGTCATATGGTCACTGAGGCGATGAACCTATGATTACTCTGTTATGCGATCGATTTCACGTAGAACGCCTCGATCACAAAGTGCAAGAATATATTCGCAAGTGTCTTCTCTGTAAACATGTTAAAGGTGGTTTGTTGGGGCAGCACCCGTGGGGACCAACGTACGAGGCGATATCTCGAAACGAAGGGTTCCATTGGGATTTTTTGACGATGGGAAACTCATTTGGAAGCAATCAATACGTTCTGGTAATCAAGGGCGCGTTGACCCACTATTGTGAACTGTTTCCTGCACCTAGCTTCCACAGTGATGCTCCTGCCGCCGGTCTGATGGAGTGGTATAAGCGGTACCGTAAGCCGCAGGTATTAATTTCGGACCAAGGTCACACCTTTCACAGCGAGACCATTGCCTCTCTGTGCTCTCGACTCAAAATCCAGCAAGAATTTACTCCTGTATATTCACCTTGGGTGAATGGTACGGTGGAGAGAGCCAATCGCGATATCCTTCAGGAAATACGTGCATTATTGATGGGGTATCGCCTAACGGACAAAGAGTGGCCGTATCTGCTGCTTGTAGTTCAGGCCAACCTCAACCATATACTAGTCGCGTTGTCTGGCGGGCAAGGCACCTATCGAGTATTTTCTCGGTTTGCCCTCACCAAGCGCTCTGGATACGATCGTGGTCCCGCGCGGAGCGCGTTCAGTGGAGCTTTCGCTGGATGGTAACGTTGGTCAGTTTGTTGATGAACTAGCGACAAGCCTACGTGTAATACACCATGAGGTTGTTGATATTAAGGAAGCAAAGCGACTTTGGGCGACTTGATAGAGTGGCAAGTGCATCTTCTGGTGAAACCTGTTTCCAACAATAAGAAAGATTATACCACAACTTGCAAAGAAAACGTGATGCGCAAGTCAGCGTCGGCCATAACGCTGCGCTCCCCGGGAAAGCGGATTACCGTGAACGAAATGATGTACTAGATCTCAGCAAGCGATAGTAGTCTGTTATACATCTGAGCAAGTAAAGACCGATTTCGACGGCGATTTTTCCACCTGACATCTCGTGAAGTGTCAATTTGAGCTGAACGTAAGTGCGTTGATTCGTAGTTGTGACACCGACTAGCAAAGGCCAGACTGTGCTGAAGCAAGTGCACATTTTCGCAATTCTCTGATGTCCTTCGATAACTTCAGTGACTTCAAAGTGCCAATGTTATAGCGAGTATATTTCCATTGTGTGGGTTTCAACATGCGCATATCTTGGCACTTGTATCCATGAATACGTGGGACATCCGAAGGGACCGACGCAAAGTTTGCAACCGGGGCTTTGTTGATTTTATCAAGGTACTGTAACCCCCGCTTGGAACAATCGGAGGTCGTTAAATGCTAGTGACGATAAGCCACAAGTTCTAAACAGGGCAATGTGCTTGAGATGCTTTGAAGCGCCTGTGAATAAACGTGCGAGTGGCAAACGACTGGCAGCGTGTCGGAGGCTCTCAATGGCTACAAACCTCGCTGTTTCAGAAGTTGCTATTATATATGTAGCGTTTTGGCACGGACGGTAGCATTTTCACGTTTGGCTTTGAAGACGAACCTTTTTCTTTACGGCAACCGGGCCTAAATTAATTGTCACTGCTGGGCGGAGAGAGATTTTCGCGCCGGTACATGCTATCCACTTGACACACGTGTGGTTGTCGCACTACACGTTTCCGATGATTTGCGGCTTGAATCGAATCCGTATTCGTAGAGATAGTCTGTTAAACCTGCGCAGGAATACCATACGGGAAAAACGCACCACCCAAAACCGCACGACAAATTGATGATAAGAAACCATCGAAACGAAATTCGAACATATGCAATGTGTTGGTAGGAAGAGGGGCGTGGCAAAACACGCCAGATAAATCACCGGTCACGATTAGCATGTACATATACGGGTGAGACTCTTTTACAGCATGAATCCGGTTGGCTATATCCCGAGGTGGTTCATAGGACACAATCAGCGGAAATTCTCCTGTCCGTGTTGCCGTTACCAATGTTCATTCTAGGGACGAATAATCGCTTGTTAGGCAAAGTTTCGCTCACATAATCACATTCCTGATCAACAGATCCAATTAAACTGATGAAGACTTCTTCACCTCCTTCAAGTCAATGTTGCAGGCGCACAATCGTTGGACATTTTTAAAATAGTGTTTTCGCATCACAAAAAGGTAGACGCGTCATGAATTATGTTTGCCCGATTATGATTGCATTCCTAGGAGTGGCCCTTCGAGCCAAAACAAATCTATTTGCAAGACGAATACACGTTGTACGTGATAAGACGTTCTTGGACAATCTCACCACACCGTATGAATCTCCGTTCCAGGGAAGACGGCCGCATCGCAGACGACAGGTGTGGATGTCCCACAAGCACAATTTACGTGTGATCTGTAGTGACAGTCTATGCCCACACGATAATGGTCTTGGCAACTGTTTACAGTTATTTTCTTCCAACACGTAAAGCCCTCGGAAATTCTAGTTTTCAAATTAGATAGAGTTGGCATTGCATAAAACACTATTTATAGTTTAATCAGCACTTCTTACTAGGAAAAAGCCTAGTGTTCGCACACAAAACTAGGTAGAACAGAATGGCAGGACATATTCCCTACTGGGAGCATAATGAAGTTAGCAAGTCAAGTTCAGAATAACAGGGGAGAAGACGAAGACTTATCTCCGGATATCACCATGATGGCTGCAGAGAAGAGACTGCCATGACAACTTTGTCGAGGATTGCCACGCTTTTGATTCCTCGAGATGGCCCAAAGCTGCGAAATGTGTAGAAACGATATCAATGCTGACTTACAGTGGTCGAATCGGAGATCACTGTAAGGATATCTGCATCAAACCACCATTATTAAGTGCACACATATCGATGTCAATGCAGACGAAGGCCAAATTCAGCTCATGGCAATGGTAGCGTCTAACCAGACGCTACCATTGCCATGAGCTGAATTTGGCCAATCAATCTCTTGGTACTAGTTTCATAAAGTGAACTCTCACGCTGAATATCTTGCTAGACACGATACAAACTGTTCGTTCCACAAGACCTGCTAGAGCGAACTTCGGTTCAATTTGATGGACTGAAGCAGATACAATGGGAGCATTTGGAACACAATGTACAGTAGCGAAATACAGCAACATCATCTTTCAAATGCAAGGAAGTCGATCTGATATTACGTGAGTATTATATGATTTAATGATCCAAACGCGAGAAGAGATTGCTTATTGTTGCTGTAAGACCGTATCAAGCAATTTCACCCACACTAGATTTTGAGCGGTTCCATTCACAACTAAAAGGCAAACGTGAAGCATTTCGCTCTTAGGTTCCTGATCGGCCTGTCGTCACGCTGTATCCATGGAAGCCAAAATACGAAGGTGCTCAATACTTTTTGTGAAGACTGGCAACATTGCGATAGCGGTTCTGGTGGGAACGTACGAAATCTTACATCTTGATTTGACGCGCCCAACTTTCGTTGCGAAGACATAAGCAAATTAAACGGCTATCCATCAACAACCCGAGGACATTCCAGAACCACCTCCAATGGCATTTTAGATATACTATATACATGGTAGGGCCAGCTTGACGGGGAAGCGAAACCAACTCACAAATTGGTTTATGAAATTGTGGTGGTCAACGAATACGCACTCTTTATTGTGATGAGAGACACAATTTGTGCGGTTCAATTATTGGACGGCCTGGCGATGAAAATGTAGCGTGGGTGGAGAGATTTGTCGATCACATTTGTTACGGTATGATACTGGGAAGAGTTTGCTTAGGTTTGTGTGTGGGTGATATTGAGTCCAGTCGAGCGAGTTCATTTTACTAAGCACGAACGTTCAGCAAGTAACGACGAGATATTGGACAAACTTTGGCTTACACGGTACAATTATCGCCATGAACTGAAGGACGGCACGAGAATGGAGCATTGTATGGCTTTCTACTTGGAGAAATTTAAAAATACGAAGTGAATACGGCGGTATGATAGGGCGTAGTGGTAACACTACCTGTGCGGCTGGCCATATCCACAATAATGGAGTTTCAGTGGCTTGTTAACCAACCTACTGCATCAGTCATATTGGACTTAATTTTGCTTGGTTCAAATTTGACGTATGCTTTGTCACGTTCCTCACCAGATCCCCACGATTTGTTGTAGCACGGTAGGGTATCGAGATGAGGTCGTACTGACTGTTAGCACTCAGGTTATCCTTACTACGAGTGGCACTGAGCAGTGTTGCATTTGAGTATTCAAAAATGAAGTACATAAAATGTGTGACCCAGAGAGAGTTCTTCTTTTATGCGTGTTATTTTTTTGTCACCATGGGTGGCAAGCGGCGCAAGAATCAACAAGAACTCGACAATCCGGAGACCTGGGACATCATCGCCAATTCGCAAGAGCTTGAAGAGTTCTATTCAAGCGACTTCGACTTAGTTTCCAATACGCAAGTTCCTGATGCGGTAGAGGTATCGCTCGAGACCGTGGCGGAGACGCAGGACTCGGTCGTAGATCACGTCTCAGATGCGCAACTACCGCCTCCCTCTCGAGAACCGGCTCATATGCCAACATACCGGCTCAAGAAGATCACAAAGGACACACACTCCAGCGTGATCTGTAAGCTCACACGTATCCTCAGACTTCCTAATCTCACCGAAGAGATCAAACGCATCTGCGTGGTCATGAAGCAGGTTCAGCTGGAGGGCTGGCATCTGGCCAACCTTCACGTTCTACGCTGCCTGAACGAGAAGGAGAAGCCGCCCAAGATCGAGCAAATGTTCTTCTACCGCTGCTGCACCACCTCGCTGGCGAATCACGGCTCCTACGAGACCAAGTATCCAAGTTTCTACAAGACTTGCTCGCGTTACTGGGCCGAAAGAGCACAAGTGCCGACGTACGAGGCAGAACGTGTTGTCAATGGATCGAGTATGATCAACGAGCTGGCCAGGCTCATGTCGATCAACGCGCTGAACATGATCGCTCTCCACTTCCGGCGCCGGTTGCACCAGTACGTCCGTTTCGCTACGCGCCCGAGGGCAAGGTGGAGCTCAAGTACCGTGAGACCAAGCGCATTGTCGACAGCTGCTACCGCGTCAAGTCTGCGCCGGAGATGAATGACGAAGGGAATCCAACCGGTAAAATGGTCAAGGTGTGGACGACGTGGGACGACACGACTGACCCTGTGGAGCTAGAGCTGCGCAGATGGCTAGAAATCGTCCCCTGGCAGTGGCTGATACGAGAGAACAGTGCGCATTTCATTCGAAAACTTCACGACATGCTCGTGTTCATGGAGAAGTTTGTGGAAAAGCACCCCAAGACGAAAGGCGCGAGAGTGTACTCGCTACTGCCAGTGGCCACTTCGTACCAGCCCGCCTACGTGAAGATCAACGCTAGCACTCTACACGGCCTTCTCTCGCGAGTCGTGGCTGATCCAAGCGTGAAAATATTTCTCGAGAAAGAGCTGAACGGGAAGGATGGCCAACTTTCTTTCGATCTGAAAACTTTCCAAAACAACAAGACGGATGTGATGAGGGCTGTGTTCGACGTACAGCAGTTCGAGACCGAGAACCGCAAGTTCGTGGATGAGGTGAAAACCAATGGCTACGCAGCCTCGGTCACCATGCAGAGACCCGTGACAACTACGTCAGTCGTAGTGGTCGAAAAGAAGTCTCGAAGCAAAAGCAGAAGAAGAGCGATGGCTCTGCAGCGGAAAAAAGAGACCCGGGAAGAAGAAAGCCAAGACACCCGAGGAGCTGGCGGAGAGCGATGATTTCGCCAAGGAGTTGTTCAAGCTTGGCCCAGAGTACTCTCCGGACGTTCTCATCGGCATCGACCCGGGCATGCGCTCGCTTGTTACTGCCGCGACTGTGGGTCGTCTCCGACGCAGACATCGTGCACGGAAACGTACCAGCACACGGCGGCAACGCAGACAGCGACACCAGCGGAAAGAAAGAATCACGGAGATCTCGACCCGCGAATACCGTCATTTGGCAAGGATGAACGACTTCCGGCGGTACAACGAGAGGCTGAAGCAGCGCGAGCCATGGTACGCTGGCGTCGTGCACGGAATGCCGTCGTTCAAGACAGCCAACTACAACTCGTACGTCAAGCGTCTTGAGTTCTTATGGACGCACCTCAGATTCCTGGTTCACGCAAGATCGCGCCAAGATGAAAGCCATTGACGCCTTGGCTGCACAACTTGTACCGAAGCCCAGCAAGCAGGTCTGTATCGCCTTCGGAGACTGGAGTCGCAGAGACGGCATCAAGGGCCACGCCACTGGGCCGGTCAAAGGGTTTATCGAGGCGCTGAAGAAGAGAGCTACCGTGGTTCCCATGGACGAGTACCAGACCAGCAGCAGGTGCTCCTGCTGCCACCAGCGGCTCAAGCAGGCCCGGCTGTTCTCAAAGATGAAAAGAAAAGAGGACGAGGAAGACATTCGGTTGAAGTCTCGACCGTCCAAGAAGGAGGAGAAGGAGATCGAGGAGATGCGGAAGTTCCGCAACCCCAAACTCGCGGACTTCAAGATCGTACTGAAGAGCACCAGGAACGTCCTGCGCTGTGTCAACAGTCGCTGCAGGGCCAACTTCTGGAACCGAAACGTCAACGCCGCGAGGAACATGCTGGAACTGCTCCGGAGCGGGCTGAAGGGCAAGAGCGGAGTGAGCAGGCTGAGGGCGTTCCGGCGAAGACAGTAGACGGAGAAAAAAGGTGGCTGGAAAGACTTGCGGCGTACGCGCCGTGGGGATGCGTAGCCAGCCACACAACCATATTTGTAGCACAGAGAAACCAGTAGGACAGTCTCAGTGCCACTCGTAATATAGTACACCCTGCAAGGAGTCAACAAAGGAGCAGCAGGATGCCTCAGAGCAGCGCGTGGTGAACTGGTACAACCAAACGGTCGAAGCCATGGGTGGCGATTCTCACGAGAACATGGCCGACTGGGAGCGTCAGGCATGCATGCTCGAGAATCAGTGCCTGGGCGGCACCGATGACTACTCGTCAGAGTTCAAGGCGATTTGGAATGCCACGGAGCCCCGTTGCAAGACGACTGTGGGTGCTACCAACAATGGCTCGCAGTCGATTGTCTATGAGTCCGTAAGGTCATGGAGACACACTTTGATTGTCCCCAGCCGACCTCGACCGACATGACAAAGTCAATCTTAGAATAAAGTACTTCAACACGCTGGGAAAGATGCAATGACAACTTGTTAGCTTGGGCTCCAATCTTAGACTGGAGTTGTTATCCCACATGCAGCGCCTACTGGCGTCAACGGGACGTTTGTGTACTCACGCCCTGTAGCTAGTTAAACTCCCTGTGCTGTCCTATTCAACGGCACAGTATTCTTGCTAACGGCAAGAATCCACGTTCCAACAGTCAAACTCCACTGACGCGCGGAGATTGGATGTGCAGATTTCGATCTAACTGGAATCACACAGTAGCATGAAAGCGACACGAAAACTTAGATCTGACGGAGGTTGAGTGCACTGCAGTGCGCTGCTAGTTAACCGTGTTATAGATCTCTCACCTCCTAGGTAGTCGCAAGAGCCTGATCACCAACTGCTGATTTAGCAGCAGTTGTACGAGAGCCAGTAAGTAGAATGAGCTTCTCTAGAATCTAGGAAGACCATTCCTCCGTGCATAATATGATGCAACCCCCGGCACAACGTCTCCCCATGACTTCTGGATACCGATGAATAGTTCCGACCACCAACACTTTGCATACTGGCGCTTACAGATATGACCTCCTAGTGCGCCTGACGCCACTCTCTAGACGTACAGAGCACTCCAGTTTGAAACTTTTAGCCGATGCATGCGTTTACCCACTCTGCTCTACACAACTGCGACTTGCCAGATGTACAGGTTGTTTGCCATTCTTGTTCCGGAATTATACCAAGTTTACTATGGCCGAAGTTGAAGTTGGATGGAATTCTTATCGGAATGGGGCACTCTACCAACCACCTGGCGCACCGTAGAGACAGAGTGCTCGACTACCATGCCATGATGACCAACCGAGTCTTTTCGCCAGGTCTCTCCCTTCTTCGTGATGTCAATCAGCAGCCAGAGGAAGGCGAGACTCGTTCTGAGCTCATTCATTTTCCGATTCGCAGCGATCGGCCCAACACACTCGTCTTCTCTTCAGGAGCCACGATCATCAATGAAGCTTGTGTGGGTATTGAGTGCCGTGCTCCTGGCGCTTACCTCCACACTAACCCCGGTCGATGCACAGTGTGGTGCCCGCGTCCGTAAGGATTGGGATTCCTTGACAACCACAGAGAAGGACACGTACAAGGGAGCATTGGCGGCTGCAATGGACTCCGGCGCCTACATCAAGTTCGTCGAGATGCACACGGAAATGAGGTCCGAGATGGAAGCTCACCGACAGTGCATGTTTATCTACTGGCACCGTCTCCTGCTTGTGGTGTTCGAGAATATGCTCCGTGGCCAGGGATCCCAGTACGCCTGTGTGACGGTGCCGTATTACAACTGGGTCGGCGCTAACAACCGCGTTCTCAATGGAGCATGCAGCTCGCTTGGAGATTGTTCGTCGATTACGTCAGAGCTGGGCGGGTACACGACCGGGACGCAACGTACAGTAGCTATCAATGGGATCAACAACTCGGGTCGGTGCGCCGCTCAGTCGCCGTTGGACCACTTCTGCCAGTCAGGCGTTGTTTCTGGGGCATCTTGCGTCAGATGCGTGCCTCGAGGTGACTGGGGCTCTGCATCGGTCCCCGGAAGCACAAGCTACGCGTCCGTGCGGCAGCAAGTTTTTAATGGCAGAAACATCGGCCAGATGTCTCCTCTGGTTGAGCAAGGTTGCCACAACAGCGTCCACTCCAACCTGGGCGGAAGTATGGGCACGTTTGCTTCTCCCTCAGACCCGATTTTCTGGTCGCACCACTCGATGGTCGATGCTCTTCACACTATCTTCCACAAATGCCGAGTCGGAACGCAGCGGTTATCGTTTGCTCAGAAGGTAGCACAGCCTGTCGCATGGACTTCCTGCTCCCGTCGCGACGGCGGAACATTTAGCCCGACCGATGTGATTACAATGCGCACGGGCGTCAATGGTGTTAATCCAATTGAAGGTAGTCAAGATCCACTAATTGGTCAGTACTTCTCGGGCGTACCGAACCAGTTTGCCGGTCTGATGGACGTGCGCGATCTGGGCGCCAGCAGCTACTCGTATGAGCTAAGTGGTCAGCTTGCGGATATGTACAACAACTGCGATGGCACATCGGCCCCAACACCGACACCCTCCGCCGCGCCAACCACTTCGGCACCTGTCGCTCCCACTCCTGTGCCAGTCGCTTCGCCTGCTCCTGCGCCAGTACCCGCACCAGCACCTGCACCAGTGGCTCAGCCTACTCGCTGCTCGTGGTTTGGATGGTTTTTCCGGCGGTGTGGCAACTGGCGCAGACTTGAGGCCGAACATGGCTGGGGATTCCACGGTCTTCGTCATAACAACGGTGGCAACTACGCTAGTGGCGACAACTATTACACTCCAGTCACTACGGCGCCGTCTACACAGTACAAAAACAACGCCTACAACACGCCAACTCCTTCTCCGCAGAGCAGTGGCAATAACAACGTTCCATCCAGCACGCCTGCCGCAACCCCCTCTCCTCAGTACGACGGCAACAGCAACAACAACAGAGATGTCGTCATTGTTAACAAGTCCAACCCGAACGATGAACGTGTTTCCTCGTGGTACGACCAGACTGTGTCCAAGATGGGCGGCCAGTGTGCTGCAGTCATGGAAGATATGGAGCGCCAAGCGTGCATGTTCCAGGACCAATGTATGGGCGGCACTGCTGAATACACAGCCGAGTTCAAAAAGATCTGGGGTGTGGAGGAGCCTCGTTGCTTGACTATCGTGAATGCCATTAAGAACGGCGAACAGTCAATTCAGCACGAGTCGTGGCGCGAGGACATGGAGTCCTTCTTTGGATGCCCAAACCCGACCAGCTCGACCCCATCAGCTGACCAAAGCGGAGGCTACGGCAACGCTGTTCAATCCGTCACAGACACAATTTCAAGTGTGGTCCAGTCGGTTTAATCTCGATTCCTCGCCAAGATTTAGTCAGCGGACGCTGTAGATCAGTGCGTTTATCGTGTAGTCTTGTATCGTTTGAATATGTTTCGTTTCAATAACCAGTCGTCAGCTCTTATTCGTCATTTGGTTCAACAGAAAACGCTCACAGACCAGAGGGTATTCCATCGCTTTATGAAAGGTAGCAAATCTTTTGTCCATGTGTCGCCCAAGGCTTCCATTGCCGTATAATCACCAGCCATGTGACGGAATCGTCACTCTGAGCGACAGCCACCACACTGTTTGAACCAGCCTTCTGCAGCATTTGAAAAAATGTTGGTACGTGCTGTGATCTCCAACGTACCGGTATTCTCCACTTTCCTTCTTGCCGACAACGGATCGAAGTAAATACTGTCCGCCATGAACCCCCGAAATTTAACCATGAAATACCTAAGCCTGAGTGCCTTGTTGTTCGCCTGGATACTGGGACTTACAAACGCGCAGAGTTCCTGCGGGCCGCGCATAAGACGCAGTTGGGACGCGATCTCGATCGAAGACAAGACCATCTACAAGGGTGCGTTAGCTGCTGCAATGGACTCTGGAGCCTACATCAAGTTCGTCGAGATGCACACGGAGATGAAATCCGAGATGGAGGCACACAAGCAGTGCATGTTCATCTACTGGCATCGCCTTTTCCTCGTGGTGTTCGAGAACATGCTTCGTGGACAGGGACCACAGTACACCTGTGTGACTGTGCCGTATTTCAACTGGATGGAAGCCAGCAATCGAGCTCTCAATGGGGAATGCAAGACGCTTGGGGAATGCTCGACGATCATGACGGAGTTGGGCGGCATAACAGGCCCGAGGGAGACTGTAGTAATTAATGGTGTGAAGAACACCGGCACCTGTGTGAGTGAGTCCCCATTGAACCATTTCTGCCAGTCCTTGTCGGTGAATGGGGCATCATGCGCTGGTTGCTTACCTCGAGGCAATTGGGCGTCTGCCAAAATCCCGGCAACTACAAGCTACGCATCAGTACTCGGCCAGCTCTTCAATGGAACAAACATCGGTAAAGTGTCTCGTGCAGTCGAACGTGGTTGTCACAACGACATCCACGCTACCCTTGGCGGCTCGATGGCGAAATTCCAGGCGCCTGCAGATCCCATTTTCTGGTCGCACCACGCCATGGTGGATGCATTGCTCGCCATCTTCCACAAATGTCGAGTCGGTACGAAGCGTATGACCTTCGAAGAAAAGGCAGCAGACCCTGTGGCATGGAGGTCCTGCAGGCGACGAACTATATCCCGTGCCACGGGAGCACCTTTCAGCCCTGCCGATGTCGTCACCATGAGGACCGGCACAAATGGCACGAACCCAATCGACGGTAACGAAGATCCAATCATTGGTCAATACTTCAGAGGAGTGCCCAACCGCTTCGCGGACTTGATGGATGTTAGAGATCTTGGTGACAGTAGTTACTCATACGAGCTGAGGGGGCAGCTTGCTACAATGTATACCAATTGTGGTGGCCTGGCATTTGATAACAACGTAACACCTGTCCCAATTACTACGACAAGAGCTCCTTCGCCCACGACAACAGCTCCAATATCCACAACATCCTCCCCGGCAGCCACAACGAGATCTCCGGTGCCCACGACGGTCTCTCCCAGGCCCGCAACAATCTCCCCAGGCCAGGCAACAAACGTACCAGCAACTACAACACCATCACCAATTTCCACCGATCGTAGCCTGAAAAAAAAGCTATCGGGTTTCGTAGTGTCTTTGGCTGGTTATTCGACAGATTTCTACCTCAAGCATCAGCAGGCAGACGCCGACTAAGAAGCTGCCAGACAGCCACAAAGAGGAAAAGGACGGCAACGTCGAGTAAACTACCATCATCCGACGGCTCCACAAATGCTGATGACGGAAAGGTGGCTGTGGTAATTGCGAAGGGGTTGACTCCATCGGAGAAGCGAGTCGTGAATTGGTATGATGAATCAATGAAAGCCAATGGAGAGCACTCCGCTGATAATGCCGCTGATATGGAGCGCCAAGTCTGCATGTTCCAAGACCAGTGTCTGGGTGGCATACTCGACTACACGGAAGAGTTCAAGACAACCTGGGGTGTAACAGAGTCACGTTGCAGGACCATTGTAAACGCCGTCACGAGTGGTCAGCAGACCATGCTCGATCCAAATTGGAAACAGAAGATGGAAAAGCACTTTGGTTGCCCACAACCAGCTCATGAGACTGCTTCGTAACAACCGAGCGGACAGAGTGATGTAAAATGTGGCCAACAAGGCAACTACCTGTTGATGCGTACTACTTCGCGACACAATCGAAGTAGCCGTGTGAATATTAAATGTACAGTGCACTGTGTTAGTACAATCTGCTTCTCTGGTGGGTCTTGCCAATTTCAATGGTGTGTAATCGGGTCCAGCAAAAATATTGTTTTGCATCCACGAACTACTTCAAAGCAGTTGACGAATTGTACATATCACCGATACGTAGATATGATATCACCCCTGCCCTTAGCAATTCGCCAGTCCCCACGAACTTGAAGCAATCAGCACCGCAGCCATCTTTCGTCGTATCACAACCAAGTCCATGATATTAGTCACGCTAACTGCATCCGCCGTTCGCAATAACAAAACATATGGACGCCTCACAGCTGCTCCTCGCCAAGTTACTCCCATACGATATTTTTTCCCGTATCATCGGTATAGCTGTCGGCGGACGTCCCCTGTGACCACGACGTGCCCACAAATGATATCCGATGGCGAAGACCATGAGTTGCGCCGGAAAGCAGATGAAAGCTTCATTCTCGCTCTGTTCCATTTTAGTCAGCCATAACTTCTCGCACTTCAGATGATCACCAAGTGACCCTGGAGCTGTCATACGACATATCCAGGACACTCGCTGCCTGTCCGAGTATGCTTGTATTCTCATCACCACTTTCCAATTTGCGTTCAATTCACACCAACCACCGATCAAACCACGTTCCTGTAACTTCAGCTGCAAACACGTCACCATGAAGCTGCCGTGGATTCTGAGCCTCGCTTTCCTTGCTTGCGTTGCCACCCAGACTCCGGCAAGCGCGCAAAACACCTGCGGGCCGCGAGTACGCCGTAATTGGGAGGCGCTCTCCGATTCTGATAAAGAGACGTACAAGGGTGCCATCGCCGCAGCCATGGACTCCGGTGCCTACGTCAAGTTCGTCGAGATGCACATGGAACAAATGTCCACTATGGAAGCACACAAGCAGTGCATGTTCATCTACTGGCACCGCTACTTCCTCATCGCTTTCGAGAACATGCTGCGCGGCCAAGGTGACGAGTTCGCCTGCGTCACGATCCCGTACTTCAACTGGATGGCAGCCCAAAGTAAGCAGATGAAAGGCGACTGCACGTCGTTTGGTGAGTGCGCAGCTATCACGACCGAACTCGGCGGCTTCACTAGCGGCTCAATGCAGCAGGAAGTCATTAACGGGAACTCCATACGTGGTGTCTGCGTGAACGAAATGCCGCTGAACCATTTCTGTGGATCTTCAGCCCAAGACACAGCATGCGCAGGATGCCTGCCGCGGGGCAATTGGGGGTCTATCAGCTTGCCAGCCGCAGCAGGGTATGGGTCTGTGCGCCGGCAGGTGTTCGACGGCCAAGACATCAACGAAACGGCCACGAACATTGAGCAGGGTGCTCACGGGTCAGTGCACAGCGCGCTCGGTGCCACCATGGCCACCCTTGCGTCACCAGCCGACCCCATTTTCTGGTCACATCATTCGATGGTGGATGCACTGCACACAATTTTCCACAAGTGCCGCGTTGGCACGCGGCGCATGAGCTTCGCGGAGAAGGCTTCCAACCCCATCGCTTGGTCTGCCTGCAACCGCCGAGACAACGGTGGAGACCAGTCTAACGAAGGGCCAGCTTTTAATCCAACTGACACTGTCACCATGCGCACCGGGCCGCAAAACTCAAACCCCGTCAACGGCAGCGAAGACCCTATCATCGGCAAGTTTATCCGAGGCGTGCCTAATCGATTCGCTGACCTCGTCGACGTGCGAGACCTCGGCGAGTATAGCTATTCGTACGAGCTCAGCGGTCAGCTAGCCTCGATGTACACCGAGTGTGATGGCACAGCTACCCCTGGTCCTTCAACCACTGCACCAACACCGACAACCACTGCGCGCGCTCCAACAACTGCTGCTCCTGAGCCCACGATAATTGCGCCTCGGCCCACAGCGGATGCTTCTCAGCCCACGATCAACGCACCAGTGCCCACGGTCAACCCACCCGTATCTATCACGAGCATCCCTCTCGTAACCTCTATCCCCGCGACGACAACTCCAATAACACCACCTACGACAGCCCCGAATTCCAACGGACTACCCAGCCCACAGATGATGGAAACTGAGCAAATGGCTGACGCACGTCGCTTCTTCGGATGGCTGTGGAACACGCTCTTCCCCAACAGCCAGCGCAGCTTCCGCAGACTAGCATCCGAGTACAATATGGTCGACAGTGACTCCAATGCTGCTAACCAACAAAATGATACAACCACTGGTCCGTCCAAGGGCGGCCCAGCCTACGACGATGGCAAAGTGGACGTCATCATCTTGGACGAGTGCAGCGAGGAGGAGCAACGTGTTATGGCATGGTACAAGCAAACAACGGAGGCCATGGGCGGTCAGACTGCCGAAACCGTGGCAGATCTCGAACGGCAAAGCTGCATGTTCCACGAGCAGTGCTTGGGCGGCGTCGCAAGTTTCTCGGATGACTTCAAAGCTACCTGGGGTTTCCAGGAGGATCGTTGCAAGACCGTCGTAGATGCCGTCAACTGTGGCGATCAGCAGATCCTCTACACTCCGTGGCGTGAAAACATGGAGGCTTACTTCGGCTGCCCGGCGCCTTCTAACGCGACAACCCCTCCGCCACGCCGACAAGGCAGAACCAGACGAGTTCAACGAACCAAACCAGCCCGACGAGCCAGACACAGCAAATGGTTGGTGACAACATGATGGATACCATCGCTGGAGCCATCGTCCAGTCCGTGTAAAATGACATCGTGTCCCCGCAGAACGAGTTGTAGGGTGCTAGCGCACTAATGAGTCGTGTCGTTGTTGCATGTTGAATAGAATCCGTTGAGTCTAGTCTTCTCTTGCTAAGGAGATTTTGCCATACGAGCATATCGGCACTTAAATCACTTTGCTCAAGCCACATCCAACTTATTCGACACTCTCCACTGCGGCAGCTGCCAGCTTTTCGTAATCCTCCAGGCAGTTGTAAACGTGCGACGAAATACGCACGTACAGCCGGCCTTCGACACATTTCACAGGCACTTCGATGTGGTGATTATAGTGCAGCGCATCCTGCACGCGTTTGGCATCGGCCGAGGTGGCTTTCGGATCATTTCCATCAATCACCACACCACCGCAGAGTCGCCGAGACAACGGGAGCTGCACGAGACGCATCGCATGCCGCTTATCGCGAGGAAACTCCGCTCGCGATCAAGCTGGGCGGGCATCTCCCATCGAGAGTACAGCAGTTCGGCAGCGCTTTGCGCCAACGTGTGCATGTACTCTCGCGTCTCAACGACCCCTTGGCGCCGCCAGTACGCCAGACACTGCGGTAGTGCGAGCCACGGACTGTAGTCCTGCAGCCCTGTCCACAAAAAGGCACTCTGCATTCCGTCGAAGAAGCCGTGCGAGACCACACAAGGTCGAATGAGCGGTCCGTTCTCCCTCGCAGTGTGCAGGAAGGCGGCGCCTCTAGCTGAGCAGAACCACTTGTGGCAGTTGCCAACGTAGTAATCGGCTCCGAGGTCGTCGAGATCAAGATGCAGATTCAGCAGTGCATGCGCCCCATCCACCAGCACAGGCACAGCATCTCTGCGGTCGTGACAACGCTGCACGATCTCCTTCACAGGCAGCGTCACAGCCGTGTTGGACGTGATGTGGTCCACGACCACGAGAGCCACACGACGTCCAGCTGACTGAACTGCGTCCAGAGCTGCTTCCAGCTGCGCTAGCACCTTCTCGTCATCGTACGAGGCCTCCAGTGACAGTTGCTCCTCATGCACATGCAGCTTCTTGCTGCTCTTGGACTCTTCGATCGCCTGCAGCATCTTGCGGACTGCTCCATACCTGGTGCTAAACAGCACCACCGCCTGCTCCTCGTCTGCATCAGAGTCATCACCACCACCAGGAAGCACCGAGGTCAGCACAGCATCCAGACCAGACGTGGCGTTAGGCAGCAGAACGAGTCGCTGAGGATTGCGAACCCCCACGAACTCGGCGAGAGCTTTGATGGCTCTCACGACCAGTGGGAAGAGCTCTCTGTCGTGGAAAGCGAGCGGCTGAGCGTCCGCTTGAGCTCTCCAATGGTTGGCAGCGTCCACAGCCGCTCGCGTCGGGGCTCCGAAGGCTCCGTGGTTCAGAAACGTCCACGTGTCGAGGTCCAGAGCGAATTGCGCTCGGTTGGGGGCGCTTCGAGTCGAGTTTTGGTCCAATTGGAGCCGTTGAGAGGCGAATCCAGACGCTGAGACGTCGGCAGTCGAGTCCGAGAGGTCCTGGGCGAAGAGCGACGCGGTGGACGGCGTGTGGAAGGAGCCGAAGGCCTCGTAGCCGTCGGTTTTGGGCATTCTGGACGTCGATTTGGAG
Organism: Phytophthora boehmeriae; assembly: GCA_011947355.1. Classification (NCBI taxonomy): domain Eukaryota; phylum Oomycota; class Peronosporomycetes; order Peronosporales; family Peronosporaceae; genus Phytophthora; species Phytophthora boehmeriae. The sequence continues at coordinate 303,753 of JAAVTJ010000143.1, read as the reverse complement.
CGGAGATTACGAGGCTTGTAGACGTCGGTAGAGCGCGAGGAGAGGCTGGTCGGATAGAGGAAATGAAGAGGTTTAAGTAGATATGTGTTTTGGCTGTTAGAGAAGTCGGATGTAAGGCGCAACGAGCCGCGAAGTGTTGATGACGCTGTGCGGAAGCGCATGATTGTATCAGCAGCACTTGATCTGCGCTTTTTGTGCGTCTTCTAATTGTGTGGGCCACTTGATTTGGGTCAGGCTTAGGTACAGTATGCGATATGCCATCAATTGACAGCTGCCAGGTTTGACGTTAGCAGCTGGCAAAAAACTTCGTCCGATAACAGCATAGGTGGCTGGTAAGGTTTAACGTCCTTTAAGACAACAAGCCTGGTACTTCATGCACATATGGAATCGTATCTGTCCTTGAGCTGCCAATTCAGGACGTCTCTAATATCTTCCACGGCGTGCGACACAAGACTCGGTTGCTTGCGTTCGCAATCGAAGATTATGTGGTCAAGCTGTTTCCGAGCACAAGCGCAATCGTAGATTATGAGGTCAAGCCCTTCTTTGCGAGCACGAGCGCGATCGGGGATTGGGAGGGATCGCTGGGTTGCAACGTTCGTAAACGTCACGGTCTATGGGAACGACATGCTCTTTACCAACAGAATTGTGCGGCGGAGAGAGCATACGCAGTGAGGTGAGTGGACTGGACGCATCCACAAATCAGAATCCACCAAGCTAACTCACAACCGCCTCACCTCATCATTCTGCAATTTCACGAGCGGAGCAACAACAACTGTCTCGTGGTCCTTTATTTTAGTCAGAGGCTTTTGTATCATGATGCCACTGCCGTCTCTGCGTCTGGAGCCCATGCGGACTGTGCGCCACTGCGAGCCGCTGCCTCAATTGCTCCCGTCCCGGAACTTGCTACGAGCGCCCTCGACCACAACAGAACAACAGGAGGAAGAGGAAGGAGTGACGGCCTTAAAGCGACTGCGAGCGGACCCTCAGCAACAGCAGCAAAGAGCACTGGCCGGACTGCAACAGATGCACGGACTGACGCTGCGCTCGTCGCTGAACGCCGACCAGATGGCCGCTCTGGCCATGGCGACAGGAGAAAGCTTTCTGTCGCCCTCAATGGACAGCTACAAGCTGAAACAGGCGTGGGAGGCGGCGTCGACTCCAGCTGAAGCCCCAGAGGAGCCGTCCGAGGACTGGAAGAAGGCGCGGCGTAAAGAGCAATGCCGCATCAATCAGGCCAACTACAGGAAGCGCAAGCGGCAGTACGAACAGCGCGTGGCGGGCGAGATCAAGGCGCTGGAGCAGGAGATCAGCCAGTTGGAGCGTCGACGGACGAAGGATTGCGGACGCGTGGATCCAATCCATCTGATTGCGGACTTTTATTATGCGGTAGGCGTCGAGGGCGAGCAGCAGCAGAAGTTTAATCTACAGAACACTCACTTGGCGGACGGCAGCTCCCCAGCACTGCAGTTTCTAATGGACCTGCAGAGAGAAGAGTTCGACTCGATCGAGTCGCTCAAGCTCCACTGGATGTGGTATCGCGAGCAGTTCCGGACCTTCCAGCTTTCGATTGCGTCGTGTGAGCGTCTGGAAGCGGGCGAGCAAGTGATTATTAAGTTCAAGGGAAGCTGTTACTGGATGTGTACTATGACCACCAGAAGGGGAAGCGAGCTCGGGCTACGGAGCGATCTCGTGCCCTATCACCCAGCAGTTTGAGTTCGAAGCGGGGAGTCGACATTCACGCGCATCACGTCGGAAGTGGATCTGATCGGCGGCGTCATAGCCGCCCAGGACCAGAGCAGCCCAGATTGTGCGCTGAGCGTGCTGCGCTGTCTCGCGGAGGGCTTCTCCATGACTCTCCGCTACCACACTCCGGTGTAAAGTGTCAAGTTAAGTCATTTAAGTATTGCTATTGCTATCGGTTAACGAGTCCTACTTACGTACGACGAGTCTGCGGACGTTTCCTCGTCCATACGTCCGTCATTATGATTACGGACGATCGTCGTCCAAACGGATTAGCATCCGCTCTGCCGGAAAAGAGACTTTCCTCATAGAAAGTGAATTTGATGCGCCATCGACGATGTCCCGACGCCCATCGATCGTATGCTCTGCCCATGAATCATGGGCCATGACGCCATTATACAGTATACTCCTGTAGAGTCTGCTCCAGCAAATCTTTTGATCCAAAAAATCGTTGCTCACACGATTACGCTGCACGTAATCGGCCTGCTTTCTGCACACCTTATCGCACTCTTATCTCACTGTGAGTTCCCGATGGCTGCCAGATGGAGATCTTTTCTGGATCGATTGAGCCCCTACGCGCTGGCTCTTCATGCCGCACGTTTCTCTGATGAAAGTCGCCAGGCGAGCGCCACTCGTTATCTTCAACAGTAATGAGGGTGAAGATGAGTTATTGCTGATTGATCAACGACGGACGAGCAGCATTCAAGAATCGACAGCTAGTCGGCCGCTTTAGCAGTGTGCGCTTTACACCGTACGCTGACAAAGCCAGCTATTGCCTGCAATTGCTGTCTTGATGTCGAACAGCAGCAATTGGTGTTCGACATCATCAAGACAAGATCATGTGACGTATACCATATCGAGTCATATCGCTACTGTATGGTCATTATGGGACCTAAGCCTGACCCAAATCAAGTGGCCCACACAATTAGAAGACGCACAAAAAGCGCAGATCAAGTGCTGCTGATACAATCATGCGCTTCCGCACAGCGTCATCAACACTTCGCGGCTCGTTGCGCCTTACATCCGACTTCTCTAACAGCCAAAACACATATCTACTTAAACCTCTTCATTTCCTCTATCCGACCAGCCTCTCCTCGCGCTCTACCGACGTCTACAAGCCTCGTAATCTCCGCTCCAAATCGACGTCCAGAATGCCCAAAACCGACGGCTACGAGGCCTTCGGCTCCTTCCACACGCCGTCCACCGCGTCGCTCTTCGCCCAGGACCTCTCGGACTCGACTGCCGACGTCTCAGCGTCTGGATTCGCCTCTCAACGGCTCCAATTGGACCAAAACTCGACTCGAAGCGCCCCCAACCGAGCGCAATTCGCTCTGGACCTCGACACGTGGACGTTTCTGAACCACGGAGCCTTCGGAGCCCCGACGCGAGCGGCTGTGGACGCTGCCAACCATTGGAGAGCTCAAGCGGACGCTCAGCCGCTCGCTTTCCACGACAGAGAGCTCTTCCCACTGGTCGTGAGAGCCATCAAAGCTCTCGCCGAGTTCGTGGGGTTCGCAATCCTCAGCGACTCGTTCTGCTGCCTAACGCCACGTCTGGTCTGGATGCTGTGCTGACCTCGGTGCTTCCTGGTGGTGGTGATGACTCTGATGCAGACGAGGAGCAAGCGGTGGTGCTGTTTAGCACCAGGTATGGAGCAGTCCGCAAGATGCTGCAGGCGATCGAAGAGTCCAAGAGCAGCAAGAAGCTGCATGTGCATGAGGAGCAACTGTCACTGGAGGCCTCGTACGATGACGAGAAGGTGCTAGCGCAGCTGGAAGCAGCTCTGGACGCAGTTCAGTCAGCTGGACGTCGTGTGGCTCTCGTGGTCGTGGACCACATCACGTCCAACACGGCTGTGACGCTGCCTGTGAAGGAGATCGTGCAGCGTTGTCACGACCGCAGAGATGCTGTGCCTGTGCTGGTGGATGGGGCGCATGCACTGCTGAATCTGCATCTTGATCTCGACGACCTCGGAGCCGATTACTACGTTGGCAACTGCCACAAGTGGTTCTGCTCAGCTAGAGGCGCCGCCTTCCTGCACACTGCGAGGGAGAACGGACCGCTCATTCGACCTTGTGTGGTCTCGCACGGCTTCTTCGACGGAATGCAGAGTGCCTTTTTGTGGACAGGGCTGCAGGACTACAGTCCGTGGCTCGCACTACCGCAGTGTCTGGCGTACTGGCGGCGCCAAGGGGTCGTTGAGACGCGAGAGTACATGCACACGTTGGCGCAAAGCGCTGCCGAACTGCTGTACTCTCGATGGGAGATGCCCGCCCAGCTTGATCGCGAGCGGAGTTTCCCTCGCGATAAGCGGCATGCGATGCGTCTCGTGCAGCTCCCGTTGTCTCGGCGACTCTGCGGTGGTGTGGTGATTGATGGAAATGATCCGAAAGCCACCTCGGCCGATGCCAAACGCGTGCAGGATGCGCTGCACTATAATCACCACATCGAAGTGCCTGTGAAATGTGTCGAAGGCCGGCTGTACGTGCGTATTTCGTCGCACGTTTACAACTGCCTGGAGGATTACGAAAAGCTGGCAGCTGCCGCAGTGGAGAGTGTCGAATAAGTTGGATGTGGCTTGAGCAAAGTGATTTAAGTGCCGATATGCTCGTATGGCAAAATCTCCTTAGCAAGAGAAGACTAGACTCAACGGATTCTATTCAACATGCAACAACGACACGACTCATTAGTGCGCTAGCACCCTACAACTCGTTCTGCGGGGACACGATGTCATTTTACACGGACTGGACGATGGCTCCAGCGATGGTATCCATCATGTTGTCACCAACCATTTGCTGTGTCTGGCTCGTCGGGCTGGTTTGGTTCGTTGAACTCGTCTGGTTCTGCCTTGTCGGCGTGGCGGAGGGGTTGTCGCGTTAGAAGGCGCCGGGCAGCCGAAGTAAGCCTCCATGTTTTCACGCCACGGAGTGTAGAGGATCTGCTGATCGCCACAGTTGACGGCATCTACGACGGTCTTGCAACGATCCTCCTGGAAACCCCAGGTAGCTTTGAAGTCATCCGAGAAACTTGCGACGCCGCCCAAGCACTGCTCGTGGAACATGCAGCTTTGCCGTTCGAGATCTGCCACGGTTTCGGCAGTCTGACCGCCCATGGCCTCCGTTGTTTGCTTGTACCATGCCATAACACGTTGCTCCTCCTCGCTGCACTCGTCCAAGATGATGACGTCCACTTTGCCATCGTCGTAGGCTGGGCCGCCCTTGGACGGACCAGTGGTTGTATCATTTTGTTGGTTAGCAGCATTGGAGTCACTGTCGACCATATTGTACTCGGATGCTAGTCTGCGGAAGCTGCGCTGGCTGTTGGGGAAGAGCGTGTTCCACAGCCATCCGAAGAAGCGACGTGCGTCAGCCATTTGCTCAGTTTCCATCATCTGTGGGCTGGGTAGTCCGTTGGAATTCGGGGCTGTCGTAGGTGGTGTTATTGGAGTTGTCGTCGCGGGGATAGAGGTTACGAGAGGGATGCTCGTGATAGATACGGGTGGGTTGACCGTGGGCACTGGTGCGTTGATCGTGGGCTGAGAAGCATCCGCTGTGGGCCGAGGCGCAATTATCGTGGGCTCAGGAGCAGCAGTTGTTGGAGCGCGCGCAGTGGTTGTCGGTGTTGGTGCAGTGGTTGAAGGACCAGGGGTAGCTGTGCCATCACACTCGGTGTACATCGAGGCTAGCTGACCGCTGAGCTCGTACGAATAGCTATACTCGCCGAGGTCTCGCACGTCGACGAGGTCAGCGAATCGATTAGGCACGCCTCGGATAAACTTGCCGATGATAGGGTCTTCGCTGCCGTTGACGGGGTTTGAGTTTTGCGGCCCGGTGCGCATGGTGACAGTGTCAGTTGGATTAAAAGCTGGCCCTTCGTTAGACTGGTCTCCACCGTTGTCTCGGCGGTTGCAGGCAGACCAAGCGATGGGGTTGGAAGCCTTCTCCGCGAAGCTCATGCGCCGCGTGCCAACGCGGCACTTGTGGAAAATTGTGTGCAGTGCATCCACCATCGAATGATGTGACCAGAAAATGGGGTCGGCTGGTGACGCAAGGGTGGCCATGGTGGCACCGAGCGCGCTGTGCACTGACCCGTGAGCACCCTGCTCAATGTTCGTGGCCGTTTCGTTGATGTCTTGGCCGTCGAACACCTGCCGGCGCACAGACCCATACCCTGCTGCGGCTGGCAAGCTGATAGACCCCCAATTGCCCCGCGGCAGGCATCCTGCGCATGCTGTGTCTTGGGCTGAAGATCCACAGAAATGGTTCAGCGGCATTTCGTTCACGCAGACACCACGTATGGAGTTCCCGTTAATGACTTCCTGCTGCATTGAGCCGCTAGTGAAGCCGCCGAGTTCGGTCGTGATAGCTGCGCACTCACCAAACGACGTGCAGTCGCCTTTCATCTGCTTACTTTGGGCTGCCATCCAGTTGAAGTACGGGATCGTGACGCAGGCGAACTCGTCACCTTGGCCGCGCAGCATGTTCTCGAAAGCGATGAGGAAGTAGCGGTGCCAGTAGATGAACATGCACTGCTTGTGTGCTTCCATAGTGGACATTTGTTCCATGTGCATCTCGACGAACTTGACGTAGGCACCGGAGTCCATGGCTGCGGCGATGGCACCCTTGTACGTCTCTTTATCAGAATCGGAGAGCGCCTCCCAATTACGGCGTACTCGCGGCCCGCAGGTGTTTTGCGCGCTTGCCGGAGTCTGGGTGGCAACGCAAGCAAGGAAAGCGAGGCTCAGAATCCACGGCAGCTTCATGGTGACGTGTTTGCAGCTGAAGTTACAGGAACGTGGTTTGATCGGTGGTTGGTGTGAATTGAACGCAAATTGGAAAGTGGTGATGAGAATACAAGCATACTCGGACAGGCAGCGAGTGTCCTGGATATGTCGTATGACAGCTCCAGGGTCACTTGGTGATCATCTGAAGTGCGAGAAGTTATGGCTGACTAAAATGGAACAGAGCGAGAATGAAGCTTTCATCTGCTTTCCGGCGCAACTCATGGTCTTCGCCATCGGATATCATTTGTGGGCACGTCGTGGTCACAGGGGACGTCCGCCGACAGCTATACCGATGATACGGGAAAAAATATCGTATGGGAGTAATTTGGCGAGGAGCAGCTGTGAGGCGTCCATGTGTTTTGTTATAGCGAGTGGACCGAGTGCAATGGGTGGACGCACCACTGCAGGTCTATTGACGCAGCCGATTACTTATGATTATAATAGTGCAAGTATTAGAAATGAGCTTGGAATGGACGGAGCTCTTAAGTGGATATGGGCTACGACAAGATTACTGAAGATCCACTTCCAGTCCTCACGGAGACACTGTGAACGAAGTGGACTGGCATTGGAGACCACGTAGCTATACAAAATCTAGCGACGAGACGTATCAGTCTGTACTTCATCTGCACCTTCAACAGGATCATACGCCACGAATTGTGTTGATACCTTGCCAAATACTCTCTCAAGCATCTTAAGCACACTTGCTAGCACAGTCTCCAATTGTTTTGGCGGCAAAAACTCATCGCCTGTAGACTTGGCAATTGTCACCAGAGCTGGAGGATTGCTTGCATCCAACGTGTGTGCATGAAAAAATGCTCCAGGCCATCCACCATGGACTCAATCTCGACTTCGGAGCTTTCGTGGTGCGGCAAATCGAGAAAAGGTCCAGAATCCCAAATTTCGCGGCGTGCGACTTCGTCCTCGCGGTGTTGTTCCAGTACAAGAGCAAATTCTTGAAAAAGCTGCTCGGCTTCAGGGTATAGCGACACAAGTTCGGTCACCACTTTAGCCCATTCGGAACCACGAACGCTTTTACTTTCACGTGCGTCAGCATCCTGGAGACGCTTTAGGAGCTCGATGAATGGTTTCTTTTCCGAGCACTCTTTTGCTGTCATGGCTCCGAGAGTTTTACACTTGTAGCGCATGTAGGAAAACACCCGCTTCACAATTTCTACTGCAGAGTCTCCAATGAAAGCTTCGAGGCCTACATATCAATACAATAAAACGTGGTTATCAACAAGAACGGCATCACAAATCCGAACGAAGTAAAGTATACTTCTGCGAAACGGGTTCCACGTCGAGAAGTAGTCCAGATCTACATCTAGAATGTAAGCTTTTGAGTTCTCTCGGGCGTTAGCCATCGCTCCTTCAGTCACTGCCAACGAGCTCAACTCCGTCGCAAACAGATCCCAGTGCCGAACGGAGGATGGCTCCATGTCTTCCTCCGGGCAGAACAAACCGTCCTCTACGAAATACGGCAACTCGCTCATCACACCCATCGAACCTGCGCGTTACAAACAATGTCAGAGTGCAAAACCACTAAAAAGTCCTGTTCCTCTCGTTTCCAATCCACGAACCGGTCGATCGTCGTTTTCCAATGGCGAGTTGCTTGAATACACCTGTCGGTATCTGCAACATCACCACGATAATCTTTTACCTTTCAAATTTCCACTACTTCATTAGCTACATACTTGTGTCGCCCACGAAGGTTTGATCCACGTGATTTGGTTCACGTGACCAGCAAACACTAACGGTAGCAGGAATTCCGCGATCCCTGGAATCATTAACAACAAAAGTATCTTGAATGTCGAAAGTCTCAAAGCTTTTTTTTCAAAGCCGAACCTGCAACTGACTCGTCCAAGAGATCGTAGAGTTTGTCAGGCTCGAAAATCGCGTTGGCGTCCACTGTCTTCATGAAGGACAAGTCTGGATGAGCGTCCACATGTATCACATGGATATCGGCGAATGGCAGTCGACGTTGTCGAATGGCCTGGCAAAATATATCGGAGACCGTCAGCAAATACTAACAAATATCATAATTAATCAACGCAGCAACTAAAGTACCAGATGGATATCCGGTAGACAGTGGTGATGGTCGTCCACAACGACCACTGAAAGTGTCTTCCTATCGCCCATATTTCTCGCTAAAATTCTCTGATAGAGATGATTTAAATTTCCTCTTCTGTGATTGGTTCGTTGATGGGTGATCTATCCAATCAGATCTCTTTGAACTGAACTTTTCGCACTCTGCCCATTCAATCACGTCATCCAGTGATCACGCACTTGTGTATACAAATACTTATATCAAAAACTACAATCATTTCAATCCAACATTTTCGAAACTCCTTTCCAACAACATTCCCCGCCCATAATATAACTTTGACGATACCAAATGATGGAGGGCGAGCACCACGAGGAGATGGAGGAGCTGCGTGGGCAGGACACAGAAGAAGATTACGAGGCCGGCAGTAAGCGCCGGCTGTTCCGCTTCAAGCCGCGCTTCGACGTGGTGCTGGTGCGGGAGGTGATCCGCAGCTTCCCGTGGGCCGCGGGCTACGGCCGGACCCGCTCGGCCTGGATGCACGTGGCCCAGCGGGTCCAGGCGGAGCTGGAGGACATGGGCAGTCTGTCCTTCTCCAAAGGGGCGGCTCTTGATCACGCAATCGTGAAGCGACGGGTGGACATGTTGCTGGACGCTTTCCGCAAGAATGAAATGTCAGGATTACGCGGTTCCGGGACGCCCGAGGACTTTGACATGCGCAACAAACTATTGGCGATTCTATTACGCGTGGTATGTCTATTCTTATATATACGGTAGATTTAGGTATTAGCGACTGATGGATTACTACTTGATTAGGTGGATGAGCAGACGACCAACAAGGGTGCGATGCGAGAGAAACGGGTGCTGCAAGCACTGGACGAAGCCAGAACGACTCTCGCGGAACTTGAAGGCACCGGGTCGCTCCCTCCTGCTTTTGAACACCCTCAGCCAGTGACGTTACCGTCTGCTCCTGCTGCATCTGTCGTGGCTGCTGCTGCTACTGGTGCCGGGATCGCGCCTGCAGTCACGCCAACGTCGTTGATGCCGATTGCCCCGGCCCCGGCAACGACCACAGTGATCCGGACAACTACGACGACTCCACAGCAGAATGGCAGCAACCCCAACAAAAGACCGTTGAAAACGTCGCCAGTCTCGGCAGCGGCGCAACCTGCGACTCCAACTTCAGCAGCTGCCGTTGCGGCGGCGTTGGCTCCAGTGACAGTCAAGAGACAGCGAGTGGAGCAGACGGATGCGTTGACGTTGGAAGAGCGCAAACTGCGTCTGGAGGAGCGACGCGTTGAAGTGGAGGAGCAGCGGCTCGCGTGGGAGAAGCAGAGAGCGTCACAGGACGTCAGAGAGCGCCAGGCGCTGCTGGAAGTGCTGCGCACCCAAGGCTCGCTGATCACAGAACTGCTCGCGAACTTGCGCAAACAGTAAATGACTCGACATGTATGTATCGTCAGCAAGCACTCACACACCAGGGACTGAGACGGCCAGGAAGAATTAAAGTGAGGCAGCAGCCATATTAGCAGGGACTCTAAAGCTAATCGCCATTGCGCAGCACACTATGAGATTGCTGGGCGAGCAACTTCGTGTGAGGAAGCATGAGCTATGTGCATGCTATCGCGTGGCTACATCGACATAAAGGTGCAGATTGACTCCGGTACAGACGACCGCGATGAAGTAGCGCTCGTATTACCCAGTAATGATCTTCGTGGGCTTGAAGGCTTACACTTTTGCACTGTTTTGCACTCTCCCTCAGCTATCAATGGTTGTCGACGGCAACGGTGACGACTTCACTGCAACACACGCCTAGTATTTCTTGTGTCACCTACCATGGCGAGTGGCCGTCGAACGAGTGCACTTCTACGTGAGAGAAAATCGTTTGGAGCTCGCAATTTGAATCTGTGATTGAGCTCATCCAGTATGCTTGGGGTCTTCTGCGAGGCACAAAGCACATACAAGCGGTCCTAAAGTGCTCAACTACCGACGGATCACTTTTGAACTTGCGCTGCTCTCTCCATGAAGTTCCTGGCCGTCCTACTCCTTCCTGTCGTCCTGGCCTCAACTGCAGTCGTTGCCGGGCCGTGCTACACTGGTCTAATCCACCCCGCTCTGGAGCCGCTCACGACCGACCCCACGTACATCGCTTGTGAGACTGAAAGCAACTACACGCTGCGGTCCATCAATGCGCCGTCATCAGCCCAAGCCAGTGCAATATGCGCTAGTTCTGCGTGCCAAACTGTGCTGAAGACCATCGTGGCCGACGACATTTTGCCCCACTGTGAAGTCGACATACCGGTCGACATGTCGGTGTACACCGTCAGCCTCGTTGACCTTGTGAGTGCATTTGGGGCAAAGTGTCAGACCAATTGTGAGACCAACTGAGGCAAACTCATGTTGAAGTGGGCCGCTGAATTCGTTGCGTTATCACCCAAATCTTAATCGTAGTCTTGTCGAACGAATGAAGTCATTTGTAAGAATTCGTCTTGTTCCAATCCTGCTTTGAGATATACGCATGCAAAGGTAGCGCGAGGCCACAGCTTCGGTGTCTAGTTGATAGAGAACGGATCTCCGTCACCCATGGAAGGCCTTATATTCTGGATGGTACTTTCATGGAGTCTTGTGGTCCGTAGCAGCAATGGAGAAAGAAGACTTGGCCTAACTACAAGTTCTGCCTTCGTTGTTCGCCGCTGCCGAAGCTTGACGAGCGCGATGCCATTCACCAACTTTCATCGACAAGCTCAAGCGTCCGTCACCACTAACTAACACTTGCTACAATGGCCAAGTTCGTCTACTTCGCTTCGCTGCTCTTTGTCGCTTTCCAGATGACTCAAGCTTCGACTGACGCGGCGGAGAAAGTGACGACTGAGACCAACGCGGCTCCAGACAACTCGACGAGCAACGGCACGTACTACGTTCTGGAGAAGCGCTGCTGCCTCGACATGGTTACTGCAAAGATGATTCTAAGATAAGAGGAATTGAGGCTCGGATCAAACAGTACTCTCGCTTTCAACACAATGTAACAATTCCTACAGCAATTGCTTCAGTTGTGTGCGTGGAGATCTCCATTCTTGTCGGCAACTTTTGCAGGACTGAATAAGTTTGTCCTCGTCTTCTTGGCAATAGCGTCTCGTTGTATAATCTATCGGAAGACCAACTGACCAACTTGAAGTGGACAATAGACGGTAATTGATTGGCTAAATGGGCGTGCTTAGGTCAACAGTCTGAGAATGGTCCTCAACTTTGTCGCATCAGATACGTCCACCTGAGACGGGTCCGTTCCAGTGCAACTGTTGGCGTTTAGAGTCTTCAGCGACATCGAGTGGAACGTGACGCCCTTCAGCGACAACTCGCAGCTTGGGAGGTCCAGTGCTGCCAGAGGACCCATCAGAGCTTGACAGGCGGAACTGGCGCAAATGGCGGCAGCGGTGGCGTCCATTTGGCACGTGGAGTAGTTGGCGTTGGCCTTCAGAGGTTGCAAAGCAGACAGAAGCTCTTGACCATCGCATGGTGTGGCGTCAGCAGTAGCGACTAGCAAGAGCGAGGCCACCGCAACTAGGAAGCTGGTGGTTCGAATCAAGAACGCCATCGCCAGTGATGCCACAGGAGGCTAATGTGGAAGTGGGAGGTGCAGAGCTCTGATAGATCGGTAGCCGGTCCTTGAAAGCCGTTGCGAGAGTTGATGGGGGTAATCGTAGGTCTGGCTGGGCAAACTACCTCGGACTGCTCCAGATCTGGGTAGCAACGCCATTGTTGCCATTGAGCTTGCTTTCGAGATGCCATTCACAAACTTTCTCCGACAAGCTCAAGCTCTCGTCTAACCAACCTACTCCACCACCACCACCAATGGCCAAGTTCAGCTTCTTCGCTACTCTGCTCCTTGTCGCTGTTGCTGCCTATGCGGCCCAAGCATCGCCTGAAGTGGCGGAACAAGTGACGACTGAGTCCGACGTGGCTCCGACCAACTCGACGGACGGCAAGTACTACGTGCTGGAGGAGCGCTGCTGCCTGTAGTCGTCACGATATTGAAGACCGACTCCATCTACTTTCGAGATGATCGAGAGGGTCAATCATGGAAATGCTGCTCTCGAAAACCTTTCAACCTTTTAACAACAATCATACCAATGAATTCTCGTGGCAAATCAGTTGACAGCATTGTAGTTAGTTGTCCATGGTTGTCCATGTTGAAGTGCTCCATATCTTCCTCCCATTGGCTATAAACCAATTCACCCAATCATCTGTCCGCATTTTGATGTGGTCCACACATTCTCTTCACGACCAGTAATTCACCTCAACGGTTGCACCTTCATTCTGCATTCCGCATTGTCGAGCGTCAAGGAAGATGGCGCCGTCCATGGCGTCTCCTGCGCCCTCCGCCACGTCCATGGCGGAGCTGGAGAAGCCCGTGGCCAGCGTCAAGGACAAGTGGAAGCTACTGCCGTACTTCCTGCAGCTGCGCGGCCTCGTCAAGCAGCACATCGACTCGTTCGACTACTTCACCAGCGTCGACATGCGCAACATCGTGCGCGCTCAGGCCAATAACGTCGTGCGCAGCGACGCCGACCCGAAGTTCTTCCTGCAGTACACGGACATCCAACTGGGCGCCCCTTCTATCGAGGAAGAAGCTTTCGTGAGCGCCTCCGTGACGCCCCATCAGTGCCGACTACGGGACAGAACGTACGCTGCGCCAGTGTACGTGAGCGTGCGCTACCGCCGCGGGAACAAGATCGTGACCAACAACAAGGTGCTGATCGGACGCATCCCCATCATGCTCAGGAGCTCGCGCTGTGTCTTGGCTGGGAAGAGCGAGGCGGCTCTGGCCAAGCTCAAGGAGTGTCCGTACGATCCAGGAGGTTATTTCATCGTCCGAGGCGTGGAGAAAGTGGTGTTGATTCACGAACAGTTGTCCAAGAACAGAGTCATCGTTGAGGAAGACGGCAAGCGCAACGTGTGCGCTAGTATCACCAGTTCCACCCACGAACGCAAGTCCAGGACCAATATCTTCCTCAATAAGGGAAAAGTGTATCTCAAGTCCAACTCTTTTGGCAGTGATATCCCCATTGTCATCGTGCTGAGAGGTATGGGCGTGGAAAGTGATCAGGAGATCGTGAGTCTTGTCGGCAGTGAACCAGATATCTGTGACGCGTTGTCGGCGTCGTTTGAAGAAGCCTCGGATCTTAAGGTCTTCACACAGCAACAGGCGCTAGAGTACATTGGATCCAAGATGAATGCGATTACAAAGATTGGAGCGACAGGTGGCCGACATCGTGGTGGCGCTGGACGCCCGCAGCAGGACCGCAACTTGACGGATGCTGCACGCTCGGCATTGGCCAACCTGGTATTGAATCACGTGCCCTGTGAAAATTTCAACTTCCGACTCAAGAGCATCTACGTTGCACACATTGTGCGCCGCATTTTACATACAGACAAGGATCGTACGCGGTTGGATGACAAAGATTACTACGGCAACAAACGTCTCGAGTTAGCTGGTCAACTGTTGTCGCTGCTGTTTGAAGACCTGTTCAAGCGATTCAACAGTGATTTGAAGCGTCAGGCCGACATGGTGCTTAGCAAGCCGAATCGCGCATCGGTGTTTGACATCCTCAAGTGTGTTCGTACAGATACCATCACGCAGGGTTTCTATCACGCCCTGTCCACAGGAAATTGGACGTTGAAGCGTTTTCGCATGGACCGCGCTGGTGTTACGCATGTGCTGTCGCGATTGTCGTACATGTCGGCACTTGGTATGATGACACGTATTTCGTCCCAGTTCGAAAAGACTCGCAAGGTTTCAGGTCCTCGTTCACTGCAACCGTCGCAGTGGGGCATGTTGTGTCCCGCTGACACACCTGAAGGTGAGGCTTGTGGTCTAGTCAAGAACTTGGCGTTACTTTGTCACGTGACTTCAGACGAGGAGCCAGCTCCCATTAAAAGACTGTGCTTTGATCTGGGTGTGAATGATGTTTCATTGAGCTCTGGAGAGGAGATTAACCACGCGTCAAACTACCTGGTAATGCTCAATGGTGTAATTATCGGAACACACGTTAACCCACGCGCGTTTGTGACTCGCCTGCGTCGCATTCGACGTGCAGGTCTTATCGGTGAGTTTGTGTCTGTTATGATACATGATGTGCAACGCGTGGTGCACATCGCCTCTGATGGTGGTCGCGTATGCCGACCGCTGTTGCTTATCGACCCAGTGACTCATCGTACGCGTCTAACGCAACGTCACATTGATGAATTGCGCGCTGGGGTCCGCGATTTGAGCAGTTTGATCGTGGAGGGTTGCGTGGAATACGTGGATGTAAACGAAGAGAACAATTGTCTCGTGGCACTCCATGAAAGTGAGATCGGCGATCGCACAACCCACTTGGAGATCGACCCTGTGACGATTTTAGGTGTGGTCTCTGGATTGATTCCATACCCTCACCACAACCAGTCACCACGCAATACGTACCAGTGCGCTATGGGTAAACAAGCTATTGGAACCATCGCAATGAACCAGTTCGAGCGTATCGACACGCTGCTTTACACTATGGTGTACCCACAGATGCCGATGGTTAAGACTCGTGTATTGGATCTTGTAAACTTCGATCGAGTGCCGGCTGGGCAGAACGCTATCGTTGCTGTCATGAGTTACTCGGGATACGATATTGAAGATGCAATTGTGCTCAACAAGGCATCGTTGGATCGCGGCTTCGGACGCTGTATGGTGTTTAAGAAGTATCAGACGATGATTAAGAAATACGCAAATGGTTCGTATGATCGTATCGTGGGACCCCCAGACTTTGATAGTCTCGCTGCAGCTGGTGGTGCTGGCATGGGCTTCCGCAACGCAAAGTACTCATCGCTGGACGCGGACGGTATCAGCCGGGTTGGTGGTATCGTGCAGAATGGGGCGATTATGATCAACAAGGAGCAACCTACACAATTTAATGACTCAGTCGACGGGCGCGATCCGTTGGACGTGACATATTCACCTGCGCCGACGTCATACAAGGGTCCCATTCCTGCCTATGTGGACAAGGTATTGCTCACTTCATCTGAAGCTAACCACTTCTTAGTGAAGGTGCTTATTCGTCAGACGCGTCGCCCTGAGATTGGTGACAAGTTTAGTAGTCGACACGGTCAAAAGGGTGTGTGCGGTACGATTCGCAACCAGGAAGACATGCCGTTTAATGACCAGGGCGTGTGTCCCGATCTCATCATGAACCCTCACGGTTTCCCTAGTCGTATGACTGTCGGCAAAATGATCGAGCTGATTGCGGGTAAAGCTGGTGTTCTCACCGGCCGACGCGCTTATGGTACAGCTTTTGGCGAGAAGTATGGTACAGCAGATCACGTGTTGGATTGCTCTCGTGAACTTGTGCGGAACGGCTTCAACTACGCAGGAAAGGACTATCTCACATCTGGCCTTACAGGCGAACCGATCGAGTGTTACATCTTTATGGGACCGATTTATTACCAAAAGCTGAAGCACATGGTGATGGATAAAATGCACGCCCGCGCAAGGGGCCTCGTGCTGTTCTCACTCGTCAGCCGACGGAGGGTCGCTCGCGTGACGGTGGTCTACGTCTCGGAGAAATGGAGCGCGATTGTCTTATTGGTTACGGCGCTAGTATGCTGCTTATGGAGCGGCTCATGTTGTCCAGCGATGCATTCAGCGCGGACGTGTGCCAGGGTTGTCGCATGCTGGGCTACGAAGGCTGGTGCCAGCACTGTAAGTCGGAGGAAAAGGTGGTGAGCATTCGTATCCCGTATGCCTGCAAACTGCTTTTCCAGGAACTGCAGGCTATGAATATCGTGCCGAGGCTCACCCTCAAGGAGTATTAAATCTGATTAATATCATGGCAACAACTCAATCCTGACTACAACCCTGACCATTTTCATTCTGCTGGCAACTCTCATTCCGTCGCAACCTTCTTCCGTGGCGATCGCTCATTTCCCGGTGTGCGAATCATTGCTCGCGTGATTGTACACGTTAAGCCCGTTGGACACAGCACTGTTCGTTCAAGAGATCACGTGTAAGATGAGCGGGTCAACGTACGATTGTGGAGGCTGGGCTGCAGAGATCTGGACAGATTCGTTCAAGCCACCGACGACAAGGACTCTATACGGCATTGCTATTGAGACGGCCGCGCCACTTGAAATCTGCAGAGTATTCCGCGCGCATGCGCAACGCTGAACAGGCAGCATATGCTCACCGAAAGGAGCCAAGCGTGTTGAAAACCGAAAACGACTACTTCAAAGTAGCATAGAAGACCGGTTGCAAGCAACTTGCTTGGTGCAACCCACAAGGGGACACTGGTGCGTTACGCACGCACGCTCAGTCCTGAACTCATCGTAGTGACTGACCGTGGTGTCAGCGATATCTAACGGGCATGGCCAAGTGAGCGCCATTTGTTGCGAAAGGCACACTCAAGAGAGCACACCTCTTCTGCTTCTGGCAATTGGAGCTTTCGACGAGTTTCGTAGAATTGTTTATTGGTCATCCTTGCTGTGCATCGTCGGCATCAGTGTTAGATGGAAATATGCACTATCAAGATTGATCACGAAAATGCATGCATCTGTACGCTGATGAAAAAGTTTTCGCAAAACGAGTGCTGACACAAGTACTCTTGTCTTTGCAGCCTGCAGTTGGATAAGAATACGCGCATTGTGGTGAAGTTAAAACCTACGAGCATTGTCCAGTTCAAAAGTGAATATGGCCACGCTACATAGGACTTACAGCTTTGAGGAGCGAAAAAGTTGCCTAACACGTGCAGTTTTCAAGACTTTCCTAGTTCTCCTCGGAATGCAACGGGTGAATTATCCGTTGCACACCATTTCAACGCACGTCGACTTTCATGCGCAACCTTCTCTGAACAATGCAAGTCAATAATAATCCCTTCCTCTGAATACCAACGACTTCTGCATTCCCAGCTGAGGAAACTTTTCCCGTAAGCGAACCGACTGTCGCTAGAAATGCGTCTACTTGGATCAACAGGATGCTTTGTCGACTCAAATGACTCCAGTTGTTCTTCTACGTTTTGGTCGTACGTAATGCGTCGAGGCGTTTAGCAGTTATGACCGCTTCCTGCTCTTTGGCACACGAGGACCGTCGAGAACAAGTCTGGTTTAACCTTTCGAGCTCATTCCCAAACAGTATGGGTCCCCACCAAGCCAGACGTCAACTTGTGGCGGCATTGCTGTCCATATCACTGTTGGTGACTTCTACCTCAGCGAACGTATGGCCGACCAATGGAGTTTGTGGCGCCCGTGTTCGCTACTCATGGGATTCGCTCACCTCAGCAGATAAAACGCTGTACCACAACGCTATCACCGCCGCCATGACGTCCGGATACCACGCACTCTTCACGGAAGTGCATTCAGATATCGCTTCTTTCAAGGAGGCGCACAACACGTGCGGCATGATGTACTGGCACCGCCGCTACCTGCTCGCGTACGAGGATATGCTGCGCAGTCTCGATACAAAGTTTGCTTGCATCACGATTCCCTACTGGGACTATTTTGCAGACTACGCCAAGTTGATGACAGGCACGTGCACCACTTTTGAAGGTTGTTCGACATTCTTGCAGGA
Organism: Phytophthora boehmeriae; assembly: GCA_011947355.1. Classification (NCBI taxonomy): domain Eukaryota; phylum Oomycota; class Peronosporomycetes; order Peronosporales; family Peronosporaceae; genus Phytophthora; species Phytophthora boehmeriae. The sequence goes on along the minus strand of JAAVTJ010000143.1, from coordinate 285,606 downwards.
ATTCGGAGGCAGCAGGGGCCCTCGCAGACACTCTCAATCAACGGTTTTTCTGTCAGCGGGAACTGCGTAAACGGCCTGGATTCGAGTTATGCCAACTACACGACTTTCTGCGAGAAATCGACGATGAGCGGATCGAGTTGTTCTGGTTGCATTCCTCGAGGTTCATGGAGCACCACACTGTTCCCATCAGGCATTTGCTACTCCGCCCTTGCGCAATACCTGAGTCTTCAATACGGATTCTCGTGGTTCTCTCAGAATATTCACTACGGACTGCACCAATCCATCCACAACGCAGCCATGGGCGCCATCGCCTCTTATCCGACATCGGCCGATCCCATTTTCTACAGTCATCAGTACGTCCAGTGTGTCCTTTACCCGATTTCTCTTGTGTGCACGACTAACTTTTGTCTTCGTGCATGAACAGCGCCACAGTCGATTTGATTCAGCAGCTTTACTTCGACTGTCAGATTGGGCGATCCCTGACCGACTACGAGAAAAAACGGGTTCCTATTCCTTCCAGAGCTGTGCAACTACGGGATACCCATACACCTCCCCACAGCGCAGTCGACCATGACAATGTTCTGGAATGGAGTCGGCCAGACTCGAACTGCGGTCGAAACCCACCCGCAGTTGAAGCGCTTCTTCGCGAATCAGCCCAAAGAGTACTGGCAATATGTGAGTGCAGCTGACTTGGGCAGCATGTCATACTCGTACTCGTTCGACAACCTCTTTACACTGCTGAAGCAAGAAGGACTGACCTGTCCACAGAACCACGCAAGAAAGCTCCAGAGTAATGCCTTTGACTTTGTGGATGCACCGGTCACGGCTGACCGACGGACAAAATCAATTGCTCGGACTTTCAATCTCTTCCAGAGCATTCGGAGCGCTGTTTACTCCTACACCAGCTCTAGGTCCGAGGCGATGGCGCAGAGTGAGACATTGGATTGCCTCTGGTATCACGAGAACTACGGAGTGGACGACTTCAGCGCCAAGTTTCGTGCAAACTGGAATATACCAAGTACTATGCATACCATGTGCTACAATCGCGTGCAGGACGTCAAGTACGGTCGACGTCGTGTGCGGGTGGCCGACTGGAGAGAACGGTACGAACTCCACTACAGAACGATGACGGATACCGAATTGGCAAGTGCGTCTGACATCACACCGACGGAGGAAGCCGCAATGATCGGCTCGGATCCTGAATTGGCTAGCGTCTCTAGCAATATGCCCACGGAAGAAGCCACGACAGATACTACGACTAGCCCTCCGTCGTTACCTCTTGAATCAGCAACGGCCACAGATCCAACCACTACGTCGTCAACCCCGGAGTCAAGTAGTTCGACTTCAAGTCTCGCGGGAACGACATCGCCAGCTGCCACGACGTAGAGCATCAATTAAAGTTCTTGTGCTTCATATTCTCCCCCACTCTGAACCATATAGCTGGTGAATTCACGTATCAAACTTCGCCGTTTACAAAGCTTAGGTTACCGTAACAACATATTGCTCATGATACCGTGTTAGCAGCTTCCTATACAAGAGCACCTGTAGCTCTCTCCGAAGATATCGACATTCCCAGGACATATTCCGTCATCGCCTACGGCTCAGTCTTCTGCTGCAACTCCTTGTGGTGGGCACAGATCCGAGCTGCCCACCCACGCACGTCTTTCTTCACTTGATCCTCGTCGATGGTCGTGAGTTGGTGGTTGGCCAGCAGGTGTTTGCCATTAATCCAGACATCCGAGACGTGTTCGCGTCCAGCAACGTACACAACGTGGCTCACGGCGTTGTACATCGGGAGCATTTCGATACTATCACACTCGACAGCGATCACATCAGCGCGCTTGCCCACCTCGATGGAGCCGATGTCCTTTTCCAGGCCAAGAGCACGAGCTCCATTGAGTGTGGCCATCTGAAGCGCCTCTCCGGCAGGCACACTGGAGCTCACGAGAGTCTGAGCCTTGGCCAGAATAGCCGCCAACTTCATCTCAGCGAACATGTCGAGCGAGTTGTTGCTCGCGGCGCCGTCAGTTCCGATACCCACGTTCACACCACGCTTGATCATCTCCGTCACAGGCGCAATACCCGACGCCAGTTTGAGGTTGGACGAGGGGCAGTGTGCCACATGGGCACCCGCCTTCGCTACCTCATCAATCTCCTCATCCGTGAGCTGCGTCATGTGCGCACACACCAGCCGCTCGAGAGCAGTCCGAGACGCTTCAAGTTGGCCAGCGGACGCAGTTTCTGGTCGCTCAGGTGGCAGCTCATAGACGACCGGTTGAGGTTTTCACTGTCGCAGCACTCTCCTTCCGTCTCGTGCAAGTGGATGTGGAACCTCGCCTTGTGCTCCTTGGCCAGTTCCTCCGCCCGCTGCAAACTCTTGTCCGAAACAGTGTACGGCGCGTGCGGGGCCATCGCAGCCGTGACGAGGTCGTGGTTGCCGGGCGCGTACTTTTCAAGGTTCGGTTTCGCTTTCGCCAAGTAGTCGTCCGGGCCGGAGCCGTAGGGCCCGGGGAACTCCATGACGACCTGCCCTACCGTCCCGCGCATGCCGGTTCGCTCCAAAACGCCGCAGATCTCGTCGGCAAAGAAGTACATTTCATTGCAGCACGTGGTGCCGCCGCGGATCATCTCCGCGACCGCGTGTGTCATTCCGTCTCGGACGAAGTCCGGGCCGACGAATTTGCCCTCCGTGGGCCAAATGTCCTGCGTCAACCAGTCGCACAGCGGCTTGTCGTCCGAGAGCCCCCGCAGCAAAGTCATTGCGGAGTGAGTGTGCAGATTGACAAGACCCGGCAGGACAATATGGTCGCGCAGATGTCGCTCTTCCGTCGCGACGTACAGTTGAACTGCTTCATCGTGGGGCAGCAGAGCGACGATCCGGGAGTTGGCGACGACAATCGCGTGGTCGGAAAGAACCACGTCGCGAGGCACGACGGGGATGATGTGCGCCGCGAAGATAATTAAATCCACGGGTTGTTTCGCGTCATTGGTGTCCGGGGTCTCGTGGGGAGGCATAGGCCGCTGCTTGGTCGGAATACACTATGCGCTTTCTGAAGTATTGTAGCTCTTCATGCTGGCCATGGGTTGTGCATATGATTCATGAAAGCGTTGTGATTGGTTAAAAAGAGGAGTACTGGGAGTACAGTGGTAGGCGGAACATTGTGATACAGTAGAACTGGCCTGATGATGGTGGTCATGAAGACTTTTGTGGCGTGACAACTTCAATGTGTCATCACTTAACGGATTCATTCTGTGTTAAGGCTTCGAGGCGAGAGAGCTACACTTACTTGTCCTCAGTACTTCTCGATCATTGACGGCATCACTCTCTTTGCAGTTGAGATCGCACTGCCGCTTAGATCATGTTGAGGCAGCAACGCTCCTCCAGGACGTAGTACGTGCCGTTGTTCTTCGAGTCGTCCGTAGCCACGTCGGTCTCGGTCGTCACTTGTTCAGCCGCGTCGGGCGAAGCATGAGCCATCTGGAAAGCGACGGCGACGAGCAGCGAAGCGAAGTAGACGAACTTGGCCATTGTTGGTCGTTGATCGAGAAGGTTAGACGGAGCTTGAGCTTGTCGATGAAAGTTGGTGAATGGCATCTCGATCGCCAAGCTGCGGCAGCAGCAAACAACGTGCACAGAAGTTGTAGTTGGGCCGACTCGAGGGATTTTTGCTCATTCCATCAACGGACCATTGAAACACCACAAAAGTGTCATCCAAAATGTATAAACCTCATCTGTTCTATCTGCCTTCTTGGACCAGTTATCCCAAATCCCCATATAGATTTCTCACATATAAGAATAGCTAGGTCATATCGCCCGTAAAAGCTCGTCATTTCTTCTTATCTGGTTTCTGGATGGACGCCGCTGCTTCCGCCCCCGTCGGTCTGGACACGCACTCGGCCAGTGGATTAGCACCAGAAATGGCTGCCGCTGCTGCTGCTGCGTCACCCGTGGCCTCATCGCCAGCGTCATCGTCAGGAACCGAGGACACGACAGAAAAACTGGCCCCTCCAGCAGCTCCGGCGACAGTATTAAGGCCCACGGATCCAGCCAGCGACGAAGACGCAGGCGACACCTCAACAGCCACCGGCTCAGCAGTTCATGGACTTGCTGGAGCCTTCGGGATGATGAAAGACAGAGCTGCTACGGCCAAGAAGACGCTCGCGCCACAGCTACTCAATATGCGGGACAAGACGTCGAAAAAGTAGGTGGGCGTTATGTTATGTCCGATATCATTTATCTGATGTTTGACTGCATTGCACTGATCATTCCAGGCTGGAAAAGTATCAGCCGACGATCGACAAGGCCAAGGTGTCAGCTACAGCAGGTCAACTTCAACTTGCTGGGCATTTATGTGTGCATTTATTTGACTATATGTGAATTTTTTTACTTGTAGCTGCTAGCAAGATGAGAGAAGGATCGACACAAGGGTGGAGCATGCTCAAGACCACGTTGGCTGCTGCTGGACCTGTAGCGGAGCGGATCCAGACCATGGGACTCAATGTCATGACGGACATTTATCTCGGTGACACCACAGTCGAAGGACTAGAGCTGGTGCAAAACTCCAAGCAAGCGGGCTGCTTGTTCCTAGAGAACTACAAGCCTGGGAACATGCCGGCAGACTCGCCAACTCGTAAAGGGATCATGAGACTGAGTATGTGAAAACCTGCAGGATTGAACCTAGCTGTCGAACTAACTGTCACTTTGTGCTTGTGCTTGTCGTCTTTTAGCAAGAGCCATCAGTAACTCCAGTGTTCACTCGGTAGAAAGTGATGCAGTAAGCAGCCCAGCAGAGCAGTGTTTGTCGACGCCGTATGTGTTGGGCACAATCTTGCTATTCTGCGGAGACCTATCAGTGTTAGCTCGTGTGGCTTGCGTCAACCGAGCGTGTCGAGACTTTATCGCAGCTGAAAGAAGAGTTGGAAGGTTCTGTGTGAGATACGGGAGTCTCCCGCCAGCTCGACGCTTCGCCTACTGGGAAAGCACGTCAAAGGCTAGAAAAGTGCGTGAGGCTTCGGAATTTGACTACGATACGTACATGCAGATGGCTCTATCCAAGGGTGATGTAACGGAGTTGATCATGACGGATGTGCGCCGCACCTACGGCCGCGTAGCACCTCACAAGCGAGCAGCCAACCACAAAGAGGAAGTGTCTGAAGAAGACCTGACGAATCAGTTGAGTGAAATTCTCCACGCGCTGGCAGGTCGGTTCCCCGCGGTGGGGTACTGCCAAGGTATGGATTATATAGCTGCTCACGTGCTCAACAAGGTGAAAAGAGGAGGTACAGCATGCAACACGAAGACCGAGTCGGAGAGTGCCTTTTGGCTGCTCGTGACTCTCTTTGAGCAATACGGTTTGCACGATATGTTCTCGCCCGGACTGCACAAGTTGCACGTGCATTGCTTCCAGACGCAGAGGTTATTGGAGCTGACAGAACCCGCTTTGGCTGAGCACTTCATGCACGAGAAGGTGCCCATTGAGATGTTTGCCGTGGGCTGGTTCCAGACTCTATATCTATACCTAAACGTGTTGCCGGCAGACTCGTTGGACCGGATCTGGGATATATTCCTCTTTGAAAAGTCCTGGAAGATATTGCTCCGAATGGCATTGGCGTTGCTGCTTCTTTCCAAAGAACACGTCATGGACAAGCCCATCGACGAGATCATGCAGTTCTTCAACACATTCGTAGATCAGGCGGAAGATTTACTGGCTGAGCGTTCGCTCACGGAACGTGCCCTTCGTCTCAAGGTCACTAACAACGTCCTCACAAAGCTACAGAAGCAACACGTGAAGTTCAAGCGGATGACGTCCCCCACCAAAACTTAGATAATTAGCTAAGGTGGTTGGCGGAGCATGGACAGATTTGTATCACTGCGCTTTGGTAAGCTAATTGAGTTTGGCTTGATGCGTGAGTTTGGGAAAGCTTACTCGGTGCTTCGTTGTTTCGTGTCAAGCGTTGCACAGATAGCTGTGAAACGGCGATTTGCTATTTGCAAAGAGCCCAACCGCTTGAAGCGGGCGTGTGCCAGTAATTGGCAAATACAAAGGAGATGTCGGACCTCATCGAGAAGATCGGCAAGTTTTTCGCCGACCAAGAAGCTCAAATCCAGCAAACGTACACTCAATTGTCAAAGCCTCCTGCTCATGTTCCAGTCCCACCCCACATCCTGTGCACCGGGTTCCTTTCCCAGCAGCTGCATCGCCACTGTATCCTGAACCTGAAGAACAGTCTTCGACGAAGTACTCGGTAAAGAGGCCACCGCGAAAGACCTCGATCACCCGACGACGTTTGATGTCGGCATCTGAGCCTTCCGTAGCGCAGACTTCGAAAGCCTCACACACAGCAAGTTCCGACTCATTTGACGACAACCAGCATCAGGCCAAACTCCGTGAGATATCTGCCATGCTTTCATCCATGACAAAGCCAGCTTCTGGCCTAGTGCCGTCTACAGAGGATTTATGGGCAACTCGACGAAGGAGTGGTGATTTAGCTTCCAGGGCAACGCCACGCTCCTCTATCTCTACTGAAAGTCTAGACTTTAGCATCAAGAGCAATGACTCAACAGAGAGACCGCGGAAGCCACGTCCACCACAACAGAAAACTCGCAAGCGCAAGAAAAACGGGGAGGGCCCAAGCATTCCGGTAACCAGGAGAGTGACCAACCCGACCCTGAAGCGGTAGCAAAAGCAAATGCCGAGAAGGTTGAGGCAGCCTTATGTCTCGCTCAAGAACGTGCTAGGCGCTTCCAGCAAGAACAGTCCCAGGTTGCTCGAGAACGAGAACTCGAGCGTCAAGAGAGCGCACAACGAATGCAAGAGCAGATGATGAAGATTGAAGCGGTCCGTGCCAGATCGTTTCGAGGATCACCGTCTTCACAGCTTATAACGGCGCGCTCCTGCCCGGACAGTGACAATAATAACGAAACAGAGTCTGTGTGGAGTGCTGATACTGAAGACATGATGGAGCATCTGAAGGCGCCTAGTCATTTATTGACCGAGCTGGAATCGCGATTGCGTGTAAAGGCAAGTGATCATTGATACTTTCTTTACTCCATTGAGCAGCTCATGAACCACTAACGAACTCCTTTTGTGGATTGATTCAGATGTCGCTCGAGATGCACATCAAGGAACATTACATCAAGAAACACAAGCTGCGCGAGAACATCCGTATAAAGCTAGACAAAGCTCTGCAGCACAATGCCGCCCTACGACCTAAAGTTGCGCGTTTGTCGGCCACTAAGGCTGCACTAGAAATGGAGCTCACAGCCGTGCTAGCAGACACAGGCGAGATACGGCAAAAGCGGAGAGACCTTGAGCACGCTGCCGATAGAGACCGTCAACGGCGTCAGCGAGAAGCGGAGCGGGCTTTGCAGATACGGCTGCGTGAAGAGGAGTGGGATAGCATGATGGAGGAGGAGAAAGCTCGCTCTGAAATCGCTGCGGAAGCCCGAGCCAAAGCTAATCACCGTGTTGAGGCACACTCGGCCAGTCTCCGAAAGATGTTGCACGCGTATCAATTCTACGAACCACGCCACAACAATACTTCGTCCAGTACGCAAATTGACAACAATGGCAGCGATCATGGCGATAGTGAAGATGGCACGTCTACTTCGAAAACCGACACAGATGACCACGCGAGCAAGCCGACCCAACCTTTTCAGATGGACTTCTTCCTACCACCTGAGCTTGCGGGTTTTGAAGAGGACGGACTATGCAAGGACAACGAGGTCTCAAATGTCGCTGAGAAGAAGGAAAGCTGCAACAGCATTTCGAGTCCTAACTGTGCCAACAAAATGCTGCAACAAGCACTGAAGGATTCTACACCATTCCGGTGGCGAATTGCTAGTTTTCCCGATCAAGACAAGTTTGTAGAAACAATTATCAACATGGTCAGCGACGATGAAGACAATTAGCTGGATCAAGACACTTCCAAATGAAGTTGTATTGGTCTCAAGTCCTGGATTATAAGCTCACATCCAAGCTGTGGTATCGTTGAAAGGTTTGTACACAAGGTCACTCTTCTCTTCGCACGTTCGAATGATGCCCCGTGTCGGAGTCGAGTACCCCGTGGTTGTCAAGACGAACGAATTCATCTTGAGACCAGTTGCGACGACAGCAAATTGATTGCCACCAAGTTTCGTGCCCGTGATGGACGCGCCCTTGCATCCGGGGCCCTCGAAAAACACGAATTGGGCTTCTTGTTCATCGACATTCCAGACGAAGCGAGCCGGATCGTCGTTATCGAGGCACAGCGCGTAGCATCGATCGGTTGAGTTGAAGCTGAGCAGCCCGATGAAATCCTCGAAGCTGCTGTCTCTGTACAGCAAAAGAGTGTAATCGGATGGAGATTGGCAGTATACTGTGGCGACCACCAGTGCGACAGCGAGGGCGAACACTTTCTTCATCACTTGCGTGCTTCAGCTGAGAACGAAGAATAAGGTATTCATTCGACCAAGATTTACTGGCGTGCCATGGAGCAGTGTGGGGAAGCCTTGAGCATCCGTTCGGTTATCGTGTTATGCCAGATACGGTGGATGGTCACCGTACGTTCGACGCTGGCATGGAGAGGTGGATGCAATCCGACCTGAATTGATGGAATTCCACACTTCCATCTGCACATTCTGCACACGACCGACGAGGCCGCCCCTCTCACTGCATACTGCTCCAGGTTGCAGCGTACTCTCAAATTTGCGTCGTTCATCTTCAGTCCCCCGTCTCAAGTCAAGCAGCTTCCGGTATGCAGTCTTCCATGCTGTTGACCTTTTTCGTCGCGGTGGTGATCGTGACGGTATCCGCTACGGAGAATTGCACTGACATTGCAACCAAGGACGTGCTCCAGTCACTCAAAACGGATAGCAACTACGCTACTTGCAAGACTGACACCAACGTGACTCAGACACAGCCAAGTTCGCTGGCTCTGTGGGATCTTCGAGCCAGTGCGCTATGCTCCAGTTCTGCCTGTCGAACGCTGCTGAACAAAAGCTTGACGTCGGGGGTCATACCAGACTGTGAGGTGGTGACGAGTCGACAATCCCTCCCACTTGCGGAAGTTGTGGCCTCTATCGTCGCAAAATGCGCTTCGTCGACGAAAGAGTTTTTGAATATGCAGGAGCGTGCGGTCGGCGAAGGAGAGATGCACAATCAAATCCAACACGTGTCTGACAACATTCTCCACATCTTAGGCCACGCCATCCCGATGGAAGAGTTCCTACTGTTCTAAGCTTTGAATTTGAACAGACCCGACGTAAAAGAGAAATAAGAAAGTATTGTGGCATCTTCAACTATTGTGGAAAACAACTAACTTTTGTCCATAGAAAGTAAGGACTTTGATTTGGAAGTGTGCTGGCACGGGATAGCTCTGGGTTTTGTTTTAAGGAAGAGTTTTCTACCGACCACAGTCCACATTCACTGATTTTTTCCATTGACTAAGCTTACGCCAACATGAAAGCAATTCATTGATGCCAACTAGTAGGAAACATTGTTTTGCTGATCAGAGTATCGATGTTACTTCTCCCACTGCTTTCGTCAAGCTGAAGCAGGCTTAACCAACAACAATACCACCAATGCTGTAGGAAATTACAGACTACATGACAACTTGTGCCACGGTTTTTCTTGATTGTTGTTTTGATAGTATTCGCTCTTAGTGAACGTTTGCAAGGATTCTGAAGAACGTTATGAATGAATTGCGCACAAAATACACAAATGCCTCTGGCCAAAAGACTTTCTTGTAGTTGTTGTTAAAGGTTTTCGAGAGCAGTATTTCCATGATTGACCCTCTCGATCATCTCGAAAGTAGATGGAGTCGGTCTTCAATATCGTGACGACTACAGACAGCAGCGCTCCTCCAGCACGTAGTACTTGCCGTCCGTCGAGTTGGTCGGAGCCACGTCGGACTCGGTCGTCACTTGTTCCGCCACTTCAGGCGATGCTTGGGCCGCATAGGCAGCAACAGCGACAAGGAGCAGAGTAGCGAAGAAGCTGAACTTGGCCATTGGTGGTGGTGGTGGAGTAGGTTGGTTAGACGAGAGCTTGAGCTTGTCGGAGAAAGTTTGTGAATGGCATCTCGAAAGCAAGCTCAATGGCAACAATGGCGTTGCTACCCAGATCTGGAGCAGTCCGAGGTAGTTTGCCCAGCCAGACCTACGATTACCCCCATCAACTCTCGCAACGGCTTTCAAGGACCGGCTACCGATCTATCAGAGCTCTGCACCTCCCACTTCCACATTAGCCTCCTGTGGCATCACTGGCGATGGCGTTCTTGATTCGAACCACCAGCTTCCTAGTTGCGGTGGCCTCGCTCTTGCTAGTCGCTACTGCTGACGCCACACCATGCGATGGTCAAGAGCTTCTGTCTGCTTTGCAACCTCTGAAGGCCAACGCCAACTACTCCACGTGCCAAATGGACGCCACCGCTGCCGCCATTTGCGCCAGTTCCGCCTGTCAAGCTCTGATGGGTCCTCTGGCAGCACTGGACCTCCCAAGCTGCGAGTTGTCGCTGAAGGGCGTCACGTTCCACTCGATGTCGCTGAAGACTCTAAACGCCAACAGTTGCACTGGAACGGACCCGTCTCAGGTGGACGTATCTGATGCGACAAAGTTGAGGACCATTCTCAGACTGTTGACCTAAGCACGCCCATTTAGCCAATCAATTACCGTCTATTGTCCACTTCAAGTTGGTCAGTTGGTCTTCCGATAGATTATACAACGAGACGCTATTGCCAAGAAGACGAGGACAAACTTATTCAGTCCTGCAAAAGTTGCCGACAAGAATGGAGATCTCCACGCACACAACTGAAGCAATTGCTGTAGGAATTGTTACATTGTGTTGAAAGCGAGAGTACTGTTTGATCCGAGCCTCAATTCCTCTTATCTTAGAATCATCTTTGCAGTAACCATGTCGAGGCAGCAGCGCTTCTCCAGAACGTAGTACGTGCCGTTGCTCGTCGAGTTGTCTGGAGCCGCGTTGGTCTCAGTCGTCACTTTCTCCGCCGCGTCAGTCGAAGCTTGAGTCATCTGGAAAGCGACAAAGAGCAGCGAAGCGAAGTAGACGAACTTGGCCATTGTAGCAAGTGTTAGTTAGTGGTGACGGACGCTTGAGCTTGTCGATGAAAGTTGGTGAATGGCATCGCGCTCGTCAAGCTTCGGCAGCGGCGAACAACGAAGGCAGAACTTGTAGTTAGGCCAAGTCTTCTTTCTCCATTGCTGCTACGGACCACAAGACTCCATGAAAGTACCATCCAGAATATAAGGCCTTCCATGGGTGACGGAGATCCGTTCTCTATCAACTAGACACCGAAGCTGTGGCCTCGCGCTACCTTTGCATGCGTATATCTCAAAGCAGGATTGGAACAAGACGAATTCTTACAAATGACTTCATTCGTTCGACAAGACTACGATTAAGATTTGGGTGATAACGCAACGAATTCAGCGGCCCACTTCAACATGAGTTTGCCTCAGTTGGTCTCACAATTGGTCTGACACTTTGCCCCAAATGCACTCACAAGGTCAACGAGGCTGACGGTGTACACCGACATGTCGACCGGTATGTCGACTTCACAGTGGGGCAAAATGTCGTCGGCCACGATGGTCTTCAGCACAGTTTGGCACGCAGAACTAGCGCATATTGCACTGGCTTGGGCTGATGACGGCGCATTGATGGACCGCAGCGTGTAGTTGCTTTCAGTCTCACAAGCGATGTACGTGGGGTCGGTCGTGAGCGGCTCCAGAGCGGGGTGGATTAGACCAGTGTAGCACGGCCCGGCAACGACTGCAGTTGAGGCCAGGACGACAGGAAGGAGTAGGACGGCCAGGAACTTCATGGAGAGAGCAGCGCAAGTTCAAAAGTGATCCGTCGGTAGTTGAGCACTTTAGGACCGCTTGTATGTGCTTTGTGCCTCGCAGAAGACCCCAAGCATACTGGATGAGCTCAATCACAGATTCAAATTGCGAGCTCCAAACGATTTTCTCTCACGTAGAAGTGCACTCGTTCGACGGCCACTCGCCATGGTAGGTGACACAAGAAATACTAGGCGTGTGTTGCAGTGAAGTCGTCACCGTTGCCGTCGACAACCATTGATAGCTGAGGGAGAGTGCAAAACAGTGCAAAAGTGTAAGCCTTCAAGCCCACGAAGATCATTACTGGGTAATACGAGCGCTACTTCATCGCGGTCGTCTGTACCGGAGTCAATCTGCACCTTTATGTCGATGTAGCCACGCGATAGCATGCACATAGCTCATGCTTCCTCACACGAAGTTGCTCGCCCAGCAATCTCATAGTGTGCTGCGCAATGGCGATTAGCTTTAGAGTCCCTGCTAATATGGCTGCTGCCTCACTTTAATTCTTCCTGGCCGTCTCAGTCCCTGGTGTGTGAGTGCTTGCTGACGATACATACATGTCGAGTCATTTACTGTTTGCGCAAGTTCGCGAGCAGTTCTGTGATCAGCGAGCCTTGGGTGCGCAGCACTTCCAGCAGCGCCTGGCGCTCTCTGACGTCCTGTGACGCTCTCTGCTTCTCCCACGCGAGCCGCTGCTCCTCCACTTCAACGCGTCGCTCCTCCAGACGCAGTTTGCGCTCTTCCAACGTCAACGCATCCGTCTGCTCCACTCGCTGTCTCTTGACTGTCACTGGAGCCAACGCCGCCGCAACGGCAGCTGCTGAAGTTGGAGTCGCAGGTTGCGCCGCTGCCGAGACTGGCGACGTTTTCAACGGTCTTTGTTGGGGTTGCTGCCATTCTGCTGTGGAGTCGTCGTAGTTGTCCGGATCACTGTGGTCGTTGCCGGGGCCGGGGCAATCGGCATCAACGACGTTGGCGTGACTGCAGGCGCGATCCCGGCACCAGTAGCAGCAGCAGCCACGACAGATGCAGCAGGAGCAGACGGTAACGTCACTGGCTGAGGGTGTTCAAAAGCAGGAGGGAGCGACCCGGTGCCTTCAAGTTCCGCGAGACTGGTTACAAAAATGGTGTGTATTGTACGGTTGTCTAGTGGATGCCGGCAACTCGTTGCTCCATGGCCCGCACCTCTTCCAAAATCTTCTTCTGCGCGATCAGTGTTTCCTGCGCCATTCTCAACATCAGGTCCAGTTTGGATCGAGAGATGACGACATCGTCGTTCCCTGCCGGCGTTCCGGTCATGACGGTCGAGTAGTTCTCTGCTGTGGACAAGTCTCCAGCCGACACTCCTCCGTCAGTCCCTGCGTCAATGATCGACGACGAGTCGGACAGAATCGGCACGGAATTATCCGCCGACACGGCATGCAAGTGCTCACTGCCTGCAGTCGTCGCCCCCAGCGCGTCGTACTCTAGCGTCGGTCGCGTTTGAGCGTGGCGAACGTGGTCCAGCTCGTCGATCAGCGCTCGGATCTCCGCCTGCTCCTTCTGATGCCGCCGCGTGCCTCCTCGCTGCGAGACCGCGTTGGCGTCTCTCGTCTGTCGAGCCACTTCGCTGCGGCGGTTGCGCACGAGCTTCAGGAACGCCGCGTAGCTCAGTCGCGGCTCGCTCAGATTGCCTCCCTGGTAGTAGAACTCGTCGTAGCCTTGCTCCAGCAGCTGCTCCGTCGTGAGGCGGTCCGGCAGTCGGTTGAACTGCTTGGCGCACTGCACGTACTTCCTCAGCAGGATCAGCTGGATGCCTTTGCCTATTTTCCGTCGCCTGCGAGTCGCTCGCAGCGCGTCCGACGGCGTCGGAGCCTGCGGGGCGTCGTACTCCGTCGCGTCGGCGTCGTCCCCGCCAGTCTGGAGCCCTGCGGACGCCACGTGGAGGCGCAAGAGAGCGCCCGGGTCGCCGTCGTGGGCGGCAGGCAGGTCGTCCAGCAGGTTCATCTGGTCGGCACAAATCGGAAAATGGGTCTATCAAATGGGTAGCTACCGGCCTATAAAATGGGTAAGCGTGCCACCTCATCAGTCTTCTTGCCATGAACTGCGTCAAGGGCGAGATCCACAATGTGCTGTCCATGATGCGCGTGAACGCCCGCTGGGCCAGCAGCGACCGCTTCACGCAGGAGATCCCTGCGTCCACGCAGTCGCCCATGATGCGCGCCTTCAAGCAGCTCCACTACGAGCTGCAGAGCGTCGCGGACCTCGCGGACGTGGACACCGTCACGTACCTGCTGCCCTTCGTGATGGTCATCGAGTCGGAGCGCACCAGCGGCTTCATCACGGGCGCCGCCATCTCGGCCGTCAACAAGTTCCTGCTCTACGGACTCATCACGGCCGAGTCGCTGCGCGCCGACGTGGCCATCAACCGGATCGCCGTCTGCGTCTCCCGCTGCCGCTTCGAAGAGACCCATCGCGCGGACGACGAGGCCGTGCTCATGAAGCTCCTGGAGCTCGTCGAGTACTGCGTCAGGTGCGACGCAGGCCACCTGATCTCCGGGGAGAACCTCTGGAAGATGCTGCAGCTGTGCTACAGCATTCGCTGCCAGCCGCGATCGTCCATGCACTTGTGTCGGTCGGCGGAAAATACCTTGTCACATCTAGTGCTCACTGTGTTTGACAGGATCGAAGAGCTGGATGCAAAGGACAGAAGAGCGTCGCTGGCCTTGAGCTTGAAACAGGAAGAAGAGACACAGCAAGAGGACGAGACGGAACGCTCTGCGTTTGAAGAACATGACAACTTGGAGATCGACTTGGAGGAACAGGAGAAGGACACAACTGTACAGGAACCGACCACGGAGGCGACAAGTAAGGCCGTGGAGAGACCTTACGGCATCCCGCTGCTGGAGAGGATTTTACACTTCATCTCGGGCTTGATCTCGCCGACGGAGAATGAAGAGGCGACGTGTGTTCTGGGTCTGAGATTGATTAATATTGTGCTGGAGACTGCTGGAACGGGGCTGGGGAACCACCCGAGCTTGGTGTCAGTCTTGCAAGGAGATTTGTCCAAGTTCTTACTGCAGAACTCAGAGACGGAAGAGCTGGCGATTCTGTCGCTGACGCTGCGCGTCGTGTTCAACCTGTTCAACTCGATCAAGGACCACCTAAAAGTGCAGCTGGAGATATTTTTTACCAGCGTGCACATGCGCATCATCGACTCGCGTTCGTGCTCAAATGAACAGAAGGAGCTGGCATTGGAGTCACTGCTTGAATTCTGTCGCGAACCAGCGCTCATGTTGGACCTGTACATCAACTACGATTGCGATGTTCACTGTACAAACTTGTTCGAGGTGTTGTGCAAGTCACTGGCACGCAATTGCCAGTCCATGTCAAGTCCAGACGGAAGTTTAAACGCTCTTACACTGTTGTGTCTTGAAGGGCTGTTGGCCGTGATTGAATCCATTGCTCGAAGGTGTCCTTTGAATGCCCCAATGAAGACTGCAGGTTCCAGGACGTTCGGCAGTAACTCAGGCATTTTAACACTGAAAGGATCTGACCTAGCGCGGTTTACGGCTGGGGCCAGTCCTGCAACTGAGAGCTCGTCCGGCGAGTTTCCGATGGAGGATATCTCACCAATGTCGTCTGTGCGGGATCTAATGCACCTCGTGATGTCAGGAAGCGAGAGCGAGTCAGATTCCGAGCAAAGCGAGCAAGACAATCCTGCCGACCAGCTTGCGTGGCTGCACACCGCGCGTGAGCGAACCGCTGAAGTGCTACAACAGCGCAAACGCGCCAAGAAACGCTATGCGCTGGCTGCAGAAAAGTTCAACACTGACCAGAAGAATTGGATGGCGTTCTCGCAGCAAATCGGACTCTTACCGGAAAAATTGACCCCTGAGTCGGTCGCTTCTTTCCTACTGCACACTCCTGGTCTAAACAAGACCCTTATTGGCGACTACATCGGTGATGGACCGATCGAGAAGTACCCATTTAATGCTGCTGTGCGAGACGCATATGTAGCTATGATTGATTTCCGCTCGGCAGAAACATTAGACGATGCTGTCCGAATGTTCTTGGCGAAATTCCGTCTTCCTGGTGAGGCTCAGAAGATTGACCGGATGATGGAAGCTTTTTCTAAGCAGTTTTACTTGCAATCTGGTAAGTCCGGGCCGCTAGCTGATGCAGATGCAGCTTACGTGCTAGCGTTCAGTATCATTATGCTGAACACGGACCTGCACTCGGATCACATTGCCAAGAAAATGACTCTGGAGGAGTTTATCCGCAACAATAGGGGTATCAATGCTGGCCAAGACCTGCCAACAGAGTATTTATCTGACTTATACTACAACATTTTGGAGAAAGAGATCCAGATGCAACATGATGTTTCGGACTTTATGGAGTCTTCAACAGTCGATAGATACTCGACGCAATGGGACGGCGTACTAAAACGCTCGGAGAACGTGGTTGGCGCGAGCTTTACCTCGAATACGAGTATTCAGAAGCTGCGAGCTGGGCTTTACGAGAAAGATATGTTCAACCTGATTTCTGAAAGCACCATTAAGAGCATTCTCCTGGCTTTCGAGAAGACGTGCGATTTGAACAATATGGAGCGTGCCTTAGAAGGACTGAGCAATTGTGCCAAAATCATGCTCTACTATGATATGAACGACGAGTTCAACAAGATCATGGGAGCTCTGGCATCGTATTTCCTCACATTCGCGCATGGTGTAATGAGCGGCGAGAAAGTTTACGTACCACCTAGCACGAACGGAAACGTGATGAAGCGTTCAAATTCAAATCTTATCCAGTCTTCGTCAGAGTCGTCTGATGTTATTGGTGAGCGTATCGTTCATAAGCGAGATGACGGCTCTGAAATCGAGGTCTTGGCTTCTCCCCAAAAGCCGGACGCATCTATTGACGAGGACCTTGTGCAAGGCGCGAAGACTCGACGTGCTTTGCTATCGCTAAAGCTGTTGTTCCAGTTTGTACAAAACAAAAGCGAGTACCTTCGCAAGGGCTGGGCCAACGTTGTGGAGTGCGTACTGATGTTCAACGAGCTGGATGCAGTGCCGACTTCGTTGGTAGAGATCGATGATTTTGTGGACTCACGTGGTGTGCCGTTGCCACCAATGCAGGGCGGTGCAACGAGTCCTTCTCCCCGAAGCTGTCACCTGGCCGTGGTCAAGTTGGAACGGGACTATCTGGAAAGACTCGGGAGCGTTCTCGACGTCAAGCAGAGCGCCAAGCTGCCATTCGTAGCAGAATGAAGAGCATGACACAAGCCAGTCATGGCACAGCATATGGCAGTCATGGGCAGAACACAAGCAGTGGAGGTATTTGGGGGTCTTTGTCGTACTACCTCTGGGCAGAGGAGGAGAAGATAGACGAGAGCTTTTCGTTGGTCAACCAAATGCTTCGTGAAGAAGTACTAAAACTCGGTGGCGGAATTCTCGAAAAGGAGAACTGGCTTCGATTGGCACGCAAACTTCAGGAGCAGTCGTTGACTAGCCTGCTAGAGACGCTGATCTCTTGTCGCGATCCGTTCAAGTGCATTATGCAGGCTTCTGACTCCGGTGTGGATGCGATGATGCAGGAAAACGCGATTTTGGTGCTGGAGTTGAGCGTGGACATCATTCTGGTCAATGCTCACCGCATCTTGCAACTAAACTTGTGGGATTCGTTCCATCTGTATGCAAAGCGCATTCTTTCGACCCCACTGAATGAGCTCCACATGCAGGGGCTTGTTGAGCGTGTGGTTGTGCACATCTTGCGCGTGAGTATTCGTCTCTTCCACGACGAGAAGGTGCGGCCCAAGCTGATGGCGACTCTCGAGTTGCTTCTGACAATGGACAAGGATATGTACAAGGCGCTTAGCGACCGATTAGCGTCGGGGATTACCATGCTGCTGAAGGCAAACCTTATGTACATGCACGATTTCCACGACTGGGAGGTATTGTTGGGTATTCTCCAGAACGTGGTGGAGTACATGAACAGCAGGCTGGCTTGTTGGGAGAGCGTGATCGTGCTTGCCGAGGGAGGACACTTAAATGACGATAACTTCACGCCCTGGATGGCGCTTTGTTGCAGCTTCGTTCGCCACCGGACATCGTACGCAGTCGACGCACTGAAACTCCTCCAAAGTCAGGCAAACAGTGACAACACATACAAAATGAATGCCGGCTCGTGGTTGCAAGTCATGCGGGTAATGCTGAGCTATCTGAACGATGACCGTCTGCCAGTTGCCAAGACCGCCTGGGACTGCCTGCGCAACTCGCTGTTGCTTCCTGGAGTGCCTGTCGCTAAGGACACGTGGAAACAATGCTTTAATGAGGTGATCTTCGCCTTTGACGACCAGGTCAACAACGGATCTGTGAACAAGGCCCGCGATGCCCCTCTCTACAGCGTCACACTTTTGTCGAAGACGTTTCTTCACAACCTTAACGTGCTGATGGAGCTGCCCGACTTTCCAGTGCTGTGGCTGAACGTGCTACGTCGATTGGCGAACAAGTTGGTGCCTGCAAGTTCCTCCTCGATGCAATCCCAGCAGGCCACGATCGTATTCGAAACGACCTTGCAGTCACTGTACAACTTGCTGCTTGTACTGAAAGCTGAGGATATCCTTGAGCGCGTTAGTACCGAGGGCGGTAGCGAAACTCTTTTCGACGAAACGTGTGGCGTCATTGACGCCGTGTGTCCGCATCTGAAGGAGCAGCTGGGCTTAATGCCCGAAGATATCGCTGCCAACGCTACCGATGAGAACGAAAAACCCGAGGAGCAAGGGGCTGCGGGACGAGCAACAGACCAGAGCCAGGAAGAGGTGACTGTAGCAGAGACACCAATCGATACAGTGGAGGACACTGAAGTACAAGAAGCAACTCACGACGAAGGCGCAGAGGACGCAGCAGCTGCTGCTGACGAAGAGACATTGGCGCGATTAATCCCGGAGGACGAGGTGGAGCAGCAAGAAACCGAAGTGTCCACCTCTAGTGTCCAACTTGAAGTTGACGAGAGGACGACAGTCGAGCGTCCACCGGAATCCGCTCCTAGTGGAGATTCCACACCCGTTGCAGCTCCAGAACCGCCACTATCTGCTCCTAGTGTCCTCAATATCCCCATGACGACACTCGAGACTGTTATTATCGGAGATGGCACGTTTGGCGTCAAGGTGGACGAAGTCATTGTGGACGAGATCACAGAAGCTGTGTAGATACAAATTCGTGTCCGCCACACGAAATATCCTAATTGGTGTAATCTTTTCCCTCCATCTATCTTGTTGTTTGTATGTCCATCGTTTTTGCGCCTTTGGAGGGACTTCATTTTGCAAAACGCATCCAACAACACCAGCGAAACGTTCCGCGGTCGAGGCGTCGGCTTGTCGGACTCGTCCTGCAGCATCCAGAGCACTATGGCCACAGAGAAGTCGTCCGTTGAAAAGAGCGCGTCTCAGGCTTCCGTTCAGTGTCCTCCCGCTGGCCCCCGCGCCGCTACGAAGCCCGCTACGTCGTCTGGAAAGCGCGGCAAGAAGAGCAAGCAAGACAAGGCCAAGAACGCGCTCTCTGCGACGTCTCAGAGCCCTCAGGAGGAAGAGAACAGCGCCAGCGATGCCGCCACTGTGGACCACCCGTACCTGAGCTTCCTGTACAAGCGAATCCGGTCGAACAAGAAGAAACTGGAGAAGATCAAGGGACTGGAGACTGCTCAAGCTTCAGAGGGAAGAAGCTCAACGCGCAGCAACTGGAGCTCGTGGGCAACAAGGCAGTAATGGAGAAGCTCATTGCGGAGTTCGAGACGCTCCGGGAGCAGTTTCTGGAGGTGTTTTTGCAGGAAGAAGCAGCGAAGCAGGCGGAGGAAGCTGCCAAGGCTGACGCTGCCAAGGCTGACGCTGCCAAGGCTGAGGAGGCTGAGAAGGAGCAGGAGCAGGAAGAAGTGGTGGAGCAGACCGAGAAACAGGAGCAGGAGCCGGAGAAGCCGCAGGACGCGTTCGCCAACGTGTATGAGCTCCTGAAGACGCTGCACGTGGTGAACTTGCACCAAGCCTTGGGCAAGGAGGTGCCGATGGTGCTGGACTTCTTCTCGAAGGTCTTGCTGGGCAATACCCGTCCGCCTGCTGAATTGTCGTACGAGGAGAATTTGCAGGAATCCCTTGAGGAGGCGAAGAAGTACTTGACTGGCAGTGACAAGGTGTTTGCGTGTGACACGACGTACAGTGAATTGCGTGCGTTCGTGGACCAGTTGGCGTCAGGAAAACCCAGTGAAGAGGAGGAAGGTGTGGCTGAGGTGGAGGAGGAGCCTGTGGAGGTCGTTGATGACGTTGTTGTGGTGGAGACGCCTGTTGTGCCTGCTGAAATCAACACTTTGCCGCAGATTAACTTCTTCACGGAGTCGCAATTGGAGGCGGAGGAAGATGTTGAAGCCACTGCCGAGGTAGTGGAGGCAGCTGTTGTGGTGAAATCTGTAGAAGCTACTGAATCAGCACCTGCAGACGATAAGGAACCAACTGAAAAAGTCCCGGAGGTTGTGGTGGCAAAGCAGGTTGAAGTAGTGGTCGAGGCACCGCCCGCTCCAGAGTCCGTCCCTGCCCCGCCGCTTTCTTTTGCAGCAGTTACTGCTGCCGGACTTTCGGTTGAGAGCACGCCGTCACCAACGGAGTCTGCTTCCTCTGCTTCCTCTGGAAACGGCAAGAAGGGGTCTAGCGCAGAAGGAAGTAGTCCTGGAGGAAAAAGCAGCCAACGTCGTCGTGGACAAGGCCGCTGGAGAGAGAAAGGTAGTAATAGTAATAGCAGCAACAAGTCTGGGAACGGGTCTCCTACCGACGGCGCCAAGCCTCGTCGTCCTCGCGGACCGCGGCAGAGCCCCGAAAGCACGGACACCCAAGGCGGTAAAGGCAGCAAGGAGCACCGTCGTCCACGTGTAGACCGTGCACTGCGGAAGCAGGGAGCCACCTCGCAGCAGCACACCACCCCAATGATCGCCCCTCATGCTTGAGGTGTCACCAGCATTGAAGACTCATCGGCCTGAGGAAGGACGTTGGTTGTTGGAGCAGCAAGAAGTAGCAAGCAATGAAAAACTGTTGATGCTTGATTGTAGCCATTTGGCGATGGCTACATTTCGTTTCGCCCCATTTTTGGGCAAGATTACCCACTTTGCTCACTTGGACGCAAAGCTCTGATCATGCGCGGGGTTTCGCGCTGGTGGCGCTGACGTTGATGCTGCTGAAGACGTGGCTGTGGCTCGTGGTGGTGCGTCCGCACTCCGGTTTGGGGCTCAGTGCGCTGTACTTTGCGGCGACTGTCTTCATGTTCTGGAGCTACAAGGGCGCCGTGTGCTCCAGGCCTCTCAGTAAACGGCCGAGCGACAGTTTACCTGACGATGTAAACTTTGTTACGCGCTACTGCGAACGCTGCGACAGCGAGAAAGGACCAAGTGTCCACCACTGCTCCGTTTGCAACAACTGTGTGTACAGAATGGACCACCACTGCCCCTGGACCAATAATTGTGTCGCCTGGAGCAACAAGAAATACTTTTTGCTCTTTCTGGTGTACACTTCCGTGAGCAGCTTGACGTTTAACGTCATGGCCACTCCATTGACTTTCGACGAGGATTTTCACAGGTACAGGAGTTTGCTCAAGTGTTCGTGGGTCCTGACGCTCGGCATCGGCCTGTTACTGGCCGGGTACTTTGTGTTCCACTTGTGGCTGCTACAAGAGGAAAAACCACTTTGGAGTTCCTCGCCGGACGCGATGGCGAACTGGCAGGATGCAGCTTTCTGCACAACGTGGCAGTGTACTTTGGGCGGGATCGAAAGACCTGGTGGCTGCCGGTTGCGCCGAAATTGGACCCTGCGATGGGCGGGCGACGACAGGTTGAAGATGATCAGGACAGTTTGAAGTTGTTGGTGGAGTAGAGATGTAGTTTTGTGATTGGAGAGGAAGAGGCGACTACGTTGAATAACTTCCCCACGGTGCTTTATTCCCTTCAAGCTTCGGGTTCAGGTGCCTCGAGGCGGATTTGCTTCCAGAGAAGGAGTTGGAGCGCTCCGTCGAGGGCCGCTGTCGGAACTGTCGAAGATAAGTTGAATCTTGTTTCCGTTCGGTCGTGCCTTGTTTCTCGAACGATCTAGCCGTGGTAGCTGGCTCGTTGGCTGCGAGAAGCGCTGCTGCAATAGCTAGAGCGGCGTAAATATTCCGACGCATACCCCGTTGCTGGCGAATGTCGATCTGAATGGACAAGAACGAAGGTATCCCGAGCTGTGAGTCCGCCTCGTTGTCGGGGAGAGACGTACCAATTAATTACTGATCACGCCGTGTGTCCGGGTCTCCTCACGAACACGTTGCATCAGGAGTCATATTCTAGTTGCACTGGTTACTATGCCTGCATACTCCAGTGGTAATGGATAAGTAAGTCGCCACTTTGCTGGTCAAAACGTGAAGAATGCTCACTGTCTAAGACACACTTTGTGATTATCTGCACGTCACTCGGCAGCTACACGCAGTTTCCATACACACTGGTTATTATACTAAAAATCGCTGCAAATCTCCTTCGATTTTCGATGTCATCCGCCCAAGACTGCCGCGTTCTTGTTGTCGGCGGGGAGTGATCGGTCTCACCTCCGCCTTGGCTCTGCTGCAAAGGGGATTCCGTAGCGTCCGAGTCGCAGCCGAGTCCTTCGACGCCACCACGTCGCACGTGGCGGGGGTCTCTGGATGCCGTTCGCTTTGCCCGAAGACGCCGATCCAGCCAAACCACGGTACAAGTTGACTGACGCATCTAAACAAAACAAAATAAACTCAATTCTGTCGCCGTAGCAAATGGTGCGAAGTGAGCTATGCGTGGCTGACGGAGGTGATGCAAAAGCACGGAGAGGAGGCAGGAATCCACGTCGTGTACGGAGCTGAAGTGTCGGACGACGGTCCTCCACCAGTGGTGAGTGAGGATATACTTCTATGCTCTAGATTTACTTTACAATTGAAGGATCATTGCTGCTGCAGGTGCATCCATACTGGGCTCACTGCGTCCAGGACTTTCGACTGCTGAGTCGAGAGGAAGCTGCCGAGGTGTCGCCTGATGCAGTCCACGGTTTCGCGTTCGGAACGATCATCTACAATACGGGGTGGGTGCAAGTCTGCTGGTTGGTTTATTGATACGGTGGAGGAATGCACTGAGCTGTGACTTTCTTGCGTCAATGATGCTAGGATGTTCATGACATGGCTCCAGAAGGAGATCCGCAAGCTCGGAGGAATACTTGAGCAGCGTCGCGTCACTGAACTGTACTCCGAGGATTGTGATCTGCTGGTGAACTGCTCAGGTAGGTCTGCATTCACGTGCTGATATTGCAGTCCATTACGTGCTTTTTAGCCAGTTAACCTTTTTGATCGGCTGCTTGACTCCACGTAATTGTTGCAGGTCTGGCAGCGAGAGAACTGGCTAAAGACGACACCGTGTACCCGATCCGAGGCCAGGTCATCAAGGTATGATTTCTTTGTCACTTGATGTGCTGTAGCCTGCATTGACGGATACATATTTCGGTTGAACAGGTTCATAATCCGAAGATTCAGAAGTATGTTGCGGTGATCCGTCGAGATGGACACCACACGTACGTCATCCCACGCCCTAACGGAGACATCGTCCTGGGCGGGACTGTGCAGCCGCACAACTGGAGCACTGACAACGACGACGGCGATGTGGACGGTGTATGGGAGCGGTGCTGTCGTTTGTGGCCAGAGGTGCGCAACAGCAAAGTGTTGGGCCCCGTGGCGGGTCTACGTCCCGGTCGCACCGGCGGCGTTCGTCTCGAGATGGAGGCACGTCCCACCGCTTGTGGTGCTTTGGTCATTCACAACTACGCGCATGGTGGGTCGGGGCATACGCTGCACTGGGGTTGCGCGCAGGACGTGGTGACGCTGGCAACGCAGCACTTTCCTGCAGCAAACATCAGCAGACTGTAAGTCTAGTCACGACATAGCGATCATTTGCTGCGGCCTACTCCATATCTGATTACTTTGAAAAGTAAATCCCACATGTTGCGATTGAGATTTTTCTTTCAATTAATGCCTTTCGCTTCCAGTGCGGTTGAAACAGGAGGGTTGGACACGCTGACAATCTACGATTGCACAGATAAACTGTCGACTCTGCGCGAGAAGTGCCCTACACACTTGCTCTTTACATGTAGGAGACGCTGTCCCATGCACGCCATATTCTTCTTCTTCAATTGTTTTATAATGACTCACCGCCGATACTGCTACTCCGATACTAGGTCATTTCTTGATCGCCGTCCCAACACCAAACTCGAAATACCATGCGTCTTGGCGTGATCGTCCTCGCAGCCGCCTTCCTAGCAACCAGCCAAGCTCTTCAGGTGAACAGCGAATCTGCCACAGTGGTGCCACCTGACTCGAAAGCTGCGTTACAAGGTGTGCGTGTCCACGATCAGAGCGAGGAGTCCCGCATTCTCTTTAAAGTCACCAAGGATGTTAACGACAATGGCGCGGAGGAGCGGACAGGTCCAAACCTCGCCGCCATCGCGAAGAAAGGAGAAGTTAAACCCACCTTCTCTGAGAAGTACAACACGGTGGCAAACAAAGCCCTCTGGCGTTTTTCCGAGCCATTATTCCGAAGGACTATCGCATCGGCCGCTAAGTTTTGTTGCTTCCTGATCGTGGCAATAGCACCTACTCATGCACTTGCAGTAGAAGAGCGCGATGCCCTAACACGAATAAATACACAGCCATGTTTCCACTACTTCGTCGCGGTAGTTTATTGCTGCTCCAACGTTATCCGCGCCTTTGAGCGCTACATCAAACCCAACCAAGGTGTTTGCCACGATTCTCGCAACGAGAACAGAACAATCATAGATGGATGATATCGTCGTAGAGCAGCGATTGACATCTCATGTTGTATTAACGTCCAAAGTCACTACGATTTTGGCTGTTTTTGTTGCAAGTGAGATCAATGGGAAAGACAACGACGACATTTCATCAAGATGTATTGACACGTATTAACCGAGCAGTAGTGGGAATTCAACTAATTTGTCCTGTAATTTTTCGGGGTCATCTTACGGAAGAGGTGCCAGAGGAACTTGTTTATAGGAGAGTTATAATTATTTTGCGAGGCCGCTTTGGTCAGCTTCTGCGAGGCGGTTTTGGTCAGCTTTTGTACGGCGTCGGGGTTCACAGGAAGCGCTCGTTCTTCCTGGTCATCAAAGTCCGTGGCCTTGGTATCATCGTCGTACAGTTTCGTGGACAGCCCCGGAGTGCGCTTTTAGAGTCGGTGGATGTGGTCGTAAAGGTATTCTGGTGGGCGACTTCGTTGGCGGCTGGGAGGGCAGCACCGGTGGCGAGAAGAGAGGCTGTGGTGGCGAGAACGATGTATCCGACGCGCATGGTGGAGAGTTGGTGGCACTTTGTTTGTGAGGAAGTGTTGGGTTCTGAGCTCAAAATGAAAAGTGTTTTATTCACACGCCAGTAAGAACCCGGGTTGGTCATGTAGTAAACATACCGCGCTCCTTGTTTCCCTCATGATGCGGTTTTAGGATGGGACTTTAGCGTGACGCCGTCTGGTGCTATCGCTCACAAAATTGTAGTACATATCTGTCAGTAGTGTATCGTGGGTTTTGCAGCTTGTAGTTGGCAAAAGTGAGTGTACCTCTAGAGGGTTAATACATGTACGTGCGGAATTTCACTAGCTGCAGTAAGTGTTCATTATAGCGGTCGCATCACAAACTTCTTGAGCGTAATTCACACTGAATTTCACAAATAAGTACTTGAATTCCCGCCAAATCTTGCCCATCTTGGGCGAATGATTCGAATGGTTCGTGTGTTGCCTTGCGATCAGCAAAGACTCGACAAGTTGGTGGAAACTTCGCATTCTTGCTGTACAACGTGCCTATCGGTAGCTCAGCTGGTTATACTGTAGCTGAGCCACTGGCACTGCCAAAAGCCTAAACCTCAAATCCCATGTCTTCAAGGAAACCAGTTGCCAAACTGGCGATTATCTTTGAGATCGGACCTGACGCGGGGCACCGACGGTGCCGCACCGTAGCCGGCACGGGAATTGAACCCACCGCACGTTGTGTGTAGATATAGTCCAAATGACGATGGACTTACTCTACAGTGTAGATCGCTACTGTATTGCACTTGCAGCAACGTTTAGCCTTGCCGAGTGACATGCAGATATTGTCGCGAACACTCAGAGCGTGATTCACACGATAAATGCTTACCGGTACGGAGACTTTGAGCGTGTTTCCCACAATAAGTGCTTGCAGTCTTGCAAGTTGCAGAGTCTCTGCAGCAGAGAGTTCATACGATGTGAATTCCCGCCCTCACAAGGGATCCGATTGCCCATCTTGGACGAGGCCAAACAGATGACTTGTGTGCTGCCTTGCGAAATGAATAAGACCAGCAAATCAAAGCTAGTGCACCGCAACAAGCTGCAAGGGCGCTTGCAAGAACAACAAGTGCGATCATCCGACACATTGTTTCGGTCGAAGGGAGGATTGCAAGAGGACTGACAGAGTATCTGGTTTTCTGTCAGATTGCACCCGAAGATTGACAGAAGGTATAGGATCTCTAGAGAGAAATAATCAAAGTACATTCAGGTAACTAGAACTTACGCTGGGAATACTTTTTTGCTTAGCTTTTCAAACGGGAAATTGGCAAAGGTAACTCTACGGTCCAAAGGAGTACGTACTGCTGTGACGATATGTGTCTGTGGTATCCATGTGAAAAATAATATCTAAAGAGGAATCCATTGCGTTGCAATGTGAAGGTGTCTATCGACGACGTGAGTACTCTGATATGTGCTCTTGCTCGCAACGCCTGAAGATCGGACGTATTGAGGACGTGAAACCCCATCCCGACGGATAGCACCCGCCGAGAGGGTGATCGCCATTTTCGGTGGTTTCCTTTTTCAATTCGGTGGTAGACGTCTACCAGATACTGTAGTTGCTACCTAACTCCAACAGGAAAAAACTCTCTGTCGTAGTAATAAGAGCTTTTAAAGAGATGCAGGGGCCGCAAGAGACAGCCGAAGAACACCAGACACCACCACGACTGCCAATTTGGCTTCGGCAGTGCCAAAGCCGAAAGCTGCTGCTGATTGCGACGCAGGAGCACTTGGATGCTGTTGCCATGGTTACGCTGCACAGCGTCCTTGACCTTCGCTATGTCTCTGTGGGTGGACACATCTGCAGACCCAATCGCAGAACTTGGTCCTGGGGCTGCAGACCTGCCACTTGTGATGGAGACTCGCTTGCAAACTTTCTACCACTGCAAAAGCTGGCGTCTTGCTCAATTGGAAATGGTGTTGATGCGGCCTCATTCTGGGCTTTAGCAAGTCATTTCTTGAAGCCTCCATCTAATTCTCTATCTTCTAGACTCATGATTCGAGCACTATTCGTTATTATCGCTTCGGTATTCTTCACCAGCGATGCCGTCGCCATCGACCACGACAAGGTCCTGTAGTCGGTTCACGAAACAAGTATTAGGGAAGCTGGTGGCTTCCTAGGATCCCTTGCTTGTATTTACGCTTTTTCCGAAGTGAGCTATCTAGTTAGACCAAAGTCCACTTGGGTAGAGATGATCTCGTCCTCTGATCGTCCTCCTAGCTATTCTACCACCAGCTTGGCTTCGGTTTCTTATCCGAAGCCCAGGGAGTGAGTCCTGTCTTACATATCGACCCACTACACCGCCCTTCCAAGACTTGGCTCACGAACTTCCTTCACTGTGTCCGCTTGTCTTGGCTTGTGCATAGGATGAACTACTCCAAACCGGCCACCGCCTTATTGAGCTCTCGATCTTCTTGAGAAGCTGTGTACGCTCGTACCAGAGCAGGTATGTCCTTGTAAAGCCCGCGCAGAGACTCCCAAGAGTCATCGATAGGCTCCAATCCTTTCCAGGATACTAGTACCTCATGCTCACCTTTGTCACTATTCCACCTATGCTCGAGCAGACGTGCTACCGTCAGGATGATCCCTTGCGATGCTACATGCTCCCGAATCTCCTCTGTAACATCAAAGCTTTTGTCGGCATAAAACTTCAACCTCGAGCTGTGTACATCTTGCTCTGTGCCAGTAACAAGGTGTCGCACTCTGAAAGAATGCTCATCCGCTTGCACGACCTGATAAGGTCCTATCCAAGTCACCAATAATTTGTCGCTGTGTTTTTGATCCACGCGTGACCGCAACACGAAGTCACCAACGTCAAAGTTGGGTTTCTCTGCACGTTTTTGATTCTGTTGGTTGCGTTTTGTCTGCTTGGAGCGAGCTCTGATCACCTTCTTATGCATCAGTTGAGCACTCTCTCGAAGCATCTGCAGTTTGTCGTCAACGTGCGTTGGAAATTGCTCACCAAGATCCACTAATCGCTTCTCCTTGTCGTCCAAGTAGAAGTTGAGCGGTGATACAGCCGGGAGTACACAAAACAACTCAACCGGTGCATGATTGCCCAAAGACGGCAAGGGTGTGTGATTGAGATTGGCCTGGAGAGCTGGCACAAAGTAGATCCAGTCCTTGATGTCGACCTTGTACTCTAAACACATTGCCCTCAGCACCTGAATGATGTCCTTGTTCATCCTTTCTACTGAACCATTTATCCCCGGGGAGTATGCTAATGTGAAACTCTGGTTTGCGTTTAGCCGCTGGCTAACTTCTTTCACAACTTCATTCTTGAAATGCGACCCGTTGTCGCTGATCCACAAGTGAGGTGCTCCAAACCTGCTATGCCAATGCATGATCGCCTGTGCTGTCACAGCACTTGTCGGCGTGACACACGGGACCAGCTCACAGTAATGAGTGGCATCGTCTTTCATCACCAACAAGTAGGTGTAGTTGCCAAATGATTTTCCAAGATGCAAATAGTCCCAATGCAGCGCTTCGTTGCGTTGCTGGCTACGGAATGTTTCTGCCCAAGGTCGATGCACAATCCTTCCCCTTCACATGGTGGCATAGCAGACATCCACGAAGAAAGCGGTTGACTTGTTCACGAAGTCGAGTGATTAGAAACCGCCGCTGCAAAATCTCCATTAAAGCATCACGACCTCTGTGCCCCTGAGGCCCGCAGTGCGCAATCACTATTAGTCTCTGCACAATGCTGCTATCGTCACTTGGTATCCATATGCGGCCGTCTCTAGTCAGCACTCCATCTTGATCTTGCGACAGACCCCTTGGCCTCTCTACAGCATGCTGACGTTGGCTTACCACAATAGCTGCGACGTCAGGCCACTCAAAGCAATCATTGCTAAACGGACGAATCGGTCTTGGCTGTTTCGATGGCGATGCACCACCTGCGGAGCTCCCAGGGTCTTCACACTCGTCTTCGTGACGCCGGTCTCGCTTTTGCCTCAGTCTTTTATGGCAGGACTGGTCGGACGTTGGCATCCAGCCCAACGCGAGATCATGTCTGCCCACACGTTCTTTACTCCCTCTATGTGCTCAATCGTAAACCTGTACTCCATTAGCTTCATTGACCAACGTAGGAGTTTTCCTCTAACATGCTTTTTGATTTCTTGTGCAGGAGCAAAGACATGAATGAGATTCCGATGGTCACAATACATGTGGAATCCCTTTGGTCGCATCAATAGGTATGAAAGCTTGTCACAGGCCGTGACAATAGGGTACGCTTCCTTCTCAATAACACTCCAATTTCGTTGCGCACCAGTGAACGTTCCACCCATGCACACTAACAGTTCATGGTCTTGTTCGTGGATAGGAACTTGCGCTTGCCAGTCAGTCACCTGAGTCACAATGACGGACCAGCCAACATCACTTGCATCCGTGATGAGGAGTGTTCCGGCTTCAGCTTTCGGGAATGCCAACATTGCACTTTGAGAAAGCGCCTCTTTCAAACGGTCAAATACCTCCAATTCTACTGCACTCAGCGTGATTGGAATTCCGCTTGCTACGCGTTTTGTTCGCTTTGAGGTGTGCTCCATGGCAGAATCAAACTTATCCTGCAAAGGACGCATTAACCGTCCGTAGTCGATGATAGAAGCACGCATCCAGTTTGTAGAACAAATGAACTGCTGCAGCTCACCAGCAGTTGACGGATATGGTAATGCACGAAGTGCCTCGATCCGTGCTGGGTCATGCCGAACGCCACCACCGTCTATCACTTTTCCGCACCATTTGACTTGCTTTTGAAAACACACGACTTGGTTGCGCTGAGTTTGAAGCCGAACTTATTCACCAAGCTGAACAGCTCCTTCAGTTTATCCAAGTACTCGTCAACATCCTTTGCGTACAATAGGAGGTCGTCGATCCAGACTAAGAGATGTTTGTACAGCAGAGATGCAAAACAACGCTCCATGGTTGCTTGAAAATACAATGCTGCATCAGAACAACCTTGTGGTACTCGACGTGGAGTATAAATTTTCTGGTGGGTCATATATGAGAGGATTTCCTGCGAGGCTTCATCTAAAGGCAACTGCCAATAACCCTTTATGAAGTCAAACAGCCCGAAAAATAAACTCCCAGTCACTTTTTCCAAATCCACGTCCAGGTTTGGCATTGTACCAGCGATGGGTTCCACTTGCGCATTTGTCGGCTTGTAGTCTGTGGTTTGGCGATACTCATTAGCTCCGCCAGCCTTCTTCACCGGTAACGCTGGACACGCCCATCTAGCTTCAGGATTTTCGTACACCCATCCAAGACTCACTAAGGTGTTGTTAAAGTCTTCGAAAAATCTCTGTAGGTCAGGCGGGTACTTTCTTGCCTTTGTCTTGTACGGCTTAGCCCCAGGCTTCAACCGCACCTTCAGCGGTGGCACGTTTGCTGGCGGGTCGTCGCCCAACTTCACGCGCCAGATGTCGTACATGTAGATCACAGCGCGAAGTCTGTCGACACGATCACTCGGGAATCCTTCCTCCAAGGCTCGTTCGACCATCCCTTCCACTGCTTTTTTATCTCATCGTCATCTCTCCTGCTTAGAGCAGGGTCATCATCAATATCATCATCGTCCGCACCATCAGATGAGGCCAGCAACTCAAGCTGCCTCTCAACATCTATTCCCAGCATGCTTAGTACATCACGACCAAGCAGGAATTCATCATGGCCATCAACAATCAAACACTCCACTGGGGCGTGGATGTTGACTGGCCCGGCTGCCGTCCGCAAAGACAACCTCAGGTACACAACTTCATTCACCTTCAACATACGGCCACCAACAAGTTCACATAAAATTGGTTGACGCAGGTTCACTCTTTCAATCTCCGTTCCAGTCATTTTTTCCACATCGTTCCGAGAAATACACGACTTGTAAGCTCCACTATCCGCACAATATGGCAGCTCGAGAATGTCATTCACTCGCACGGTCGGTTTATCTTCAGGTAGGCACTGCTGTGGTATAGGAAATCCACGCCAAATGAACGCTCGGTAGAGGTTCTAGTAGCTCACACCCACAACAACTCGTCTGCCAATATGGCCAACGAGTGTTCGGATCCAGATCTGAAAGTACCCAGATCGATCCCTTACACCGGGACGGACTGGACCTTGTAATCTCGCTTGGTTAGAGCCCACCGGTATAAAAACACGCAACTAGCTCAAGCAACACTAGTCCGTGCAGTAGGATAGCACAGTCCCAACAGCGGAAGGGTACTGTGCCACCACCGAAGGTTCCCTCCGGTTGGAAGACACTCTTGGAGGCAAATCCGCACTCCCACACACGTGCAATAGGCAAAAATACGCCGTCACGTCAACAGACCACACCCAACGCTCTTGGCCTGTCCAATGAACCCTCGCTGTTATGCTACAGGTTCTCGGACAGGCATTACCCACTCACAAGTGGTCCGTCGCCTATGAAAAAGCAGGACGTAACTTGCGTGCTAGAGGGATAATTCTGTTCTCCCTTGTTGCCCTTTCAGGCTTATCTCCTAATTATGTAATTCCTATAGAGTATACAAATATCAAGTGAACTATGATCCGTTATGGATCGTCTACATGCTACGTGGCCGTCGAACGACTCTTCGTTCGCACCCTGAAGTTGCAAAGGGTCGCCCGAACCGACGCTTATAACCTTGGATCCAAAGTGCGCACGAACCTTCGGTAGCGTACTTATCTTGTGCTAGGTACGCCCAATGAAGGTTCGCTAAGTGCGGGTTCCTGTATAGGGATGTGACCTTGCTCACCGAGTGATCCAGTTGAACCTTCGGTCGCTATGCCCCTTGACCATTCACCTTCAACGGAACCTTCCTGGCGTACGAACGAGTCTTCGTTTGTCGATCGTATGTTACAGCGGTGTCGCCAGCGGCATAGTCGGATTACAGCGAATTTACTTCACCACAACTGCCCCTGTCACGGTACGAACCACCGGACTGGCGAGTGTCATGACATCGTTTGGTCCACTCCCTTGTGAATGCCGTTGTGTTGTCACCTCCCATCTTCAGCTACTAGCACTTACGAACCCTCGGTCGTAGTTTGTATAACCTCTCACAACATCATTGAGGGTAGGCAGCACAGCGCCGATGTCTTCTTGAGCACCAGTCTCCATGACGATGTGGCGTCATCACTTGACAGCTCCATGCACCAGTCGCCTCACACGAAAAGAAATCCACTGTCGCAACTGTGCACAGTATCAGCGAGTGAGGCTCAACATCCTTGCAATAGCGCATGTCCGGCATCCGGTCCAGCGCGTAGAGCGTTAACACAGCTTGTTCTGCTCTTGACCATGTCCTGTCTTTGGCTTTCACGACTGTCGAATTAATCTGGGCAGATGTCCCATCTCAACTGAACCATCACATGACTCGTCACATATTGACTGTCACATGCCTCGTCACATCTCGATTGTCACACACCTCGTCACATCTCGACTGTCACGCGTTGTCTCTCGCAGGTACCAGACTTATGTACACTCAGTCCAGATAGCATCACGTGTCTGTCACAGTGGAAGACGAACGCTAGCTGATGGTTCCGGTGGTCGAACGAACGTTCAAATTAGAGCGATCACATTGATGGTTGGAGTTGCTCTCGGGCCCCTAGACACCAACGCGACAAATGAACCTTCGTTGGACACCGTGCCACCTACCAATCATCTCTGAGAAGCTTCTGAAGTTGCCAATGCGTTATCGTTCCAAGCGACAGGACGCTTGCATGTGTGTTTCTTCTTCTTCCAATTTTTCTCCATAGTGGATTCATGTTCACGTGGTTTCATCAAATGCACAATGTAGAAGCTGCAGTATCCTTTTTCGTCTGTCGCATGGGCTGCATCGCCCCATGGACAGTTCATTGCGTTCCACACGCCGACTAGTCGACAAGTCGAACTAGTATTCCCAAGTAGCGATTCGGAAATCGAGTTTACCCCGCTCCATGTACGGCCGCACTCTCTCAGGTGGTCGCCAATGAGAATGGGAAAACGTCGTCGCAGCTTCATTGTTCACAGGGCGTTGTTCTTCATCACGAGGCACACGTTTCCGCCCTAATCGTGTTTCTTTTGACCGGGATTGATAACCATCGACCGCAACCCTATTAATAGGTGGCTCTCTCATAGACGCCTCAGGATGGGTCATTCGTAGTCGTTGTACTTCGTTTGAACACTCGTTGGACATGCCAGTAGTTGCACGTATATCATTTGAGTCGACCGCATTGTCCAACGAGTCTTCCTTTCGCGTTGGAACGTGGTCACCACCTTTAAGCCCGCCTAAAGAGGTCACCGATGTTTCACTGCTGCTTTCATCATCACAATCGTAGTACGCTGTTGAGCTCGGATGCGTTTGAATCTTCTGTCGTACTTGCATCACGTCCTTCAAGGTTGGTTGACGTGCCACTAAACGCTGGTAGCAATCGGCATTCTCCAACAGAGGCTTATTCGCTTCGGTAGTCTGCCCCAGAATCACTGAAATGTAAGTACGTTCCAGGGCTGTGATCGAGGCCGTGCCGTCGTCACTACTGTTCGAACGAACACTCGTTCGACTGTCACACACCCTTGCCACGGTCTTGTGAACCTCGGGTGATCCCACCGAAGCTTCGTTCGCATATCTTTGTACAGAAGCCATGGTCGATTCTACTGATTCTAAAATAACTGGTGGGGTATCACTCGTCGTACTTGGGTCGAGACCATAGTGGAACGCTGGCAGTTGGTGGTATGGGGTGTTTTCTTGCGTGAATAAGTCACTTGATTTAGAGCCTTCGTATGCTAACACTTGCCAATCTGCATACTTTATCGAAGTCAACCTGACATACCCCACTTCCCTCGGAAATTCTCCAATTGGAACCCAAAGCCCTATTGGAAAACGAGACGGGCAGCTTGCTGATCGCTCCGAAATGTTTGTAAGGCGGACCCACAGTGGTCTGCCGCGACGAAACCTTATTACCGTCGGCACCAGTGTCTTTGTTTTGCGAATCCAGAACTCGTGGGTTTGAGGCGATGGTGGCTTGCGATGGAGTTGGAACTCCACACATTCGTGGCCAGGAATATTCAAAACCTCGCTCGGACCCCCTATAACATGAACATCGTAATCTTCATCATCCTCTTCATTTTGAGTCTTGACAAGAGGAATGCTCACTTCATTTGGTAGTCTGGCAGCACCATGAAATAAGTCTAGTCGTATTCCGGCAGATACCATAAAGTCCATTCCAAGCACTACTTCAATACCAGCATTATGCGGCATCACCCACATTTTAAACTCGTACACAGTGTTCCATCCAAGCGTAATTTTGACGAACACTCGTCGAGTAGTCGAAGCTTTGCCATCATTAATTCCTTGTATTTCCATAATGCGACCGTTGTTAGACACGTCAGGAAGTCGCAATTCACTGGCAAATCTCTCCGAGATCAAGCTGACGTTTGCACCCGAGTCTAGGAGAACACTCGTTCGGGTGTCATTGACGGCCCCTTTTATGGAGGCCAGCATTCGATTACGTCGGTCAAACGTTTTAGTCGACCACCAACCGAGACGTTCGCCTGGGTTCAACTTCATTACACTGGGGTACACCGATGGTTCACCCGACTGTTTTACTGCACCCAATACACCATTTGAACACTCGCTGGTAACTTGATTAGCTCTAGTACCTTCTTCTCCACCTGTGCTCGCACCGCGGGTTGGCTCTTTTACCACCTCTGTTCCAATCACACTTATCAAGTCATGTACAGACTGTTTGAACTCGCCTCTGTACGCGTAGATGCGCTCTGCGATGAGTGGGGGCTCAGCTAACAGGGACACTCCAGTTTGCACTACCGGAGGCGTTGCCAACGGGCCGAGTGGGCTAGGCGATGCCCCATAAATGGATGCTTGAAGGTCAGAAGGAAGATCCTGAAGCGAACTTTGCTTGTAGACGAACTCAAGGAGATCTTGATAGAGTTGGTAGTACTCGCACTGACCAGCAATATGAACTTTCCCGCAAAATTCACATTGATCGAAGTTTCCTCCGTGAATGAAATTGTCACTTCTAGATGGAACGATGTCCATGTCTGTCTCGCTCCATGTACAACCGCCATCGTGGGTTGTCGTAACGTATCGGTCATCATTATCCAACGAACCCTCGGTCGTACCATAGATGTCGTCGCAATAGTCAAGAATACCTTCTTCACCTCGGAATACTTGTTGAGTCTGTCCCAAATACTCGGTACCACTGCTGATAGACTCTCGACACTGCAATTCACATAGAATATCGTCCAACGAGGCTTCTGCCAGAGTCATTCCGGTACTATTGCTGTAGGCGCGGTATTCCTTGGCCGATCTTTTGGTAGGGTTCCCTTGGCCGGCGAAGCTGCTGTTCGAACAGTCGTTGCTAGCATCTCGACCTGCGATGTGCCGATGTAAAGTTTCCGTATTGTGTAGATGCTCCTCCATGATGAGAATATCCCTGATAACTCCTTCCAACTCGTAGATGTCGGATACTTGATCATGGTATAGAGTTCGGAAAACGTGATCGTCACCACATGATATCAGAAACTGCTGTACATGCATACTAGCATCGCGACAACCCGCCGCAATCCGCAAATGGGCGCTCTGAGCGAGCCAGTTTAGTCGATTTAGGTAGTCACACAGATGTTCACCTTGGTCACGTCTGGTCATGAAATACTGAAACATCGGTGTTTGGCTTAGCTGTGAGCAATAGTATTTGACGAACGCTTTGCTCAGCAACTTCCACTTTTGTCGAGTCCTCTTCGGAAGTTGACGGAACCAGTGAGTAGCACCGTCCCGAAGTCTCAACTCAAATGGTAGACACCAGTTATCAGCATCCATTTCAACCGCACTCATCTCGTAGATGAAACTTCGCAACCACAGCAAAGAAATTTCGCTCTCGTTGTGAAGACCAAAGAAGAGACTGATATGCTTCAACGACAACTTAGTTGCCATTCGCGACCACGGGGCATGGTCAACGCCGGTCGCCTCAGTAATCTCCACTATCAGGCGGGTCATATCGTCACGCGGATCATCGTCATCATCATCATCCTCATCACCATCATCATCCTCACACGAGTCATTATAATCAGCTTCATCGTCAAACTCGTTATCGTCATCACTTTCACTAGACCAATTGTCGACGTCACTCCAACCATAGCCAAGCGCACGCGAAACCTCACTCGCATAAACTTGGCATCGATGTCGATCCAGAAAACGAGTTGACACTGCAGACTTGTCTTCGTAGTGGAATAATCTTTGATCAAACCGAAAACACTGCGCTTGGGGGACTTGTTTGTTATTCTTTTCATCACGATGTGCGTCCACCAGCGATTTGAAATTCACATCGTCGTAATCATCATAGGCGCTGGAATCGTTCTCCACGAACTCACAGTCACTTGAACACTTGTCATCTGTCATCACAGAAGCGGGCATATAACCTGGACTTGAACACTCGTTCGCCATTTCTTTTCGCGTCAACGGAGTAGCTGGTACCGCAAATATCGATCCCTTCGCCAATATCTTCTCTCTCTCTCTCTTCTCTCTCTCTTCTCTCTCTCTTCTCGCTTCTCTTCCCTTGGTAGCTCGAAAACCGGACGGCCAATCCAAACGATTCACAAATAGTCACACTCCGTTCCCGGGTCGCGGCACCAGTTGTGGTATAGGAAATCCACGCCAAATGAACGCTCGGTAGAGGTTCTAGTAGCTCACACCCACAACAACTCGTCTGCCAATATGGCCAACGAGTGTTCGGATCCAGATCTGAAAGTACCCAGATCGATCCCTTACACCGGGACGGACTGGACCTTGTAATCTCGCTTGGTTAGAGCCCACCGGTATAAAAACACGCAACTAGCTCAAGCAACACTAGTCCGTGCAGTAGGATAGCACAGTCCCAACAGCGGAAGGGTACTGTGCCACCACCGAAGGTTCCCTCCGGTTGGAAGACACTCTTGGAGGCAAATCCGCACTCCCACACACGTGCAATAGGCAAAAATACGCCGTCACGTCAACAGACCACACCCAACACTCTTGGCCTGTCCAATGAACCCTCGCTGTTATGCTACAGGTTCTCGGACAGGCATTACCCACTCACAAGTGGTCCGTCGCCTATGAAAAAGCAGGACGTAACTTGCGTGCTAGAGGGATAATTCTGTTCTCCCTTGTTGCCCTTTCAGGCTTATCTCCTAATTATGTAATTCCTATAGAGTATACAAATATCAAGTGAACTATGATCCGTTATGGATCGTCTACATGCTACGTGGCCGTCGAACGACTCTTCGTTCGCACCCTGAAGTTGCAAAGGGTCGCCCGAACCGACGCTTATAACCTTGGATCCAAAGTGCGCACGAACCTTCGGTAGCGTACTTATCTTGTGCTAGGTACGCCCAATGAAGGTTCGCTAAGTGCGGGTTCCTGTATAGGGATGTGACCTTGCTCACCGAGTGATCCAGTTGAACCTTCGGTCGCTATGCCCCTTGACCATTCACCTTCAACGGAACCTTCCTGGCGTACGAACGAGTCTTCGTTTGTCGATCGTATGTTACAGCGGTGTCGCCAGCGGCATAGTCGGATTACAGCGAATTTACTTCACCACACTGCCTAATTCGATGGAGGCGTGCGGTGCCTCCCTTGCTGATTGAATGGTGATCTCTGCTGGTTGTTTGGTCGATTTGAAGTACTGGCAGTGTTCTCCACTCGTGGACAATCACGCACCAGATGACCCCCGCCACAGTTAAAACAACCCCGCTGATTACTGCTGCGTCCGATTTGCCTCGTGCTACCTTGATTTTCCACTTGTCGACTGTCTGCGTGACTTCTTTGGCTGTTGTTCAATGGTTTTCCTTGGTACTGGCGTTTTCGTGGAGCAAACGAGTCGGATTTGGCATCCTTACTGCCCTCGTTGCTGTTCTGTTTCCGCTTGGCACCACCACCTGCACTTCGCACCGCTCGGTCGATTTTTTCTTGGTCAAGTGCTTGCTCGATGATGAGCTTGTACAATTCAGGTACACTTGATTTTGCAATTTGTGCGCGGAAATCAATCTCGTTTTTCACCTTTTTCTTCAGTCTTCCTGGTAAAGAGTTCACCAGAACCTTACACTTTTCTTCAATCCATCCTCCGTTTTGAAAAGACCCACAAGGCCGTTGGTGCGAATCAATGTGTTGCACGAATGGAAGTAGTCAGTCACTTGCGCTTCCACGTCGCCTTGACTCTCATCCATCGACAATTCCCGTTGGAACAAGTCCTCAATGTTTGGAAGAGTGCGATTTTTGAAGCTCTCCACTGTCTTCATCACCCAATCCCACAAAAGTTTTCGGTGAGCTCGTTCTTGTCGGTCACCCAGACAACTTCACACAATGTGTCCAACAATGACTCATCGAAAGAGTTTCGAACGCTTGTCATCACGGCTTCAATTTCTTCACCAGTGTTTTTACAGCGAGCCTTGATTGCTTCTTCATACTCGAGCCGCAAGTCCAGCCATCTCGTCATCCCATCATGGGATATGTCCGTCACTTTAGGCGCGGTAACGAAGGTGAATATCGGCTGTGGCACCGTGGGGTGATTACTCGCCGAAATGCCGTTCGTCGCTTCTCCAGTTTTACGCGCTGCTTGCCTGCTTGGCTGTTCAACAGCCTGGCTCGTGCGTCCTCCTTTTGCTGTCCGTCCTCGACCCCGACCCCGACCCCGACCCCGAGTTTGTTCTGTCGCAGTCGTGTCTCCAGCAGGTTGAGTCGAAATTGCCGGTTGGCCTTGGTTTGGCCCCTCGCCCTCGTTGCCTTGGTCACTAGGCTCTGACCGGTGAGTCTGTGAGCGCGTAGTTCGCCTCGGACGAAGAGTTCGCTGTGTCGAAGTTGTACTTGACGCTGTTGCAATTTCACCCTCCGAGTTCGAGTTGTTGATAGCCGTTGCTGACATTTTCGCCGTTGAACCTTAATTCACTAAAGTTAACTTTGTAGTCGGTTCACGAAACAAGTATTAGGGAAGCTGGTGGCTTCCTAGGATCCCTTGCTTGTATTTATGTTTTTTCCGAAGTGAGCTATCTAGTTAGACCAAAGTCCACTTGGGTAGAGATGATCTCGTCCTCTGATCGTCCTCCTAGCTATTCTACCACCAGCTTGGCTTCGGTTTCTTATCCGAAGCCCAGGGAGTGAGTCCTGTCTTACATATCGACCCACTACAGGTCCAGCCGATCGCTCAGCATGAATCTGTTACGGTCTCCGAAAAACTGCAGTCAAGTTCAAACCGATGGTCTCGATCGATCGTGGATGTGACTCGTTCCCTGCTGTAAATGCCGCTGGTGAAGTCACAGGTGGGTTGAAGGGGTCTGGACACACGTCTGGCTGCAAGACACCGCGTTGGGTTCGCAAGTGTACGGTCGAGCTGCTTGGCACAACGATGTCTGGGCCATCATGTACGCATGGTACTTCCCGAAGGGGTTTTGGGGTGGCTTCCCAACCAGACGTCATGACTGGGCGAACGTCGTCGTGTGGATCGACAACCCGGCACAAGATATCCAAAGATATTGACACTGTCTACATTTCCAAGTACGGCTGCGCCCGATTATGCCATCAACATGGGCCCAATTTCAACACAGAGGTTCTTACACTCTCTTGGCATCTTGTTTGGTGCTCCTTATTTGGACTACACGATGAGGCCCGGTGAGTTTCAAGATCTCATCATGTGGGAACAACTTACTGACAAGGCGCGGGCTGCCCTGAATACGACGGATTTCGGCATGGCGGATGTACCGTTCATTGATGCCAATTTTGAAAAGAAGCTTGCGAAAGCATGGCCATTTTAACTGGCATCCGGAACTTCGCACTTTTGAACAACATTACCGAATAGCATGTTGATTTGCAATGATATCAACACAATACGCTAATATGTCTATAAAGTGTTTTCTTGATCAATTAGGTACTGATTGGATTGAGGCATGCTTTAGCATCCCCGTCGGTATGATCATTCGCTTTCCATGACAAACTCAAGCTCTTCGTAGGCTGCACGCTGAAGCTCCTGCGTGATACGAAGCTTGGCGATTAGCTCCGCCTCCTCCGCCTCCATCTGTTGAATTTTCTTCTCCGACACGAGCCGCTTCTCGTGTTCACGTGCCAGCTTATCGCGAGTTTTCTTGAGAACATCCTTTTGGTAGTTTTGCTGCGCAATCTGGCGCTGCTTTAGCTTGCGTTTCTCCTCATCCCGAATCACCTGCGAGCGCTCTGCTAGCCACGATCGGTCCTTCTCTCGCTGTCGTCGAATCTGTTCTAGGTGGTTCTTTTTCGCCGCGCGGGTGTCTTGCACAATTTGAACACGTTGTGAAGCGTGCTCAGCAAGAACTTGGTTGCGACGCTCCCGCGATGAAGCCTGCGTCATCGTGTTGTACTCGCGCTGAGCCTTAATATCGCGCTGCATCTGCTGCATTGCCTCTTGTTTGGCACGCTGCCGGTCTTCGTTGCGCTTCTTGATGGCTTCGATCTCACGAGCACGGCGCTTGGCCTCCTCAGTGCGCTTCTGAGCACGAGCGTCTTCTGCTCGGAGGTGAGCAAGACGGTTCGCCAAAAGTTGAGCATCGACTTCAGCCTGCTTGCGCTGGTTCTTCGCGTCGAGCATTGCATTTTGTAGCTCATTGTCAGCTTCATCTTGTTGCTGGGTGCGTGGAGAAAAGGGCAGCGATGGCCCAGCACCAACTAGAGGTGAGTCGTCTATATCGTCTGCGTTCTCTTCAAACCATTCGAAGAACGTCAGTTTAGCGATTTCTCCCGTTGCGTTTGGATCCATGGCGTCTAGAGCGCGATCGAGGACTTTCGGTGCCGCGTTGTACCCCATATCAAGCAACAAACTGCCGAGATGCTCAGTTCCGAACATGCTACAGGTATTAACCCCCAAGGTCATTCAAGTCAACTCGTACTACAGGCATACAGAGCATGAATGCTAGTTGACTCCGACTTACCCTTTGCCGTTGTCATACCGCGCGAAGAGAGCGTCAAAGTGCGGAGTCTCGCTCTCATCTGTGCACTCCGCTTCACGGACGCTGTTTTGGTCATAGTCTGCCATATTTCTCTCGACTCTCGACTTACAGGTTGTGCCACCTTCCCGAAAAGCTGAAAGTAAAGATGATCAGTCCATGATCTCACTCCTTCATTTCCAGCAAAAATAGCTACTCTTACTAGCGAGCGCAATTACGTCTCTATTCTTCGCGCCAAATAGCGTCCGACATTTTAGCGACGTCCACCATCTCTGCACCGTCATGAACACGTAGAATATCTGCACCTTGCTGGATTGCGGCGGAACATGTAGCGGCTGTACCCCACGCACGGTCCTTTGGCTCAGGACGCCCGCAGATTTCGCCAATAAAGCCTTTCCTGGACGACCCCACCTTCACCAACAACAGAGTAGCAATGTAAAAACTATGCAAAACATCTCTGTCTGCAGAATATAATACGAATACTTACCAGCAGCGGTAAGTCGTGGCACGTACTCTTCACACTGGAGAGCTGACGCAGCAACTGCAGGTTGAGAACCCGCGCTTTTGCGAAGCCGATACCCGGGTCCAATACTACGTTCCAGCGGAAAACGCCAGCAGCCTCAGCCGCCTGCATGCGTTCATTGAGCACCGACCCAACTTCGGTAGCTACGTCCTCGTACTCCTATATCGTAACAGCAACCGTTAGCAATCTGAAGGGGTAATCATAATCTTTGCAACATTCTACAAGTCAACCTTCAAATCAGTCATAGTCTTCGGGGTTCCTCTCATATGCATCAACACAATCTGCACCATAATCAGCGCAAAATACGCGTTAGAATATGACGTTCGGAGCGTAGGAAGGACGGCAAAGCCTTACCGGTACACGGAGTTTAGCGACTGCAGCTAGCATTTCAGGATCTTTCAGCCCCGCTGAAATGTCGTTGACGATATTTGCACCAGCAGCAACAGCTTGACAGGCGATACTCGCTTTCGTGGTGTCGATAGAGATAGCAATCTTGCTCTGTTCTCGAATCCCTCGAATCACCGGCAGGACCCGACGCAGTTCCTCTTCTTCAGTCACAGGCTCAGCTCCAGGGCGACTGGACTCTCCTCCAATGTCCACGATGTCCACGCCAGCACGCTCCATCTCTAGCGCCTTCTGCACTGCTGCTGACACTGTTGCAAGATCTGAACCATCACTGAAGCTGTCGGGCGTGACGTTCACAATTCCCATGACGTACGTCTTCTTCCCCAATGGCCACGGTGCTGTCTTATCAACCGGCAGCATGGGCACAGGAGCTACATATCGCTGCTCTCCCGCTTTCAGAGTGTCATAAAGCTTGTTCATCGGTAACTTCAACACTGGATGGAGAAGATCTGGAGCCAAATCGCATAGCGGAGCCAACACAAAGTCTCTTTCAGCGATTCTTTCGTGAGGGACAATTAATGGTCCATCTTCCGTCTCCGTCTTCACCTGCAGATCGTCGTACAGTAAAATGTCCACATCGATAAGTCTAGGTCCCCACCTACAGAACAAAACACAAAATATTAGTTTTAAGTTTCTGTAAGTTAATATAAAGTATGACATACCGAAGTGATGGTGTCCTGCCGATCTCCCGCTCGATGGCTTTAAAGGCCCCCAATAGCTCCTTCGGCTGCAGCTGAGTCTTGACTCTGGCCACGAGGTTCAGGAATGACGGCTGGTCCTCCACGTACTGAGGAGCCGTCGAATAGAGTCGAGACGTGGCTTCCACTGGTCCAACAAGCTTTGCCAACAGCTCCAGCGCCTGCTCCAAGTTCGCCAACTTGTCACCTGGTCAGTAAAACATGTCAGAGAGTTGTGTGTATTGATTACAAAGGCATTCGGGTACCGAGGTTCGTGCCCAGCGCAGCGTACACGCGAGCAGAAGTTGCCATTTTGTTTTAGTGGCTAAAAGTGTGTATCAGTTGTGACAAAATAGCGTGGTTTCTTTGTAATGATATTAACGACTTTTTGTTACGTATATTCTGTATGGGCTTCGTTGCGCTCGTTCAGGGGGCTACTGGCGCTGTAGGACGCGATTTGGTGGCGGAGTTGGTGGCTTCTGCTTCGTGCAGCAAAGTCATTGCAATCAGTCGTCGCGACATTCCCGAAACCTCATGGGGCACAACTTTCCCGTCGATGGACGCGACTGCAGCGCAGGGCAAGCTGCAGATTGTGACTGTGGACTTTGAAGAGCTCCACCGCGACTGGAAGAACGTTCCAGAGGGAATCGACGCTGCATTTTCGTGTCTGGGCACGACCCGCAAAGACGCGGGGTCTGCAGAGGCATTCCGCAAAGGTTAGCTCTGGTTAAACCTCGAGTTTGGCACTTGGTCTGATGACGTTCGCTGTAGTGGATTTGGAGTACGTGACGACATTTGCTGAGCTTGCAAAGGGCGCAGGAGTGCCGTACTTTGGGCTCTTGACTGCCAGTGTAAGTTTAAGCAGACGTGAAGCTATGGGTTGGAAGGTTCAAGGACTGATCTCGCAATGACTTGACAGAATGCGAACAAAGATAGCTGGTTCCTGTACCCTCAGACGAAGGGGAGGTGGAGGAGAACGTCAAGCGTTTGTCGTTCGAGAGAACGTCGATCTTCCGCCCCGGACTGATTGACCGCGGAGAGAAAGCGCGCACTGTGGAGTCCATTGCCAGCTACATTCTACCCAGTGTACTTCTCACTTCGGCTAGCAGGCAAGTCTCTA
Organism: Phytophthora boehmeriae; assembly: GCA_011947355.1. Classification (NCBI taxonomy): domain Eukaryota; phylum Oomycota; class Peronosporomycetes; order Peronosporales; family Peronosporaceae; genus Phytophthora; species Phytophthora boehmeriae. The sequence goes on along the minus strand of JAAVTJ010000143.1, from coordinate 241,774 downwards.
GATACTCATTCCTTTGTGCTGTGCAATTTAGATTACGACTCGTGCTATTGCCAAGGGGATGACCGTGGACTACGAAAGCGGCAGCGTCGGTCTCAAGGAATGGAGCAACGCCGACCTCAAGCAGTTCGAAGCTGCAGGCAGCAGCGACAAGCAGGCCGAGCTGTAAACAATTCGACTGCGTAAGCAATCCTTCAGATCACATTGAACCCCAAAAGTCATCACTACTATGCAACAAAATATAGTGGTGTGTTACTTACGTGAAATGATTATGTGCCAACTGTATCAGACATACATTCTGACGAACGAAGAGCTCATTTACCAAAGTGCATCATTGACACATCCAGCAGCTAAAACATGTCGTACGTGGCGCTCGTGATCGGCTCTACTGGCGCCGTGGGTCGCGACCTTGTGGCGGACCTCGTGGCCTCTGCCAAGTGCAAAAAGTCATTGCGTTGGCTCGTCGAGACGTCCCTGAAGCTTCGTGGGGGTCGACATTCCCCTCTCTGGACACGGAAGCGGCCAAGAGCAAGCTGGAAGTGCGCCAAGTGGACTTCAACCAGCTCTCAGAGACGGATATCAAGCCTGCAGACAAAGTGGACGCTGCCTTCTCCTGTCTGGGCACAACGCGCAAAGATGCTGGCTCTGCTGCAGCTTTTCGCAAGGGTAGACGATGTCTGTAGGAAAAGTGATGCTACACAAAAGATTGCTAACTGTTGTTGGGGATTGCTGCTATAACTGTTGGGATTGTAGTGGACTTGGAGTATGTGACCAAGTTTGCTGAGCTGTCGAAGACTGCGGGAGTAGGATACATGGGCTTGCTGACGTCACAAGGCGCCAACAAGGACAGCTGGTTCCTGTACCCGCAGACCAAGGGCGAGGTGGAGGACAAGGTGCAGCAGTTGAAGTTTTCTCGCCTTTCAATCTTCAGACCGGGGATGTTGCAGCGTGGGGATCTGCTGCGAGGAACGGAGAAAATGTTCGGCTGGATGATCCCAGGGGTAAGTAGTCTGGAGAAATACATGGGAATTTGTGTCGTGTATTTGCGCTGACAAGTGTGTGTTGGCATTTCGTTTTTCTTTTGCAGGCGTATCAAATCACGGCAGGTGCTGTGGCGAAGGGCATGCTGGCGGACTACGAGAGTGGTGCGGAAGGACTCAAGGAGTATAGTCACGCCGACCTGAAGAAGTTCGAGTAAGGTCAATCACGCAACTAATGCAGGGAACTAGTGTGCCTTCCACGTCTGGCAACATGCAGGCGCCATGTATATCAATGAAAACGACGCACTCGTACAATGAGTGCTACTTCAGTGGCAAGCATTATTGTCGCGGCACTCCTTTGGCACCACATATTGGATCCAATGCAGGAGCGCCCAAGTTGAATTTCAGGATAACACTTTGCCTAGCTTGAGCGACGGAGGTTTTGCCATTGAAGCGTTTATTTGCTACGTTTTGGTTAAGTTTCTTTGCGTTGCAGCTGACGAATTGTTTCGCAACCACTCAAATGCAAAGGTGTAGTCGTAGCCTGCATACATCACCAACGAAGTGTTAATTGATTAGGCAGCTGAAGCAGCACCGATTTCGCGACCAACTGACCGTTGTGCTGCAGAGAGCCTTGGACAATGTAGTAGACCCAGAAAACAGTATTAGTCTGAATACTTGGCCACTGGTTCACTAACACAAACGCCAACTGATGGAAAGCCGAAAACCGCAGTTTATACCGAAGCACTCCGCACAGCAGGATCAACGCGAGAAACTTGAGCAAGCAGTTGAACATAATATTCTGCAGCGTTTGATACAAGTCATGCTCCGTCAGATCGGCTAATTGCGCGTAGTACTTGCGGTTGGGCAATCGATACATGATCCCCATGTACGAAGCTGCGTAACAAGCATACGTAGAGTTAAGATCATGTTACGCCTTTTAATTGACGGAATACTGACTGAAGATAAGCGGGATGAAGACGCCGACGTAGTTGACCAGGACGAGAAATTCCGTTAAATACAGGAGTTTTTGTACAGCCAATATGTACCGGACTGAATTCGCGGAAGCACTCTTTGGATCTTTCAACAGTTCTGGCTTACTTGGAGCAGGTTGGATTCGAGCGCCACTCAGTTGAGGGTGTGCTGTGTGGCATTCAATAGAGCCACTTTCTTCTATGCTCGACTTTCCGATGCCTGAGGAATGCGCTTGTTTGACTTGCACCTTGACTGAACTAGTTGTATTACTTCCTCTCAGCAGTATATCATGCTGCTCTAGCAGCAATACTTCTGCATGTTCCAAAGCAGTCAGGATATGTCCGCCTACGCTTGATTTCGGGACTGCATAGCAAGTGTCTTGATACATGTGGTCATGGGCTAGCTGCTGCTCTAATTGCTCCGTTCCTTGGCAGCTACATGAACATCTCGTAGGGACAGCACAAGTTGGACCAGGAGAGCTGCCGTGACAGTGAGCGTCGTTCCGATCGACGGCGAGTTCTGCATGCAATACGAAACAAATAACGAGTTGAAAATCTCGATGTTGAAGGCGATGACAAATGGGACTTCGTCGCTCAGATGAACATTTGTCCTCGCGAAGATATTCCTCAAGGCCAACTTAATTCCAGGTAGCAACATCGAAAACATCGCTTGCCCAGTACCAGACAGTGTTGTGAAGATGTAGTAGTACGGCGGATACACGCACACCATCAAAACTTGACACATCCACAGCTTGATGGTGTTGAGCAACATTTCTCCAGAGCCTGGAGTGACAGGATTTTTTCACCCATTCAATCGCTAAAGTGATGCCAATCAGCGTTACCCACGGAGGAGTTGTTGTCAAGAGTGAAAACGGCAACGGAAAGCCGATAGCCACGTCGAGGGCGTACATGATGCCAGTGCATACTGCTGACACCACAATTGTGTTCAGGATTGCCTTCAACAACGGATACGGGAGGTCGGGAACGCTGAAGCGGAATTGGTTCGTGGCACAAAGCGTTATCACAATGTAGGTGTAAAACGCACGAACAAAGAACAAATGATTGGCGTGTAGTCCTTCGGACGGATCTGCAAGTGGCAAGGAATCGACCAGCACAGTCACAACCAAACATGGCAATGGAGTTACGACCAAAATCACGACGACACAAAGCCAACTAGTCTCACGCGTGAATTGCGCAAGAGTGACCAGTCGATTGGTGGAGTAGTTTCCATGCAGCTCCACTTGAGTGCTTTCCCATAAGTTGATGAGCTGTTGCTGTATGCTTGGCATGATGAGGAGAAACAAACTGATGAGAAGGGTCCAATAACCAAATTGGGAACAACGTTAAAGGACAGTCACGACGAGAGAATAAAGGAATGGCATGGGGTAGTAATAATTTCCACAAGAATGAGATGACAATGACGTGGGTCTTCTTTCATTAAGACTTATCTGCTGGGACGTAATTATTTTTGCTGGCGCATGCTAAAGGCAGCACATGGCTTCGGCGTCGATGACGTTGTCAACATGTCCGTCTTGAAGTTGAATCGCGTACGTAGCGATGGATAGGAGCAAGAAGAGCGTGACGGAGACAGCGAGGTTGGTCATGATGATTGTGTCGGCGCAGGTTGTATCGAGATCGGTTGCTTTTGCTTTCCAGCCTAATTGCAAAATGACGAGAGCCGATCCTAATGGCATCGCCTCACTTAGGCGGTTCGACTGACGTAGGCAAATGGAATACTGGGGCTTCACGTAGTCGCCATCTAGTGTGGATCTGGTCCTCAACCAGTAGATCACAAGTTCTTCGAGTTGTAATGGTCGGCAGACACATTCACGACTGAGGGGCACCGCATCTCGGCGCTAAGGATCACCACGATGACAACCGTGATCTGTTCGATATTATCTTCGAGCTGCTTGAAGTTCGGCCTTGTTGACCCTGTGCGCCAGAATTCCGGCGCCTATGCGCTCGTTGAGTTGCTGGCGCTGGATATCGAACCTGGGTCACCATGCAGCCATGGAAACCGAAAGGTGTAATCGTACCCTGCGCAACAGTACTGTGAGATTGGCATAAAGTGCATCGAAATTTATCTTCGTACCATGGTGTTGGAGCGAGGCTTGTACATTGTAGAACACCCAAAAGCAGATTTTTGTCTGCACACCTGGCCATTGGCCTTCCACCACGAACGCCAATTGATGGAGCGCCGAGAATCGTAGTTTATACTTCAACACTCCACATAGCAACAGCAGTGCGAGGAGCTTGAGCGAACAGTTGAATAGAACGTTCTGAAGAGCTTGTGTCAACTCTTCTTGTGTCAAATCGGCGAGTTGCGCGTAGTACTCGCGGTTGGGAAGTTGATACATGAGCCCCATGTAGACGCAAAAGATGAGCGGGATAAAGACACCGACGTAGTTGATCAAGACGAGGAACTCCGTCAAGTACAGGAGCTGTTGCACCGCCAACGTGTACTGGACTGACGTAGCCGACTGTTTTTGAGGTCCTGCTCACTCGCCAGCTTGAGCGGTGCAGGTTGAATGCGCGCGCCAGCTGCAAGGTTGTTGACGCTTTGCTCCGTGTCCACTCCTGACCCCAACTTTTGCAGACTCTGCACTCTAAGCGAGTTCCGCGAATCGGTCGTTTTATTAGCCCCGCCTTGTTGCAGCGCGTCTTCTTCTTGGTGCTGCTGGCGAAGCATTGCTTCGGCACGATCCAAAGCAGTGATGACGCGTCCACCTTCGCTCGACTTTTGAACTAACTCGTATACGTTTTCGTGTGCAAGTTTTCTTGCAACTTTCCCCATGACACGGAGGGCGTCGTTCACATCTCGAAGAGATAGCACTAATTGGAGCAAAAGAGCCGCCGTGACCATGAGTGTCGTCCCGATAGACGGGGAATTTTGCATACAGTACGCAACGAACAAAGTGTTGAAGACTTCCGAGTTGAAGACTACCACCTCGGGCATCTCATCACTGAGATGAACCACCGTTCGTGTGAAGATGTTGCGCATGATGAGCTTGATGACTGGCAACAGGGACGCAAACATCATTTGACCTGTCTTGGACAGAGTCGTGAAGACGAAGTAGTACGGCGGATATGTGACGACAAGCAGAACCTCAACCAGCCACACCTTGATCGTGTTGATCACCATCATACCTGAGCCCGGAGTTTCTCGGATCTTCTGCAGCCATTCAATGGCCATGGAAATCGACAGAATCACAACCCACACGGGCATCGCGATCACGATAGAGAACGGCACAGGAAAACCAATAGCCAGGCCGAAAAGGTATTGGACGCCAGTACTGAGTGCCGCCACCACGATACTGTTCATAGTAGCTCGCCAATTGGGGTACGGAAGTGCTCGTACACTGGTTCTGAATTGCTGGATGGCAAGGAAAGTCATGACTACGTAGCAGTAGTATTCACGTATGATAAAATGACTATTGTCGTGTAAACCCTTGAGCGGGTTGGCAAGAGGTAGCACATCGCTGAGCACCGTGATAGCCAAACCCGGAAGAGGAGTTACCACCAAAACTATGATCACGTGCAGCCAACTGGTCTCTCGAGTGTAGCGCGCGAGAGCAAGAACTCGCTCAGAAGAATAGCTGCCATGAAGCTCCACTTGTGTCAATTCCCACCAAGCAATGAACTTCCGTAGCGGACTGGGCATACTCTGGCGAGTATACAGCGAGGCCGTCGAGCGTCCAACTCGTTGTTAATGCCAAATGCTTTCCCAAGAAGCTTCAAATAGAAAGTACGGGAAAAAGACTGTAATAGACGTGAGACCTTGCAGGGTCTGAGGACCGAGGACGAGTTGTATATGAAAACAATTGCAAATGCTGAAGAAGTGCAAGGATCAAACAATATTTTTTTAGTCAATGCACCAAATAATTGTGTTATAGATGCAGTAGATGATGAGTAGTGGTTATCCGTTATGAAGTGACATGAACGATGACTACCTAAAGGATAGTGTATATGCAATGTCGGACACTACTCTCCTCTTTAGCAACTTAAGCTCGTAAAAGCAAACTGGGAAGTGCCATTTTGGTTAGCGAGTCAATCTTGTCAATGTTCTACCACTGGGCCCCTGATCTGCTGCGTGGGCCCCTCCTCCGTCAACGCTTGCCGTTCCTTCACGCAGCCAATCGCTGCCGAAGCCTCACACCGTCCGCCACTCACGATGACCGGCGTGTGCCTCTCTTCCGCTGTTGTCCTTTGAAATCTTGAAATCTAACATTATGTTTTTGTACCAAAAGAGGTATTCAACTTCAAGTCGTTTACGTTAAAAATTGCATGCCAACCGCCCAAGAGCAATGTAGCAAGATCGGGAGCGTCCACCGACTGCACACACTGCGACACGAAAGTAGATACATCGCTATAGATAGCAGAGAAAGGTCCCTATAAGTTTTCAGCATCCCTTGACCTCGCCAGGCAACGTGGAGATACCGTTCCTTGGCGGCAACGTCGTAACGGGGATCTAAAATGGCGCGTAGGGCCGACACGATGACCTGGCCGCAACATGGTCGCGTAGCTCAGTGGTGAAATTGACGTCAGCATCGCTGTTATGTGTAAACCGGGAGCTATGGACCTCGTAATTATTGCCTGTAAGGAGATGAATGAATGCGAGAGTGCTTGAGTCACACGAAATGGCCTCACCCAACGGACGAAGAGATTGCTGCCGCTGAAATAGTGACCCACCCTAAACCACAAAATAAAAACACTTTCCCACCGAAACGTTGCATGTACGGCTGGGCGCGTGCTATCACATATGCACGGCGGCGTGCTTTGCGGTCGACCATTTCTTGGTGCATGGTACGCATGTGCTCACGCAATGCATCGAGGTGTTGTTGCATCGATTACAAATCTACCGACATTGTCGTAATAGCAGTCCCCACTGAGATCATCGCAGTGTCCAGTTGGGAAAGCGCAGCAAGCCAGGAAACAATTCATTGAGTACGTGTTCGCCCAAGGACGCCACGACTGAGCAGTTGAGGTTGGCTTGGATGACAGGGAATAAGAAGGTCCAATTGTGTGTCGCATAAACTCTAGCAAGAGTACACGTAACACTCTGAGAATATCGCGGTTTACGCGCTCCACGGTCCCATTAATCCATGGTGTGTTCATTGGTATATACTTATGCAACGTCTAAAGTTGACCAGCCAACTTGAGCATTCCCGTTGCATTGAAAATATGTGTTCCGTTGCCGGACACCCTGATCTTCGGTAGACCAAAGCATTTGTGCCTATCAAGTACCATTTCAGCTGAAGTGATACTAGTCGCTGAGTCAGCGACGACTAGTTCGCAAAAGTGCGTCAGCTCGTCCTTGAGGATTAGAATATACTGGCAGCTACCATAAGAATCCCCAGAAAATGATAGTCCATGTGTAGACGTTCATTCCGTCTGATAGCAGTCGACGTGTGACCTCCAATTTATTTATCCTCCTTTTACATGTTTGCACAATAAGCATGCTCGTAGGAACCGAGAGAGCTTCAAGTTTTGCCGCTGGTGGGAATCGAGGCCCAGCGTTGATACGTCTGTGATCAGCCTGGGCACAATATATTCTCGTGTCTGCTTGTCGTGTAATGAAAGGGATGTCATCCGGTGCAGTTGCAAATCTCGTAGTCACTGGCAATGGTGATGACCAAGATTCAATCACTTCTGACGATGAAGCCCATATGTGGATTGATCCTGGTTATGAAATGGTCCTAGATGGGCTTATATTGTGGTCTTTTATCAAAGATAGACAATTTCTTTCTTTGGGACAAAAATAATGGTAATGAAGTATAGAAATTGCCGTCATACATTGCTATACTATCTTATTGCGTATCCTGTATGCAATTCGTGGCATACATAAAATAGTCATTTAAAACGTTAACGTGCAAGTATTTGCATCATTTTGCAGTAGTTTGACTTAACCCCCAGTGCGTCCATTTGGTAGGATATGTAGGTGTCTCTTTTTATTGTCGTAGATATAACTTTTTCCCGTCTATCGTTCAACCTTAGCAAATGAATCGCTGGGGTTAATATTGTACGAACCGTATTTGATGGCGAAAGCGAGTCAAAGTTCTTAATATCCAGAGCAAAGCCAATTGTTTGAAGCGTTTCATCCACACGTACAGAGATGACGGCATGATCTAAACGAGTTATGGTATCCTGTTGAAATGGGTTGAGTAAATATGTCGTTGTATCGTTGCAATTACATTACTTTATGGAGCACAGGGCGACTCTGTTCTCGCATAGGAGTAATAAAGTTGTAGAAACAGTTTCGATTTCAGGTACCTACTATTTGGTGAACGACCAAAGTGAGTGGAGACCAACGCAAATTTGCGGAGCCTTGCATACGGATGACCCGACGAGTAAGACTTTCACAGACAGGTACTTAATTCATATGAGTTCGAGAATCTGGTGTACGTTAATTGATGGCAAGCGCACGAGGGGTTAAACTTCAATGTGGATGGAATCACATCGATTGCTAGAATCATTAAAGGATTCGGCTGCGGTATGAAGTACAAATGACGAGTCAAATTTTCCGAAGCCACTTGTACTTGGAGCACAGCTTTGGTGGGGATGGTTACAAGGCGCTTGAGCGCAGTTTGGCCGTGTTGAACAGCACAGCACTTGAGAAGCACCGCCGGTGTAACTTTGTCTGCGAAGCGAATTCTTATGGATCGGTACATACATACTTGTAGCTATGATAGTATGGACTGGGAATATTGGCACTGACCATTCCAGTACTGCTGCAGACTACTGCGCAATGTGCCGCAGCACGAGAAAGGAAAAGTTAATATCGCTGGTGGGGTTGTACGGAGCCGCTAATAACAAGTGTGTGACGCCGAAGATTACGACTACTCGGCCAATCAACTTTCGAGAAATAAGATCAGTTTCGTTATGGCAAATTTGCCTTTTGCATTTCGTTTGTCGTGATCGTATTTAGTAGCGGTAAAAATTGCAACGTGCTTTTGATCTAGAAGATAACCTTTCAGACTAAAGGTACATCATGCAGTGACACATAACCTTGTTACACGGATAGAAAACAGGAGTGCGATGGTCTAAGAAACCCTCACGTAAGTCATCACGACTTATGGGCCTTACAGGTGGCTACACTCGTACATGGCTCATCCCCTTCCGTGACCCTTCAGTTGGCAGAGCTGTCACTGTTGAAACCTCCACCTTCCAGGGAGGTTCCGTAGCGCACGGCAGTAGTAGAGTGCAAAAGATAAAGTCAGATTTAGTTATAAGGCCCTATGCTAGCCCTGCTACGTAGATAATTGCCGCTGGTCGCATGCTCGGTGTCTCCAGATCTCTGGTCGGAGACCACCCTTCAACAGTCACACCTACGGTAAATTTCGAATGCAGTGCGACACACAGATTGAATGCGACAGTAACAAAATATCAATTGAATTGCAGAAATAAAGCAGTTTGCTCAGTGCTCATAGGGTTGCCTCCCTATCTCTTACTAGAAATGGGTACAGCATATATTTAAGACTATCTCGTCTACAATCTGTTCGTCCTGCACCTACGGCGCATTACCTGTAACGTTGGCAACTCCAAGCCAACCGTCCTTGTGACTCGGACCATATGTATTATGTCATCTCTTGCAATTCATTTGATTACCGACAACTGATTTACAGCCTGCCACGCCTCTACAACAAAACACGATATAAGAGATCTCTTTTCTACAATGGATGCTAGAATGTGTTGTCTAGGTGGCAGTTAAGATAGGAAAGTCGACAGAAAAAATACTAGTACTAGGGGACACGCGCAGGCCTAAAGTCATCACGAATTTTATCCAGTATGACCGCATTGCAAGTAACAGATGGAAAACTATTTTTTAGTTGCAACGGAGGTAAATCGTGGGTAAAAAACACATTATTCGAATCTCAGACGATGAAAGCCATGGTACCCCACGGAATAGCGGACATGGTCGGCGTCCTATGACGTACATCTGAATCACGGTTCCGTACACATATAAGAAGAAGGAACTAGACTACGTTTGCGACAGGCAACAACCTCGACGCCATGATCAACCATATCTACGGCGAGCTCCCTCCAAGCAACGCCTAGCAAAGAAAAGGCAGAAACCAAATGAATTAAGACAGAAGATGATTCAAGTCGTGCATTTAGCCGACCGTGGGGCTTATCACAACCTGCGTCGGCTGTGTGATGTGGTCGTTCTTCCTATGTAGTGTGACCCTTGGGTCTACTATTATACGATAGGTCTTAACCTAGAAACCTTTGAATAAACATGTCTAAGGGCTTACCTCACAGCATCCATGAATGGCACCAGTACGTCATCTACCCAGTGCACAGTAGGCTCAAAGTTCTTTCATCACACAGGCGACCTGCATGTTTCTTCGATAAAATTCACAATCCTGTCGACCAGCTAAACTAGTTCCGTACAGCAATATTCACGGGCATAAGTGCAAAAATGCTCGCGGCATCCAAGACGCCATCGATGCACTTTCCGAACGTTGCTGCAGCAAATTCTACTGCCGTGGAAAATTTGTCGAAATTGGAACCAATCGATGCGCTCTCCACGATATAACCTATTGGGCTATGGGTTGGTAAATGCTACATACCCGCTTAGGCAATTCGATCATCACCTCCTCGTTACAAAATGCTTTTATTAACGGTGTGCTGTGGGCCAGACGACCTAAATGCAGGGCTCCTAACCCCATGTGATACTAGGCCGGGCACACCTATAAACACAGTTAGCGGGGGTAACTTGTGAACTGCACGGAATAGTGATGCTCCAAATCCATTCATTTCGCTTCCTCTATTTTAGGTAGCATTTTATAATAGGCGTTAGGAAGAATTAAAGCAAGTATTAGCAAACTATCACGCATACTACATCAACTGTAGCATTTGCTCCTTCCAGCGGTCCCACGGCAGTGAAGTCCTAATTCCTCTATTTTAGCGGCTACGCTTTCATTATCACAGTGCGCGTTCCGCCGAGAGACGGTGTTGTCCTTCCCAAAACAGGCGAGCATCTTCCAGTCGATGGCGTAGACTTTCGGTCTTGGCTTCCTCGATGCGCGGCGAGAAGAATTCAGCGATTAGTTCGCCTTGGCGAACGGTTGTTTCACGGACATTACGGCAGAAGGGGTTGGCCTCACTCTATGGTAGTAAACGGTGCACTTCTGTGTCGCGAAAAACAAAATTGTCGTCCCAGTCACGCTGTTTACACTTGGTTCACCACTAGTTTAGACGGGACGCTTGCGATCCGGTTCTGAAGATGTGTACTAAACATCTGTTGATTCAGATAGGTACAAAGAAGCTCCGAATAGAATTCAGGTGGGGCAACAGCCGATCTGGGGAGCTTAGAGAATGCTACTTGCGCGCTGCTTTTACAAAGCGAAAGTGTTTTTCCACACTGTATGCAAACGTACTGCGCAGGGAGACAGCAGAAGATGCAAACTTGGGGTTATCGAAAGATCCGAAATTTGATGATGAAATGGGTAAATTTGTTCTTTGCGCTTGGGTATGCAAGGGTTCATGAACAGCGACGAGGGGTGCAGGTGATGAAATGCTCCGGCTCTGACAGAGAGTCAAAATTTAGTCTCTAGTCTGGCCAGACATTGTTCCACGCTCACACAACCACCGATGACGGTAGCAGATATGCACCGATGTGGGGGTAGAACGTGCAGTGACGGCACATTCTCAGCGAGAGTCTTTCCACGTGTGGTGTAGCGAAAATGTGACGAGTTGGTTCTTCCTGGACAGAAACAAGCACTATTAGATGTGACGCTTGCGCAGAGGAAGTTGTAGCTGATGCCCGAAGAGCTTCAAAATTCTGGTATACTTGGGCGTCGGGGTGTCGGAGGTGTCGGCGTTACAGCGACGGCGAAGACGAAGGTTCGAAGGGAAGACCGGTAGAAGTTGTAGTCATTGTGTGTGCTTTAACGTAGATTGGAAAGTGAGATTAAAAGTTAATTGTTTCTGGCTGAGGCTGTAGGCTTCCCTTCAACCTCCTACTTACTTGATTTCTTAATATGCATTTATACTATAGTGATTTCCGAGCAGCGTTAAAATGAATCTTCAAGGGCTACAGCCTTTACGACAGTAGGCCTTGAGGCAGCAGACTACCATGGTATTTCCAAATACAACATGAATTGAAGTGTGCATGACCTCTCATGAGTGAGCAATTTGTGCAAGTAATCTCGATTGAAATTTGAGTACACGCGAATTCTGAAGACGTGTATTGGGTACTAGCTCGATGACTGCCATGACGTCATACCATGAGCCATAGAAATCTCCGCCAAAGGACCATTCTGATAATTTACCCCATGACGCTACTTAGTACAGCGACTGGACGATACGTACCGGCCTCATGAAGTGTAATTGAACGTCAAATTCATCAGGACGTATGTGGACGTTGGTGGCGCAATGACCCCCACCCACACCCCAATCACGGGACCGATCTTGTCCCCAACGCCCCATCTGTGCACACGATCCTCATCCATGAGTACCGCGCATACCACCATTCCGCCCAAGTTGAATGCTGTCATATTGTCATATTTGCACGTCGCTGAGTGAATTTTAAGTATAAATGCGTGGTCAATGTGCCAGCGCGTATCTGCAAGTACCAGGCGATTCACGAACATACGGAACTGCTGTACATAGCTGGTGCCGTCGGACATACTGATACAAGGCGAAGGTTGTCTGCGGGATTAATTCCTGAAATATGAGCACCGTGTGCGTATTATCCTGAACGGCTTCGAGCGAAAAATATCGTCCACCCACACGCGAACGATCTAGAGTTGGCGGAAGCCGCCATGCCTCACAGCGCTGAAGAAGAAGGATTAGATGGAAACAAAACGTATAGCATTGCACAGGCTAGAAGTGTTTTTACTTGGATTTCCTTTTTCAACTATTTCTGCTACTTTTTACAAAGCTGCGTCGAGACGCTGTTACTTTTCCTATTCCTTACAAACCATAAGATAGGTTACTCAAAGTGATTGATGAAGTTAGGGTGCGATGGAGTGACGCCACCCAACGGAAAAGCTAGTACAATGGTAGATATAAGACGTAGAAGACAAACGCAATTTTACATGCTGTTATTCCTCTTTTCGGGCTGGCTCCGACGCCTTCGATTGTCAACCCCTGCATACCTCGCATCCACACCATCATCTTGCACCCACTGTTGCCAAGAGAAGTCAATATCGAGTGACCGGATGATGGGTGATGACTGCAGTGTGGCTGGCTTGTGGCTACAATAATTGGGAATCCATTGTACGGGAGATTAATGCAGCCGTTGAGTGGAAAGAGAGGGTTGATCGTTCTGTGAAGTTATGCAAGATACTAAACTTTTCGTAGGGAGTGGAAAAAGGAAGCAATGTTTGACGCAAGTATACTTTCACAAAATGAAATTGGTCAGATAGTAGGAAAGCGGTTGACGCGATCTGAAAACAACACGGAGACAGAAGAACGTTTTTTGTTTGTTTTGAAGTGGTTGCACTTGTCGATCGTAGCAGGGGACCCAGGGGTGTGTCCAGTACGTGATAATGAGTCTACTATTCACAATATGGTCAGTCGTGTGCTCAGATTACTGTGAAACAAGATTCCTTTACGTACTTCAACTTGTATCAAAAACGTCCAGGTCTTCTAAGAAAAAAGTAGTGTGAAAGGTGCTAATGGACGCAATTTATCCAATAGATCGCAAGCTACGTAATCTCGAAGTGCTGGCTGCGCGATTTCGTAGCGTTGTGGACAGTGTAACTGTGTACGTCCGGTGGCAGTAGCCATCTCGGACAGTGTACATGACACCAACTGGAATAGTACGACGTTCGGCTAAAGGTCAGATCAGAACATGAAGCTAAAGTGCGGATCTCAAAAGGCCACCAAGAAAAGATCTCGAGTTCGGCGAACGTGAAGGGACGCCCAGCGAATGGCTTGAAATTAGTATAGGAGTGGCCGTAGCATCCCATTTACATTAGATATTTGTATAGGGCCCATAGGGAAGGCCGAAGGGCCCTCAAAGGATAACAGGCAAGAATAACAGAGTGCAATTTTCGGGGTCCAAGACAAAGCGACATACAGTAGGTCGTCCCCGCTAGACTAGATTACGGTTATTGGTGGGATGTGCCAACCGGAGTGACGGGAGTGGTCTCACCCAACCGGCAACTCCAAGAAGCGTTGAAGTGGTATTCTGGACATTGGACCTAAGGTCACGTTTTACTCGTCGAAGTAGGCGAGCGCGGGTTTTTCCATTGGCCCTGCAGCAACACCAATCGGCGATCACCCATTGCGCCGACACCCCGTGACAAAGCTACGGTAGCGACCGTCCATTTTCTAGTGGAGGACAAAAGAGGAAAAGACACAGAGAGAGAGGAAGTCAGCGAAAGAGGGAAGTGTACTATTTACTGTACTATTAGCTCGTAGTACAGCTCCTGGAACAACTTGGTCGGTGTCAGGAGTACCACTACACCGCTGTAAACGGACTGGGCGATCTTCGGATCACCCTTAAAGCCTGCTTGTAGAAGTAGGTGTTGGGGTGTACAGTGGGAAGGCTAACAAGTTTACCTGTCTACTATACCACAATAATGCACCTTCGCGACCGTTGCACCGCTCACATAGTCCCTCTGTCACTTTCAACATTTCCAGTTTCAAATACAACGCGACTGTAACTTCAAAATCGCAACGTCTTGCTGAGCTATCGATGTTACCAGCGTCAACCGCCGATAAGCGATCTCCACCTGCCTGCAGTAGCTGTCGACAGAACAAACGAAGGATTCGAGCCGTCAAGCGATACCCAGCACTGTAACCAACGTCGAACTACTGATGCACAAAACCGCCTCCGCGTAGCGGAGGCGCTCGGCTGGTAAGGACCTGCTCCTTTATGCAAGTCTGGTGACAGAATTAAGAGTATGCGAACGGTTCATGGTTTTAATTTTCATGTGTACATACTAATAATTGACTATCTTGGATATTTTTCATGGGCTTGAATGCTCAACAGAGCAAGCCATATGCGCCGCCGCTGTGAAATGAGGAGTCGCGTGGTGCGCAATTCATCCGTTTGAGGGCGGCAAGCATCGCCTGGCTACGCGGTAACGACCACCTCAAATGAAATGAAACCCCTTCTCTATTATCCCTTTATTTCTTTGTTTTAACACATTTACTCTATACTCGTGCTCGGGGTCTGAGGCAAAGAGGAAATGATCTCGCCTGTGGACTGCGTCCTCAATTGTCTCACTCCTTTAGAAAAAAATATAAAGTGCTATTATACTTGACGGTATTAGTAAGTACGAGAGGACAGTCTAGAATCTCCAGATCACCATCTGTGATCTGGATAGTGCATGGCAGAGCGCTATCTACCAATCAATAGTGCAATGACGATAGGAGGCGGGGAGTGAGCAATCACGCTAAACAATACGAAATTCTCATTCATGATATCACGCACGTCCAAGGAGCGTTTCTTCTTTTTCAGTTGACCGCGGCGCATTACGGTGATCTTACCGTAGAGACATAGACGAGCTCGATCCGAGCTCCGCAGGAATTCCCTCCGCGTTCATTTTCTGCTCGAACCGTTGAGCAATGGTGGTTCTGATCGTGCTGCAGTCATACTTGGCAATCCGTTCGCCGTCCTCATATCGAGACATGTCGAGCTGCATGCTGTCGGCTAGGGCTGTGGCCATGACCACCTCTGTGAGATACTCGCATCAAGTGTGGGGGATGCGCTCGGAATGTTGCACCCCGTTGAAGAGCTGGACGCGACTCCGAGAAACTCCGTTTCCGACTGCCCCTTCCGTGTCCCTCAGTAGTTCGACCCCTACCAGATGAGGTGCCGCGTCCAGCACTTCCGCCAGCGACTTCGCCGCGCTTCTCGTCACTGTAGTTGCTCTGCTTGTAATGGTTTGTGTAGAGAATCACAAAATGTCGAAGCGCACATCAGCACCCACGATACCACCCATGAGGCCAGCTATCGACGTTGATACGCATGTTGGAGGGTAGAGGTGTCAACGTTTAGACAATAGACGGCTTCAACAGACAACGTTATCTATTGGTACGTTGTGCTTGCAGAACATACCTCAAGCATGCCCTAAACATTACTTGACTGTTGTATGCAGGCTGTGAGCTATTGCAGCAGCGATTAATTCACTAAACCAATCTCCGGCTGCAGCTACTGCGAGAGCCATTTGTTCTCCGATATAAAGCTCAAGTTTCGAACATATCTGGAGACAGCATGATCCTCTTCGCCGTCACTACGTTGCCACTTGTGAAAAAGCACGCTCGGATGGAACTGACGTAGCAACACAACCGAGCCACTTCCGTGCTAGACGAGCAATTGTAGGAAGCATAGCAGCATTCTGTTTCCACCACTTGAGGGGATTCTGCTGCATCTTTCCAGTACAGCGCCAACTCCGGTTCGCACTCAATAGTAATGTTCACGTCATTCGATGTGATTCCTCGTCATCGGAAGTGGACACATCAACACCATAGATTGATCGAAGCATTAGGGCATCCCTTACTTTTGGTGGCGGCGACATAATTGCAGAACAATTCAACTTCTCTGTCGTGGCTGGTTGCTGAATCATCCGTGCCACATTAATCATGGCGTGAAGAAACTGTTGCCGTGCGGTTGCTTTCTCTTCAGCAGTCAAGTGGCCCATTCTAGAGAAACTCGGACCCAAGCAAGAAATCCACATCATATCATCATCTAATTTACCAAAGTAATTTCGAAATATCTTCACAAAAGCACCTCGCACGAGCTCCATATTCGATCGTACATTGGTAACGACAAAGTTATCACAATCGCCGACTTTACCATCAAACAAATCTTTTGATTCAACTCATTGCGCACCATTCGAATGCAATTGCTAGCGTAGGATAACTGTCACCGCTCAGCTTTCCCGTCGCCAACGCAAATGGCGCGAGGAGCTCCAACAAACAGTCAATTGGTACCCAGTCCGACGTCTTTGGACGAGTTTATCGTAATCGCGGGGGGCTCCTTTTACTCTGAGGCCGCTAGGTGCCGCGGTCGAGCACACACGACTTGTATAAGAACATTCTTATACAAGAACACTTGTTGAATAAGCACATTCTTATACAAGAACATCCTGTTTTAACAACCAAATCGTGTTTTGAAATACTTGCGCTAAGTGCGCGAAAAACATTTTTTTAAAACAAACGCACTTTATCAGATGTAGATGTTTTTACGCCATAATGCTGGATCCGATAGGCTCGGAAATACTAATGCTCTGGCGGAAAAATAACTACATGCTTAAGTGCGCGTAAAATACGAACCTAGAAACGTAAAATACGAACCTAGAAAGTAATTTACTAAGTTCGTCATGTTTTAAAAAAATAGAAACTCAACCCAGTTTCTACTTGTATTTTACAGTAGAAACTGAATAGAAACGAATTACGTCAGATAGAAATCTAATAGGGCAAGCATGGCATCTAATGGTACGTCGCTCTGCTCTCTCTCTCTCTCTCTCTCTTCGTGCGTGCACTAACTGCTTCTTCTCCAGCTACGCTCGACCCGGAGCAGTTCTACCTCGTGCGAGGCTCCGACAACAGTACGTCACCCAGACCGATCCCATCGTTCCTATTCTAACGATTTCTAAATGACTTGCTGCCAGTCGAGGCCGATGCTGTGGACTACCGCCGCCTCATGGCGCACTACAGTCTGGAGACGCAGCTGGCCAAGATGAAGGACGCGACGCTGCCCAAGACCTACCACCACCTGCTGCGCGGCGTGGGGAGACCAGAGAGACGCAGGAGGTCAAGGGAGACCTCGTGTCGCTGCTGGAAGGGGTCCCTTTCGACCGCCCCATTGAGCCTCTGCCGGAGAGCGTGGTGAAGAGTGCTCTCCAGCTGCCTGCGGGCAGTAAGAGCGGGCCGGTGCTGCATCCGCTCAGCGGACGTACGTCTCTGTCAGAGGAGAGTTCGAGGGCTTAAAACTGATCTTTCTGTTGTTTTTGTTACAATTGCTGTTGTTTTTGTGCAGGTAAAACGCCAGGATTGATCCATCCACCGCCGCTGACAGGTTCGGAGCGAGCAGCACATAGTGAGAAGCAAAGGGCAAGGCGAAGGACGACAAAGACCGCAAGGAGAAGAAGGAGAAGAAGAAGAAGAAACGAGAGAGAGAAGACGCGTCGGTGCTGCAGAAGCTGCTGGCCCCCTTAGTGACGGAGCTGCGTGGACTCACATGGGCTGGATGGGTCGTCAGTGGGAAGCCCGGCAACCCATTCTTGCAAAAGTTCACCAAGGACAACTGCAAACGGCTGGGCGTTCCCAACTACTTTGACTACGTCAAGAACCCGATGGATCTGACGCGCATGAAAGAGAAGGTGGAGCGCGCAGAGTACTCCAAGATCGACCAGTTCACGACAGACATCAAGCTCATGGCGGCGAACGCAAAGACCTTCAATCGCGTGGGTGAGCCTGTGCATCAGATGGCGATCGAGATTGAGCAGCTCTATGAGTCAAAGCTGCCAGGATACAAAAAGATGTTCGACGACCTGCAGCAGGAGCGCAAGAAGCGCAAGAAAGAGAAGAAGAAACGGAAAGACAAGAAGAAAGAGAAGTAACTTAGCTGCCTCAACAGATCCAAAGAGCGCTGCATTCGATCCTGCCACCAACAATTTAAAAGATGGAGTCGACCTACTCGAGCAAGAACAACGACAACGAGAAGTGTGTGACTAATACCGTTAGATTTAATCTCTTACTCATCGCCAAGTGCGGGTGGTGGCTGCACTTTGCGTAGCCCATTGCCAGTGAGGCGATCTCGCGTAGCAGTGTCAACCTCCACGTAGCGCAAAAACTGGATACCAAACGATGCCTCGCCCTGGGTCTTGGACCGCAGCAGTGTGGCATAACCCACCATGTGCGCCAGCGGCACATGTGCGTGCACAATGGAGCGACCTTGGCTTGTAATGGAGTCTTCTCCTTCACCCGAGGCAGATCCTACCTCTTGGATGTGTGCACGTCTCTGTGAGCTCAAGTCTGCGAGTACATCGCCGACACAGCGGTCGGGAGAGCGCACCTCTAGTTTCATCATGGGCTCCAAAATCACTGGCTCGGCTTCTTTGAGTGCTGCCTTCAATCCCAGCGCCGCTGCTGCACGGAAGGACGCTGCATTGGAGTCGTTATCCCACTCGCAATCCGCTTCGTCCACCGTCACCTTCACGTAGGCAACGCGGTTCGGCGTTAGCACGCCGCGGCTGAGGCCAGCGCGTAGACCTTCCTCAATTGCCAGCGCGAACGCGTGAGGCAACTTTTTCGCACCTTGGTTTTCCAGGTGACCACATTGCTATTGTTCTCGTCCTCTTCGTCTTCACCTTCCTGGCTCTCTTGTTGGTGTTCAAGTAGCGGGTCCACCTGGATAGAAAGCTTTGCAAAGTGCCGATCGGTGCCTAGCATGACATCGTGCGTGTACGGAACCTCAACGGCATTCGTAACACTCTCGAGATAAGCGACGCGCATGGCACCAATAGCTGGCTCAAGCTTGTACTCGCTGCGCAGCCGCTCCTTGATAATGTCCAAGTGAAGCTCGCCCATTCCAGACATGAGCGTTTGACCCGTCTCGTCGTCCACGGTCACTACAAAGCTCGGGTCCTCGCGCTGCAGATTCTCCAATGCTGTGTCCAAATCTTTTGCTTGGCCGATGACTCAGCTTCGATGGAGCATGTGAACACAGGCTTGGGGATCTGCACACCAGAGAGCACGACTTGGCGTGCTGCATCTTTGGCACTCACGAGTGTGTCACCTGTAAATGTGTGCTTGAGCCCTACAGCAGCGCCAATGTGACCAGCCGAGATACTTTCCACAGCCTCTTGATCGTCAGCTGCTACATGCATAAGTCTCGTCAGTCTCTCCTTCGTGCCACCACGCGATGCGTTCAGGAGTTGGGTCTTCGCGTTCAGAACTCCAGAATACACCCGGAAGAACACCACTAGACCGCGCTGTTTGTCGTGTTGAACCTTAAAAGCAAGCGCGCACAGCGGCTCGTCGGAGGATGCTTTGAGCTGCACCACTTCACTTTCTGAAGCATGACCACGACCTCTGGTTTTCTTGCCACTAACGGCAGTGTGAGCTTCGAACGGAGACAAATCTGATGGTGACGGCAAGTAGTCCACCACAGCATCCAGCAGCGGCTGTACGCCCTTGTTTTTCAGCGCGCTACCGCACAGAGTAACGACCACTTGTTTCGCCATGCCCCGCTGCACTGTGATGCGACGCAGTGCAGCCTTCAAAGTTTCGTTGTCAATCTCCTCCTCCATTAAAAAGAGCTCGCCTAGCTCGTCATCGTAATTCGACGCTTGTTCAATCAATGTCTGACGCCCTTCCACTGCTCTCTCATACAAGTCGGCCATTTTCCCCGTCGGCAGCAACGGGAGGCGCTGAAGCTGCTCTCCTTCTTTGTCCATCCATCTGACCAACTGCATATCCACGAGGTCCAGCAGTCCTTCAAACTCCGCTTCTTCTCCAACCGGCAGCTGCACGCGCAACGTCTGCACGCCAAACCTCGCTTCAATTGACTCGCAAGACCTGACGAAGCTCGCTCCTTCACGGTCCAGTTTGTTCACGAAAGCGATCCGCGGCACGTTGTACCGGTCCGCTTGTTCCCAGACCGTCTCGGTCTGTGCTTCTACGCCTGCCACGCCGTCCAACACCGCAACGGCGCCGTCCAAAACTCGAACAGCACGCTCCACTTCAATGGTGAAGTCCACGTGGCCCGGGGTGTCAATGAGATTGATGTGGTGTTCGCGCCATGGGAAACTGATGGCTGCAGCGCCAATAGTGATGCCCCGCTCCCGCTCCTGAGGCATAAAATCCATAGTGGCGTCGCCGTCGTGTACCTCACCCATCCGACGGATGGCCCCAGAGTAGAACAGCATCCGTTCCGTCGTGGTGGTCTTGCCAGCGTCGATGTGCGCCAGAATACCGATATTTCGGATGGTTTCGACGCTCTTGGCGCCGTCCTGACCGGAATTCGCAGCGGTGACTGACGAAAAAGAGCTCCATCGGTGCGCCGCAGAGCTGCGGAGTTGAGGAAAGCTTCGGATCAATGAGGTTGGTCGTCTAGAAGCCAGGAGCGTCGATATACGACGAGGACTTGGACGCCACATTATGACGCACTAATGTGTGGCGCTGCTCACGTTTTTACTTAACTTTAAATATGTGGTCCACCTGGATAATTATTTGGTTTTGATTGGCTGTCAAGTTGAAGTGGACTGCTAAACAGCAAGTTGCAGTATACGCTGTCATTTTTTTATTTATCTATCTGCATAAGGCTGTGTGGTGTACTCACTGGTATCGTGGCAGTGTGTCGACGGGTCTGAACGAACAGGAGCCAGGCGTGAAGCTCTTGATGTGGGACGCCATTTGAGTCGTCGAGCAGCACGAGCAAAACGTGACGGCCAAGCAGTCGGACATGATCGCACCGGGGATCTTGAACTGGCTGCGAATACGGTGACGCAGCATCCACAGGCTAGCGCACGCAATCGCGTGCGTCAGCACTACAATCGTCACGAACATGGGGTTTACTGCCAAACGAGGCTCAACGATTCGGTGGGCGTGGTAGTAGTAAGCTGTCTCGGTGTGTCCGAGAATCACCACCTGCACAAACTGCTGGACTGTGAAGACGATCATCGTCACTTCGATGAAGCCGAGCATCAACAGGAACAGCAGCGCTGTGCTGTACGGTATCATCCCAAGGCGACTGGCGATCTGCGCGACCGATACGCACGGACAGAAGGTGGCCATGAACGCGTTGGGCACACAATGGTCGAAGCACGAGAAGAGACCGCTCTCCCAGCGTCCAGACATGATGTCAACGTCCTCGAAGCTCTTCTTAAAGTCGTTGATAATAGGAACAGCGCCGTCCGGAGTACGTGGTATTGGCGCTTCGGAGCTCAAAGTTCCGTCCACGTGGATAGTGTAGGCCGCGCAAGGAGTGTGCTTCGGGGTTACGGCGTAAGCGGTTTCCGACATAGTGCAGCGAGGTTGACGGATGTGAGTGGAAGAGCTGGCAAAAAGGGAAATGAACAACTCCGATCTGGATCAAGCAAAGTGAACATTGGCACTAGCACGGTCTGCTCGACTTCGTCTCACGTATCTAACGGGATGATGCTGTTCAATCATTGCTAATGCTACAGCATCTCAGTGCCAATTCACCGTGGACGAAACGATCGAAGTCCATTCATGCATTCACGCTAAGGCTACAGTTTCAAACTGACTGCGATCTCGACCTGCGATCTCGACATCGTCATTACACCTTTTAATTGTTTAACCACGGATCCTGCGTTGGTTTCTTTACCAGGAAACGCTGGCGTGTCTAACAGACTTCTCTTGGGATAACACAGTAGTGCGCAAGTTGTCATGGTCGCAAGCTAAACTTTGAACGTTGCAATCGACTCGTGACGAACCTGCCTTCACTTCATGAAGTCACTTGGTTCTGATGTTATTGTGCCTTGAATCACTCCTCCTCAAGCACGCCGCACTCCAATATCTTGAAAGAGTTGGTGAACGAGTCCAATGCAATCTTGCACCCAAGCGGAACGGTTAGGATGGGGTTCGTGTGACCTACATCGACACCATACAGAATAGGGAAGCTCGTGCCACGCGTGTGATGGAGAATAAATCGCTGCAGCTCGTCCACCTGATCGTCCGAATACGCAAATGCGCGGCCAACGATAAGTCCGCGGATCTTGCCGAATGTGCCATCCATGCGGAGCCATCCAAGTGCGACATTGACATCCGAGAGCGTCATGCCTTGGTCGAATTGAGCACCTTCAGGAGTCTCAATGAGCAGAATGGCGTCCTGCAAGTCGGGCATGTACTCAGTGCCTCGAACTTGGAGCAAAGTAGGCAGACAACCGCCTAGAATCCGTCCTGTGGCGCTTCCAAAACGAAGCCAAGTGTGTCCACGGTTCGGCTTCATCACATCTGCGTGAGAAATATCTGCTCGTGTGAACCAGTTAGCAGTCTTGTCGTCAGTCCACTCCTTCGACGGGATCACCTCTCCAAGAGGCTTCGTTGGCGATTGCACTGCCCCAAAGAAGGACGTCATTGTGAACGGTAGCGGCGTTGGGTACTCTCCGAGTTGGCACAGTGCAGAAGGTCCGTAGAAGCTGCAAAGCTTCGCCTTGGCGTAGAGTGCAAGATGCAGCGTGGTGATGTCCGAAAACTCGCAGAAAATTTTCGGGTGTGCCGCAATGGCGTCAAAGTCCAGGTATTCGAGCAGTTCGTGCGACGTAAATCCGCCGATCGTGCACACAATAGCTGCCACCTCAGGATCCAAGAAAGCTTGCATCAACTCGGCTGCCCGCACCTCCGCATCAGCGGAGCTGTAGACGCTGCTGTGTGTCGTGGCGTTTTCTTGAGGTGTTCGCGTGACGGACGGATAGATTTTGACACGGAATCCGTCATTCTCCAGCTGCTGGCGTGCTTTTGTCAGTCGATGAGGCACCAAAGCGGCAAGACCAGAGGCCGGCGCCACGAATGCAATGGTGTTACCTGGAGCGAGTGCTGGTGCACGAAGTTGCATTGTTGTATTCGTGTCGTTTCCTAGTGTGACGGAAAGCGACAACGGACCATGCATCGTGTGCCATCATGTGGTCAGGAGCGCCTCCAAGAACGTTCATGGATTTGTTCAACCATCAGACGTCACGTCACTTACAGGTTCATGACTCTCATAACTTCTACTTCTTCTTGTGGAGCAAGAATTTGCAATCCACGTTGTGACGGGAAGTGAAAACGCATCGTTTGCCATCACGTGGACGCACTTCAATCAAGATGGTCCGCCCAGTAAGTCGCTGACAATGGGAGATACGAGAATCATATCATTCTTGAATTTGCTCTGGGGAATTCACTCGCTGACTGCTTTCACCGCTACTACAACCGATGTCGACCGGATTTGCCGAGTTCGCAGGCACAACAACTTTCGGGGCGTCAACCTATCGCTACACGCTCTCACTGCAGAGCGACAAGCTCCGTATTTCGTTTGAAGACCGTGATAGCAAACAACAATGGCAAGTTATCAACAGCTTACACGAGTCCTTATCCACGTGCTAACGTTGTTCACGTTACTCGCAATGACCAATTAAGGTGTGCATCCGACTTGCCCTTGACAGACTACGTCAATTCAAGCAACACCATCGGAGACGCCACCGCACGAGACTACGTTGAGGTAGCATAAGTCACTCGATCCAACTCGCTAACTAGTTAGAATTGATAATGCTGATAGCAATGGGGCACCTGTTGTGAACAGGTTATCCACAGGTCACTCCAGGATGAGAATGCAACGAGAACGTTTGAGCGTATCAAGGATGACGTCTTTCGTCTGGCAGTCTCGTTCCAGCTTCTTCCGCATGTGGTCGCTCGCTACTCGTTCGACCTGGAGCCAGTCACTATAGATCGGCTTGAGAGGTTGGAGTCACGAGTGTGTGATCTGCAGGAAGAGTTGAAGGCAATGCGGCAGACAAATCACGTCCCAATGATTCTACAAGCTGAGGCGACTACCATGACTGAAGGCAATATTATTTGCTGGGGAAAGGTGGGCGACGGGATCAATGTGGGCGGTGAAGATGGAGTAGTCCGCAATTTAGTCCCTGGGACATATCAAGCTATGCTGACAGTGAATGTAGAGGACGAGATGGACGGTTTACTCCAGCTGATGCAGAATGACAAGTGCGTCCAATCGATTAAGAGCTACAATAGTTCCGTGTCGACTTCGTGCATCATCCGCGTGCAGGAAGGCGACAAGATCACTGTCACGTTTGAGAATTCCCTTGAAGCCACCAGCTACCTGACGCTTGTTCGACTTGGCAACTAATCGGAGAGTGCTTGATCAGTAATGACAAACAAATAAGGCTCTTTCATTTTGTCTTTAGTATCGATCATCGCTACCTGTTACAACAATCATGACTTCTAGCTGCCGACTGGCATGAATATTTTCTCTCTTTGATGCACGTCCTCCAAGCCCTCCAAGTATAGCCGCACGCTTGCCTCATTCCCCTCTTTGCTGCGCTGGATGGGGTCAAAATGGCACCAGCTCATCAAGCTGTGGGATTCTCTCCAAGTAGAGCTCCACGGCAGATATTCGGCAGAACGGGTTGTTGCGCTTGCAAAATACTCACGGGTAACCAGTTGGCTGCAGGTGTTTCTAGTTCTACTTGTGACTCCACTACCGTGCTTGGCTGTGACCGTACTCGTTGATGTGATTCCACTCGCGGACCCAGCCAAAGGATTGGAAGCTAACAAAATGTTTTTCGTCCGTGAATTCTACACCAATATGGTGGTGACGTTTCTCGCTACGAATCAATTCCGCATGGGCGTGCCTGCACTACCTTATCCTCTCATCACGGCTGTCTTAAACACAATCGTGATTTCAATCTGCATGGTTGCCATTCTCTATGGAGTCGCGACAATGATCGGATTCCCTGTGCCTTTTTCGCTAATGTCGATGACGACTCCGTGGGTCACGTTGATATCGATCACGATTGGTATTGAGTGGACCAAGAAAA
The DNA here is from genome assembly GCA_011947355.1 of Phytophthora boehmeriae. Taxonomy (NCBI): domain Eukaryota; phylum Oomycota; class Peronosporomycetes; order Peronosporales; family Peronosporaceae; genus Phytophthora; species Phytophthora boehmeriae. Next base: position 216,361 of record JAAVTJ010000143.1, on the reverse strand, counting down.
TTCGAGAGAACCCAGGATCAGGAACGATGGTGCTCAATGTGATGAAGGTGTGGATGTGTGAAGTCATGTTGGTCGGTATTTACCCGCCGTACTTCTATGTCTTCACAACACTATCCAGTGCGGGTCAAATGATGTTCGCGGTGCTGTTGCCTATGATCAAGATCTTCATGCGGAATACGTTCGTTCGGACGGTTGTTCATCTACGCGATGAATTGCCGGAGGTTGTAGTGTGCAACGTTGAAGTCTTCAACGCGTTGTTCGTTTCGTACTGCATGCAGAATTCACCGTCAATTTGGACAACAATGGAGCTTATGCTCGCCGATTTCTTACTGCTGAGCATGTCGTTGCACGACGCTGAAAAAGTTCGACGAGGTTTAGGAGAATCTGAACGGCGTCTTGACCTTCACAGTAACAACACGAAAAATCTTGATAGGCGGCAGAGTACTCATGGAGACGCTATCACAACGTTGGAGCGGGTTGAACTGCTTCTGCAGGAAGACTTGCACCCTGAAGTCACTTTGGTGTTGCCATTTGTCGAGCTACAAGCACCAGATAATGCTAAACCTGACAAGAAGAAACCTAAGAATTATACCCCGGATCTCCATCCAGTGCTTGCAGTAAAACAAGGTTTTGGTCAGAGCAGAGTACACCCAGCTATGAACTCTTGCGGATCACGAAAGTCCCTCACCATTTTGAAATCACGGTACACTCGAAAGGTGCAACGGCTGCTGTACATGGCTGAGTTCCTCCTCTTGCTCAACTATGTCGAAGTTATCATCCCGCTTGTCTTCTGTAAGTACTCCCTTCATTGATGATCCTTCGACCTGCTCTAACAACAGCATTGCTTTCTAAATCAGCAATTTACCTGGCAGCTATGTATCAGCTCCCCAATCGGAATTACTACGCCCAGATCACAGGCATGGAGTCCAGTGAACTACTCCAAACTCTGAAGAACGTATTATTCTACTGCTCGCTCCAGTTTATTTCGTTGTTGGTGCTACTTTTCGCGTTGCAACGCAAATTGGGACTATCACCAGTTCATCAGCTGTCGTTCGTCCTTGAGAAGCAATATGCTGGCGTGCAGACCAAGCTCATATTCTGGGTGTATTACAATGTTCAGGCGTCTCTAAAGCACCAAGGTTGGTCGTTTTGGAGTCGGTGTTATCGGCTTATCTGACGTTGTCGATGCAATTGCAGGTTATGACTACACTTTCCGATTCCCATGGCTGCAACATGATTCAAATTCGACATCAACAGCAGAGTGAGAGTCGACCTTGTGAAATGAAATTAATTTCATGCATGCAGTATCAATTGCTGCTAGTATGTTTGAGCTACCGTTCGTTACCACCACACGATGCCAACCAAGGAAACGCTCTCTTAATCGCTGAAAACGTTTTTCAGCCAAGCGATAAATCGGTTGATTGGCTTTGCCTCCGGGGTGGACCTGGGTGTCGGCGGTGGGGTACCCGTTGAGTAGTTAGTTGTCGAGTTCCCTTCCAGTGTTGGTGTCGGTGTCGGAGTCGGATATGGAATATTCCAGTCCACTTCCGGAGTTGGGGTCGGTGTTTCTTCAGCCTCCTCCTCGTCCTCTTCTTCCTCTACCTCCTCTTCCTCCGTGTTCTTCTTTTTCTTCTTCTTCTTCTTCTTGGCTCGATCTTCATCTTCGGAGTTTTCTTCGGTCTCTTCCTTCTCTATGGTTGAAAACTCGTAGCTACTCGGAGTTTTGACTTGGACGTTTTCGTTCGCCTCGCTGACTAAAATCCGAGTATCCCTACCGTCCACGTTGGCGGTAGGCGCGGAGTTAGGAGCGACTTGAAGGCTGGCAGCACTCGTTACTAGAACGGCCGCAGCCACCAACACAACGTTTTGCAGACGCATCGGTACCGATTCCTTGCCAAAAAGAAAGTGAGGAATGAACTGAGCGGTGGAGGAGGCGGATTACGGTGTTGTTACGCGCAATGCAGCCAAAGGGATGTGCACCTTCATGCATCAAGAGCCTGTGCATTTCTTCCCAGTGATTAGGAAACCAGAGCTGTTTAGAGATAATGTTGCAAAGCGCTTCAGCATAAAGATTGCAGTGGCCAGAGCGATGGGCTCATATGTAAATGAAGACTTGCATCAAAGTGAACCAGATTGTATTCCTGGTAGAAATTCCAGACACAGATGCACGGAGCCGACGTCATGCAAGTTAGCGCAGTTGAAGGTGTAGCAGCGATTCACTTTGTTGAGCTCGATCGACCCGAGTTGACGGCCGCCCATTTCGATGTCTTGGAAAAATTGAATTCGGCCTTTAAACTTTGATTCCTTGCCCGTTGTGGCTGCTGTGGCGACGGCAAAAACAGAGCAAAGTGAAAGTAGAAGCATTATCATGGCGGCCTGGGTTTTGTGGGGCCCTGGCTGCCAACCAGGAGCTCAAGACAAGTTGTGAGTCGCCGCGCTCCGCTTTCCGGGAAATGGTAAAGAGGCATTCAGGGCAATTTCAATGAACTCGCTCCGCCTTGAACTCCCTTTTTCGGAGAAACAAGAAGAAGCAAAACTGAGCAGTGTTGCATGAAAGCTGCTTCTCAGTCGAGAACTTTCCACGTGGGGAAGATGGCGGAGGTCGAGCTGCTGTGCGCCGTATACGTCGAAGGAACTGTGTTTCCGGTGAAGATCCCAAGCGATGCGAAAGTGAGCGCGCTGCAGGAGGCTATCGCAAGCAGATACAGAGTCGTGAGCAACCGCGTTAAGGTTTACCCTGCCATGTTGACTCTCTACTTGGCGCGGAAGAAGGGGAAACCACGTGGATGAAGCACGACCACAACACGGAAAGCTTTTTGAAAGGTGGCATTGACACTGACTATGACGAGATGCTTTCGTCTTCGAGGCTCAACAAAGAGGAATTGTTTGGGACGAGTTTCACGCCCGGAGATAAACAAATTCACGTGCTGGTGGAACTCCCAGAAGCGGCTTCTCCTCCGAGGGTTCCGGTTGCTGTACCGATTGGCCCTGAAGTGGATTTCCGTTCGTGCCATCACCTTCTCGCGTTCTTGGAAGGCGAAATGACCAACAAGGAGGCAATTGTTTCAAGGCCTCACATTTTGGCACAAGAAAGTCTAGAGTTCCGCCTGGTTGGGCGGGAGAAAACGATTGATACGGCCTCCGAGTGCTTCAAGAAAATCATCACACATGCGAGAAGTACCGCAACTGATCGCAACCAAGTGCCAATGCCTGTTTGCTCCGGTCTGGGGAAAACGCGTATGCTAGAAGAAGGCGGCACGATTTTGGAACGGATGAAGTTGGACCCCAAAGACGTTGTCCGTGTGATTGTGCCGTACTTCAACGGGTTTAGTCCCCAATCAGTCGAGCGATCGATGCCGATCGAGGCGTCTTTCTCGTGGCGGCTGTTGTATCGATTCTTTCTTGACAACAATTGCTCGTTTGCATTTGACAAGTGGTTTAAGTCTCGGCTACCTCGCAATGGAGATCAGCAGACGTTGAGCGGTGCTATTGAGGTCATCGAGCGCAAGCTGCGTGAGAAACGGCAAGAACCAGCTACGTTATATCTCTTTCTCGGCGTTGATGAATATCAAAAGATTGAAAAGATTGGTGCTCGTCAAAAAGATTTCAAGACGTCACTTCTACGTGAGCTCGTGGAGGTCATTGCTGATTTGCTGTGCTTGCAGTCGTCGAGTCTGATTTTGCTGCCCATGTTTGCGGGGACAGATTTGGGCGTCATTGCATCGGGCTCAATTGCCAACCCCTCGCATTACGTGACAAAGCGGATTCCTATGAACCTCTTGACGTTGGATCAAGTGTTCAGCATTGTGGAGGGCAACGCGACCTATAGTGGGCTGCTGAGTCATACCCAGATTTGCCGCGATTTGTTCGTTCTTGGCGGCGTTCCGCGGTGGGTTGTCGAGTATCTGACGGCAGTGAAAAAACTTGCGTGCAAGGGGAGCCCGTGAATTTGGACAACATCAACGAGTGCTTCGTGAAAATTTGGTCAAAGTACGTCAAGTGTTATGCGGACTCACTTGAAACCCGGCAGCTCGTCCGATTGGCAGCTTTTGCCGTATCGGGTCAACAAGTTCAAGAACGTGATCAGTTCGACGAGCACTTCAAGTGGTCAAGACTTCGAGATTCTTCGCTATGCTTGCTAAATCCATCCAGGTATGGAGTGTGCGATGTTCGAGTTCCGTATGCGTTGTTGCGGAGTGTTGGATTGATGTGTAATGGGATAACAGACATAGCAGAAAGATACTTCGCGCGGGCTTTGAACGACATGAGGGATATGGTGGATTCAAGAATGTATGACCTCCAGCCGTGGCAGTCGTGGGAGATGTTCGGTGCTTGCTTTTATGCAGTGAGAATCAATGCGTTGTTGGTGCTTGGGCACTCGACTGTGACGCTGGGAGAACTGCTGCCTGGCACGCGGATGTCTGATCAAACGCGTGCCATCTCGGTGGAACTTGTTTCGTCGAGAGTGATTCGGTGTGCGGGCGCGTTTGGTGCCTCAACTCCTCCGCTCATTCCACGAAAAGGGAACCGATCGGAAAGAATCGACTGGACGTCAGGTGGCTACATCGTCGTGAATGACGATAACGGAGCTGGTGTCGACATATTTTTGCTCTGAAGGATGCTACGACTGGCAGTGTGGTTGTCTTTGTCGATCAGCGCAAACGACAATTCGGTAAATTTCAGCCAAGCCACGCAAGAGACTATCTTGGTAAGTTGGCTGTTTGTCCGGACTTTCTCGTGGCGAGTGGCGCGCGTTTGGTGCGAAGCATCATGAATTCCGTTGCGCCATCAAACCTGGCGAAGTATGAGGTGCCACATGACTGCTTCATCTTGAGCCGAAACGAGACTGAGCAGTTCCATGGCACGTTGGCGTATCATCCAGCGTGTTCGCCTGTCGTCTGCATCAACTCGGCTTCCAGAACGGCACTCAAAACAGTGTTTGAAGGCGATGCGGGAGAAGTGGATGAGACCATTGACGAAATCATGCGGAAGCGACCGAGTGGAGGATGCACTTCAGAGGAACTATAGGCTTTCACCAAAGCCAAGCGGTCCAAAGTTAAAGTTGATGATATGGCGGAGTTTTCGTCTTAGTGCAGGAAAATATTCTGCTTATGCTATAGCTCCTTCAGTACGTATTTTTACAAATGCCACTTATCAAGTTCGTGCCGACCCATTGAATCTAGCGTCATGTCGATCTTTTACTTCATTTCGGCCAGAGAGCTACGGGAACTATATGCAGTATCGTCAACAGAGTATGGGAGGTCGTTCAAGTGGAGCTATTCGACTAATCGGGACAAGGACATACAAAAGTAGCTCACGAATTCGTCCAGATCTCCATCCAGTGCTTGCAGTAAAACAAGGTTTTGGTCAGAGCAGAGTACACCCAGCTATGAACTCTTGCGGATCACGAAAGTCCCTCACCATTTTGAAATCACGGTACACTCGAAAGGTGCAACGGCTGCTGTACATGGCTGAGTTCCTCCTCTTGCTCAACTATGTCGAAGTTATCATCCCGCTTGTCTTCTGTAAGTACTCCCTTCATTGATGATCCTTCGACCTGCTCTAACAACAGCATTGCTTTCTAAATCAGCAATTTACCTGGCAGCTATGTATCAGCTCCCCAATCGGAATTACTACGCCCAGATCACAGGCATGGAGTCCAGTGAACTACTCCAAACTCTGAAGAACGTATTATTCTACTGCTCGCTCCAGTTTATTTCGTTGTTGGTGCTACTTTTCGCGTTGCAACGCAAATTGGGACTATCACCAGTTCATCAGCTGTCGTTCGTCCTTGAGAAGCAATATGCTGGCGTGCAGACCAAGCTCATATTCTGGGTGTATTACAATGTTCAGGCGTCTCTAAAGCACCAAGGTTGGTCGTTTTGGAGTCGGTGTTATCGGCTTATCTGACGTTGTCGATGCAATTGCAGGTTATGACTACACTTTCCGATTCCCATGGCTGCAACATGATTCAAATTCGACATCAACAGCAGAGTGAGAGTCGACCTTGTGAAATGAAATTAATTTCATGCATGCAGTATCAATTGCTGCTAGTATGTTTGAGCTACCGTTCGTTACCACCACACGATGCCAACCAAGGAAACGCTCTCTTAATCGCTGAAAACGTTTTTCAGCCAAGCGATAAATCGGTTGATTGGCTTTGCCTCCGGGGTGGACCTGGGTGTCGGCGGTGGGGTACCCGTTGAGTAGTTAGTTGTCGAGTTCCCTTCCAGTGTTGGTGTCGGTGTCGGAGTCGGATATGGAATATTCCAGTCCACTTCCGGAGTTGGGGTCGGTGTTTCTTCAGCCTCCTCCTCGTCCTCTTCTTCCTCTACCTCCTCTTCCTCCGTGTTCTTCTTTTTCTTCTTCTTCTTCTTCTTGGCTCGATCTTCATCTTCGGAGTTTTCTTCGGTCTCTTCCTTCTCTATGGTTGAAAACTCGTAGCTACTCGGAGTTTTGACTTGGACGTTTTCGTTCGCCTCGCTGACTAAAATCCGAGTATCCCTACCGTCCACGTTGGCGGTAGGCGCGGAGTTAGGAGCGACTTGAAGGCTGGCAGCACTCGTTACTAGAACGGCCGCAGCCACCAACACAACGTTTTGCAGACGCATCGGTACCGATTCCTTGCCAAAAAGAAAGTGAGGAATGAACTGAGCGGTGGAGGAGGCGGATTACGGTGTTGTTACGCGCAATGCAGCCAAAGGGATGTGCACCTTCATGCATCAAGAGCCTGTTTATTTCGTCCCAGCGATTAGGAAACCAGATCGGACTATAGGAAACTTCGCAAAGCGTTTTAGCACTCAGATTGCGGTAACGAGAGCGATGTGTTCATACGTAAAGAAGACTTTGAGTCAAAGCGAACCAGATTTCATTCCTGGTAGAAATTCCAGACACAGATGCACGAATCGGAGCCGACGGATACTAGTTGGCGCTCGTCTGGACTCCACGATAGCGCGTTGACAGTTTGAGAATGACCGCGTGACGATGCGAGCAGCGCCGATGACCCGAGATCAAAGAGTTTTACTTCGCAATCTTCACCGCAAGTGGCCAGGAATCGACCGGAGGGCGATACACGAGCGCACGAGATTTTGAGTCGACTAGGATCCACCAAACCGTGGACTGGATTGGTCTCGTCGCAATCCCAGCAAAGTAATCTGCCATCGGCACCTGCCGTGATGATCTCCGTTTCACTGTCTAACCTCTGAGTGATGCCGTGGAAGGCTCCTTCACGCACTTGCTGCGCCACAATTCGGCGGGCCCCCTTCAGATCGTAGATAAAGAGGGCTTTGTCTAACCCACAAGAGTGTACTCGATGCTGCTGACGTATGTCGACAAGCACACCGGTGACTGCGCGTTTGTGTTCGTGGAATTGCAGCACTAACTCTCGAGTGGCAAAAGACCAAACGCTCACGCCACCATCACTGGCACCACTCACAACATATTGCGCACTGCAATCCACAGCCGTCACCTCTCCACGGTGAGCTGTTGCAATGTGCCACCTAGGTTGTGCAGTACTAACATCGTATGCCCTTATCCAGCCATCGGCCCAACCGGAAACCACCAAAGCTGAGCCTGTCGATGAATTAGCTGAGTTCCCACGTTTCGTGATGGCGAGACAGAGTCCAGCGACAGTCTCGGTTGCCATACACTTGAGATGATATGTCGATAGATCCCACACACGGACGCTACCGTCCACCGATATCGTAGCGAATTCCTCGCACGAATCGCCAAACGCGCAACTAGTAACAGACCCCAGGTGGCTGCTCGCTAGCTCGGAAATCACGAGTGTAGAAGCAACGATGTGATACATTTTGCCGGCAGATGTCCCGGCGAAGAGCTGAGTACCTCCTGGACCAACCGACAAGCTCGTGACGCCGCCGACGAGTTGAACTTGACCCACGAGGTTCCATTCGGAATCGCGACCGACAAGCTTCTTGAGAACGCCGTCACCAGCACCAACATAAATGTACCCTGTGGCCCCGCACGCAGCGATACTGTGCACTCCGTTTCTCACGATTGGCACGGCATTGCGATACACCAGAGCTTCGGTATTAAACACAACGAGCTCTCCAGCCGCAGTACCTGCCAATACATCCGTTCGTGACTGCGTAATGGCAGCGCACAAGTATGTTCGAGCGATGCCTACGTTGGGCATGGCAAAATTCGAAATCTCGAGACGATACTGCATGCCGGTGATATCGTATGCAAGTTCCCCGTTCAGCATTTGACTTGCGTGGGCAAAGGCGAGCGAATACTTTGGTCGTCTTCCTTTTTCGTCCATTTTGCCCCAGTTCAAGATCGTCACAGGAGTAGGAAATGCCTTGGTCAGCACCATTTCGGACGTCTGTCAAAGCAAAGGAAAAGCATTGCACGTAAGCAAGCGCTACCCAGCATCAAAATGCAGCGCAGTAAGGCATCAACTGACCCGCATATCCCAGAGAGTGACCCGACAATCTTCCGAGGAAGCCGCGAAGAAATGATCGTCTGGTGAAAACGCCATTTGCAGCACTGGGCGGGTGAATCCCTCGAGTCGGTACCGTTCGCGTGCTGCAGTCAAGTCCCAAATAACAATGAAAGCACCGCCACGATCTGTCCGTCCGTTGGGTGGTGGCATCTGTGCTGACGCTAAAAGAGCTCCTGTGTTGGACAAACTCAGTGTGTTGATCTCTTCTTCGTGGGCACAGAGCAGCTCCTGACTCTGCGAATCGTTGATCTTGCCGATCACCACTGCAGACCCCATACTGAACCAAGCACCGGCAACAAGAAACGAGGTAAGTTTGCAGTGTTGAAGCCACACGGTCTGGCGGTAATCGTACCATGTGATGTAGCTGTCCGGATCTGTCGGGTGGGCGTGGATGGTGCTCTTGCCTTTGCCAGTGTATCCGCTAAGATGCTCGAGCTCGAGACTGAGACCGACTGCGCTCTGCTGCTCCGAAGGCAGTTGATTATTGTCGGATGGGCAGAACTGGTCATAGTCAGATCTAGCACCGGAATCGAACCCTCGGGACCCGGAAGACTGCGCTTTTGAGTGCAAATCGCCGCCAGCTGAAGCGCTGGGAGCGAACAACTCCGGGTCCATGCCACGACTTTGGCGGTGCATATGTCCAATTGCTTACGTCAATCGAGTTGTCAACAATAGTTGAAGTGCGCGCGTCTTTTCATGATCGAAAACCGTTCCATAGCCGGGTCAAAGACTTTTGAGTGTACATTACTTTTGAGGCGGTAGACAACAACAGCTCTGAATCCACGATGAAAATCTTTGGCCAAGTGCTTGCCAGACGAAAGCTAGAGCTTGGAACTAGAGCTCCAACTGTTAACACAGTGGCGATCGACTGCAGTCGAGTGGGTGCTGGACAAATGCAGAGGAGCATTCTCACTGACTCGATGAAGCGACTAGATCCCATTATTGGCCAATCAGAAGGCAAGATTCAAAACCAGGACCTTTTTAAATAAAAAACTCAGTTCCTGGCATCAAAGCAGAGTGCTGATCGAAGCAACACCATACAGAAATCAGTGCCTGCAGCTCAAGCAGCTTGCCTTGTGCATGTCTCGAGCTGTCTGCGTCTTTGAACCAAAAGTCCCATGAATTCAAACTCTTACCATCAAACCATTATTGGAACTCTGCCACATAGTGAGTTATTAATAGTGTTCTCTATCAATATGTGAATATATTGCAGTTGTTACCTGTTTACATCTTCAGCAATATGTGCACGTTTTGGCGTGATTGTTCCACATGTCTCCGAACCCGTCCCGTCTCTACGCTATTACGACAAAAAGACCCACCCGCTCGGGGTCCGGAAGAGAACAAACGACGATCAGCCCTCAGGCGAAAACGCATCGAAGCCCCGGAAGCGCTGCCGTGCGCGGGTGCTAGCTCTGTCCACACAGCTCCCCGCGAGCTCCACGACACTCGAGTGTCACCCGGAGACGCCGCTGCATCTCCCCGTACCTTTGCGCTCAAATTTACGTGTCTGTAGCCGTCGGTATCGTCCCGTGAAGCCGGACGAAACGTCTAGTCAGAGAAGCCCTCAGAAACCCTCGGATTTCAAGCCCAAGACGCGCGTTTCCGGCGCTCTAACCGCGCCCACTGGATAGACGAGATCATGCTGCGTGCAAAGCACATGGGGTTCAAGAGCGTACGCCGCGTAGAAGTCAAGGCCGAGACCACGACGCCCACGGAGCTGCGAGCTCAGACAGACGCCTCTGGAGCTCGCGTCAGCGCGGCCCGAGGCCGCCGGACGCTGCCAAAGCTCGAGTTTACAGTGGACGAGGACGGCGCGGTGCTTCATGGGCCGCAGCGCGGCTCGTACCCGTTCTACACGTCCAGTAACATGGATTCGACCACCGAAGAACGCGCTACTGCGCCCTTTAACACGGCGCTGGAGAGGGATCTGGCCGCCAGTTTCAAGCGCTGCACATGCGCGACTTCCCGTCGCCTCCCAGTAATCAGGACGAGTTTAACAGACGGAGTTCCAACGAAGAAGACGAGTCTGGATGCAACCAAGAAGAGGAGCAGGACGAAGAGGAAGAGACGGATGCGTCAAGAGTCGCACCCCCAGCCACATCCCCACCCATGAAGGAGTGTGTGCTGAATGATACACGAGCCACGACGCTCGCTGTCAAATACGACAACGGCGTGGGGAAATTCGTGTGCGGCTCGTCTATTGAGAGATTCTCGGGACACACGGGAGTGTGTCGGGTGCTAGGCAGCAAGAAATACCCTATCATCCCGCATAGTTTGCGTCTAGGAGATTTACTTAGAATCGGATCAGTGGGGCTTGTAGTGTGTGAGCTCAACCGCACGACCAGTGAGGAGACAGAAGAGGCGCTGACACCTGAACAGTATGAGTTCCTGAAGGAGAACTACCTTAGTCTCCCGCTGCAGCAAACGTTCCACCCCACTGAGCAAGACCCTGACGTCGATAACAATGAGGAGCACCTAGATGATGCCAAGAATGAACACGAGCGTACGGCACGAATTGGAGGAGACACATCAGACGAGGGGAGTCGGAGGAAGACCGGAACGGAGGACGGGGCTCTAGTGGAGATGGAGAAGGACACGTTAAAGCGCGGAGCAACAACACACCCTTGGGCGTGGCTGGTGTATCTGGCAAGCGGTTCTGCTACATTTGTTACGACGGAGACGAAGATCCAGACACAAACCCACTAGTCGCACCTTGTCATTGCAAGGGTGACACGAAATACGTGCATCTCGACTGTCTTCAGCGGTGGAATAATAACCTGGATGCCGATGGGACGAACCCTAACCAGAAAGTGTGCGCAGTGACAAACACAGATGGACTGGATGTGTGCAGCATCTGCAAGGCTACCTATTTGACTAGCGTACGCCTCGAAGACGGTCGTGTGGTGTCGCTACTCGCTAAGAAACTGCCACCTCCTTATGTCACGTTTGCGGTTGTTACTCAGCATGAAACCCGGAACCGATCGACCGCGCTTACCAACACACGCTTCCAGCTCAGCTTTGCAAAGTAAGTTGGATTTGAATGTGTGGATTCATAGAGATGTCATGAAATGTTCCTAACGGGCTGTTTGTGGGATGCATAGCTTGCCGCGAAACCAACAATTTCTAACGATCGGCCGCTCAACCACGAACAACATGACCCTGCGCTACCGCACAGTGTCCCAACTCCACGCCAAGGTTAAATTCCAGGACGTAAGTGCTTTTGTTGTTGCTGGACTATGGAGACAGGTATGTATATTCGGCTGACTAATTCTTGCTGATGTTTACTATATGCAGAACCACTTCTTCCTCTTCGATGCGGCGAGTTCCAACGGCACAATGTTGTTCTTAAGTAAGCCTCTGGAATTGGACTGGAACAAAACAATGCACGTGAAAATCGGCCGTACCATCCTCACACTCAAAGCGAAGAAAAAATGGAAATGGGCAGGTACGGGTGCTGGAGAAGACGATGAAGACGAGGAGACGGGACGCGTGTCTTCGCCACGCATCAGCTCACTCAGTACCCCGGAACATGGTCTGTCGAGCCCGCTGGGCTTGGGGTCAACTGCGAGAAGCAACGGATTTGACATGGGTAGCTTGCACACAATCAGCGACCCGAGTGCTGAATTGGTGGCTGCGCCGTACCGAAGCAATCTGTCGCGAACGTACACGGCACCTAACGTTCTCAGTTCACGCTTGAACCGCAGCGCAATATCTAGCTCACTGAATTCACGGACACGGCAACGGTCGTTGTCAAGTACTGCCCCCGCGGCGCTGCATGGGGATGGCGGCCTTGACTCGGTACATGAACTAGCAGATTTTCACGTTGACGAACTCGATCCAGACGAGTCCGATACATTTGCAACACAAGCCGTGCGGGACCCGATGACTAATGCGTCAACGAATTTCCGCAACTTCGCCATCGAGGGTGCGTCGCCCTCATTAACAACTATGCTCGCTGGCGAAGGCGTTGGTGCGCATGAAGATCCGTCGACTCGGATGCACCAGGAACTGCCCACTCAGCGGCGAGGACTCTACGACTTTGTGGATTCGTTGGCAGAGCGCGGTGCGAGCCCTATCATGGCTACGCTGAGCCCCGCGGGGCGTGTGGCCGAGCGTGACTGACAGGTTCGAAGTTGCTCCGACTCGGGGTGCACCCGGTGCTCTCCACGCACATTGGCGCGGCGTGTGCTTTTACTCGTATATTTAACGCACCGCCATGAACCACCTCAACATCAAAGACTGTGCACATTTCACATTTTCACCGAGTCCGAGCTTTGTTTTGCTTCACTTGTTTTGAGTGTCCTAACTTGATACTTTGCATCTAGATGTCAGTGCGGTTGTGCGTCCAGAGCTTGGTGTTGAAGCCCAGTTCGTCACCGACAAGCTGCTTCCAGCTCTCGTGAGTCTGCTGGATGACGTCGACAGCGAAGTCTCGGGACTGAGCCTCGCCATTGAAGGCAAAGTCGCTAGGCGGCTTGCCGTCTGGGATCTTGTAGTCGCGGAACCAGCGGTGGATCTGAGACACAACGTCATGCAGCGGCGTCTTGCGCAGGTCTCGAAGGTCGTTGAGCTGGTCAGCCAGCGGGTCGTTCGCGTTGATGGCGATGACCTTCCAGTCTGTCTCGCCGCCGTCGATCATGCCGAGAACACCGAGCACTTTGACGGGGTAAACCTCGCCAATTGCGGCCACTCGACTGCCGATCTCGCACACATCGATAGGGTCGTTGTCGCCTCCGTGCTTGGTCGCTGGGTCCACGTGGTTCGGGTCCTCCCAGGTCTGCGGTAGACAGCCGTAGTTGACCAGCGACGCGCTGTGGTACAGTCGGGGCAAGCCCTTCTTCTCGTCCTGCTTGATGGGGTTGAACTCCTCGTCGCCAGCGATCTCCATCTTGGCTCGCGCTCCTTTCGGGATCTCGTTCACGAAGTGGAAGACGCTCGTTTGGGGCTCATGAGGGTGCGCCAGAGACGGCGAAGCGTAGAGAGGAATGTGGTGCCACGGCGACTGCTTCCGTCCCAATTGGTCGTAGAAAAAGTAGCGGCAGTCGAGCGTTCCTTCCTGGCCCTGTCTGCGGACTGTGTGCTGAACAGCAAAGCGTCGATAAGTTGACTTGCAGAGAAGATAGAAGACTGAGATAGGTGTGGGCACGAAGAGGAGATCCATGACTTACTAGTGGACGCAGTTGCGGCGTGGAGGAAGCCGCGCGAGCGAAGCGCACAGCACGCGAACGCAGCGTCGACAAGTTCATCGGCATCCCCACGTTCAAAATGTTGACTCGTACCTTTATTATGGAACAGGACATTTAGTAGCCCTGTGACACAATTCAGTTTACATCCTAAATTAGTTTGCCTAATTTAGGTAGGATCCTAAATTGCGGTTTGAATTTGAAACAGGCCGAGCGACCTTCACTCTTCATTCCGCATTGTGCTGCCACCAAGTCAAGGTCGTCGTCCCATGGCGACGCTGCTGGACACGACGATGGAGACGCTGGAGGACGCCAACGACAACCAGCAGAGCCACGCGTCCCCCAGACGGACGCCCCGGAGGACGACGAGGAGGACGAAGATTTCCAGTTCAACGCGCCGTCCTACTACGACCTCAAGAATCCGTCGCTGGAGCGGCGCTACGTCAACAACGCGGACGGCTATTTCTCGTCCCCAGCGCCGTCAAATGCCACGTCCAAGGCGTCGCCTTTTGCAGCAGATCAAGCGTCTTCCTGTCCCGAAACAAGCAGTGCAAAAGCCTCAATATTGACGTCGCTAGAGCCGGAAACAGAGACGCCAGCTCCTCCTAGTAAACAGTCTTGCACTATTCATTATGAGACAGGAAACAATCACTCTGCAGAGCAAGATGGAGATGCGCACATGGAGGACACGGACAAGAACATGTTGGACACGACAATGGTGGACGACGAACTCTCCCGCAGCCTCTTGGACGACAGACCCGAGACGTTTGAGGAGGTCTTCCGTCACTACGCGTCGTCCTCTCAGTCCTCCGCCACGTCCTCCTACTTGGTGCACGAGCTAGATACATCCACACACAGCGGAGTCTTCTCCCCACACAGTTCCCAGAATTCCACGTCGTCAGCGGCGTTAAGAGCAGGGAGAGCAGGTGCAGAGACAATGAGTGATGGCACACGGTCGGTCAAGGGCAGATTCTCGGGAGATGGCGTCTCGTCCAAGCTTATGCAGCCAACACAGTCGTATCTGCGAAGGCTACAGGCTGAACAGTACATGCGGGAACAAACCTTCATGGAGGATGTTCCTGTGGAGGAAAAGCCGCACCGCGTTACCAAGCCCAGAAGCCCCAAACTGCATTCTAGGGCTCGGCCAACAAACCCCAATGATCCGTCACGTATGAGCAGCACCAGTCGTGAACTACTGAAGATCCAGGAAGAGCGTCTGCATCTACAATTGGAAAAGCTTAAGATTCGCGAATTCCACGAGAAAACCAAGGCACAGAGGCCACCGACCAACGTGCATCAGCGATCGACCAAGCAGCTTACAATCCCACAATCACCGCATTTTAAGGTGGACAACCGTGCACGACGTTTTCACAGCAGTGCAAGCGAAAGCAGTGTCGGTAGCAGCGTGGACAGCGAGTCGGGGCATGAGATACCCCGTCCTCCTATTGCTGCGGAAACATTACTCTCTCGCGATTATTCGCTACCATTGCCTCCACACCCAAAAGAAAATCGGCACGCATTAACGGTGAGACTCGTGACCGCGATAATACTGTTCTTTCTCCAGGACTAACGTTCATACACCATACCTATTTGTGCCCTCTTTGCAGAGCCCGCACTCTCCACATCTCCACACGGCTTCGAGAGCTGCGCATCGTCCTCCACCAGCGCCAATTTCGCAGGAGCCTGAGAAACATGCAGCTCCGGACCACAGTCGCACAAAAGTTGGTGGACTCACTCAGGTAAATAACTGCCTGTACCTGCTTATCGAACAAGTTTGTCGGAGATTAACACGCCTATGCTGAACAACTGTACAGCCGATGACCCCACATCTAGAAACTAGTCGGCGTGTTCGCCGGCCGGTAGAGGTCGTTGATCACGACGCGCAAGAGTTGGCTAAGAAATTCCACGCTCGGCCCGTCAACAAGAGTATTCTACAGCCAAAGTCATACCAGTATTCTCCTGCAAGATCGGAGGGCAAAGCTCGTTTGACGCAGCCGGT
This sequence comes from Phytophthora boehmeriae, assembly GCA_011947355.1. Classification (NCBI taxonomy): domain Eukaryota; phylum Oomycota; class Peronosporomycetes; order Peronosporales; family Peronosporaceae; genus Phytophthora; species Phytophthora boehmeriae. Next base: position 200,715 of record JAAVTJ010000143.1, on the reverse strand, counting down.
GGCACCAAGGCAGTCGACAAGTGCGCGTTCTGTAACTCGCCAAAGCGCTTCTGAGCGTGCTGCGTCCGTTTCGGCCGAATTGGAACGTCATCGCAAAGAGCGCGAAGAACGCCAAAAGGCTCGCCAAGCTGGGCAAAATGCTCTACATAGAACAATACCAAAGTCTGTACCAAAGTCGGCGACGTCTGCCCGCCGAGGCCCAGTGATCCCAGAAACACCACCACTCAAGAGCATTCAGCTTCACCGCCAGTACCAAGAAACCTTTCGTCGTAAGGTTGAGACCGAAGAGCAGGAGAAAGAGAAGCAACGTCAATTCCGAGCTAATCCAATGCGAGTGACTTCAACTCCCACGAAGTTTGAAGGCTCTTCAAAGCCGCTAACCGAGGTGGTACCATTTCAGCTTCCAGGCGAGCGTTTTCACGAGGAAGCGCAAGAACGCTTGGAGAGAAAGAGACGCGAGGAGGCTGAACAATTAAAGTCTGCAGGCACGTTCCGCGCGAGGCCCATGCCCGTGTACGAGTCTGACAACCATGCGGGACGTAATTTTCACTCGAAATCCAGCGAGAAACCTTTGACCCAAGCAGTACCTCCTTCGCTAGCAACAGATCGTCGAGCTTCAGAACGAGCAGCTTTTGATGCAGCCGAGAAAGAGCGACGACAGCAGGAAGAAGCGTTTCGCGAGCAAAGAGAAGCACAACAGCGTCAGCTCAAGGAGGCAGAAATTAAACACATGCGTCGAGGAAAGATGATTTTCCACGCACGGCCGGTTCCAGAGGACAAGCCACCATTCCAACCTAAATTCGATACTAAGCCACTGACGGAGCCCATTAGCCCGATCTCGCGCTCCTAGATGCCGCGAGTTGTGAAAATGTCCACGAAATATCTGGAGCACACGAGTAGCTCACCATGTACTGGACAATGAAAAACCCCGTCGAGTGAGATATGTTCAAGACCAAGCTTCACCACTACTACAACAACAATGTACCTCTACGTCCAAAAGACGATCTGCCCTCAACGGACAACAAACGCGTAAGGTAATACAATTCTGCGCGATGAACCCTCTTTTATTCAGGCAGCCTCCACTTTGCCTTTCTTCTTATTGTTGCGCAGATGACATGCAGCGGGAAAGAGCAATCACCATACGGAAGTCAAGGTCGCTGGTGAGCCATGATGTTCGCGAAGATGATGCCAGCGTTGCTAGTCTCTGCGCGGTTTATTCCGTGTGCTGGCGATGTGATCATGGATATGCTATCACCTTTCATCGACTTGGCTGAACTCGCGAAAGAGGCAGCATCGCTGGATGCTGCCGACAACGCGCTGGCTCCGGTCGATGATACATATCCTCTATCGTCGGTGGAGTTAGACGCTTTACTACAGCTGTACCACGAGTGCCGTACACCTCAGGCAAGTGCGATGCGCACATGGTGCACTGGCGAAGATGAAGGTTCACACCAGGATGGCGAACACGGCGACGATGTTTTGTGCCCCCGTGGCGTCCCGACACACCCGTGCACGGGCCGCGTGCTCCACGCCAACAGAAGCATTGATGAAGATGACGCCGAGTTTCTTTGGCCATGGAAAGGAATTAGATGTGATGCGTTCACGGAACCGACGACAGTCACTCACATGTAAGTAGTTCACCTTCGTGTTGAGCGCTCGGAAAGGCTGTAACTTACTGTGGTCTACCTGTGTAGTTACCTTCCAAACGACAGCTTGAGTTGCCAGCTAGCCGATACGGATTTGAGCGTCATGGTATCTCTGGAACAACTGTGAGTATTGATTGTATCTGTGCTGGCGTGACTTTAAGCTGAGGCCTATGCCATCTCTGCGTCGTGTTGTGTTTTGTGCCTGCAGAGATTTGTCAAGAAATCACCTTCACGGCCCCTTTCCAGAGTGGCTGGGCGAAATGGCAATGCTTCGGTTATTAAATCTGCAAGGTAATCAGCTGACAGGTGACATTCCACCGTCCTTTGCCAACAACGATGCGCTCGAACAAATGTAAGTTTGCTGGCAGTTATGGTGAAAATCGATATACTCACATGTACATTGTGCAAGTAGAAACCTCGCGGAAAACCAGTTGACAGCATTGACACTTGGCTTTTTTGACGCGTTTCATCGCCTTCAATACTTGTACGTATTGTTGGCACATTATTCATCGCAAATCTGCTGATATCTTGTGCTCTTCATGTACTGTCAGGGATTTATCGGGCAACCGATTCGCGCTAGAAGTATCAAGACGCCTAGTTGCGAGCGAGTTCTTGCTAAGCATGTATGAATACTTTTAAGCAGCGTTCTCGTAAGTACATGGCACTGCTTATTGACACAACAATTAACTGTATCGCAGAAACCTCAGTCATAATGCCTTCCAAGGAGGTCTGCTTGACCTGCCGGTTTTCAAATTCCTCGTATCATTGTAGGTGATCGTTCACCTTCAACAGTAGCCTCACTAAACTAACAATGATGATGTTGGCGTTGTGAGCAGTGATGTATCATCCAACCAACTGACTGGCAATATTCCGGCTCATATGTCGTTGTGGGGACGAGAGGATCCGCACGATCCGGACGAGGATTCCGTTCTGGCAATTATGTACGTTTTGTCGCTACTTCTCCTTCGCTGCGCAACGATGTTTTAAACATGCTAACTTATTGTGCCTAGTAATGTGTCCAACAATTTGATCACCGGAGTACTCCCTGCAGTGTCCAACCTGACAGCACTGCAACATCTGTAAGTCGAAGCGAAGAGCCTTTGTTTTTAATGATGTATCGACCGCTGATCATTTTCGTTGCGATCATAGAGATGTACACGGCAACAACTTTAGCGGATCCATCCCAGACTTTCCTCCGAAGCTGTAAGATATCGCTTCACAGTGATGGCTACTGTCAAACGAACTCACTTTTGCTCATGCTATAGACTTGAAGCAGTCAAGGCTGCAGATTTTGAAGGAAATTGGTTTTTGTGCCCGATGCCTCGTGCGTTGCTACCGAGCAATCTTACGTGTGTGTGCGGCAACGGCTTTACCATTCAGTCCCAAGCTATGACCAATAATGGCTCGAGTCACGGCGTAAATGGCACGGGTGGCGTCCACAACGATGCTTATGATGTGCACTTACTTGCCACTGATGCGATCCATCTCTGCGTGCGGTGTCCCGAAGGTCTTTACTCTAATTCGACCACGCAGCAGAAATGTCGTTCATGCCCGCCGGGATCAGCCACAGCAGCTTCATCTAGCCGACGATCCGACAAGTGCAGCTTTTGTATGCCGGGTACCTTTGCGAACGAGAGTGGGTCTCAAGCTTGCACTCCGTGCCCGTTAGGAGCATTTGCAGACAGCGTTGGGGCGGTATCGTGTGATTTGTGTAATCCTGGCGAGTATACATCTGGCGAAGGCTCCGCCAATTGTTCTGTTTGCCCTGTGGGAACGTTTGCTGAGTCTAAGGGAGCGAGCAAGTGCTCTCCGTGCCTAGTGGGAACGTACAATGATGTCGAGGAGAAGCTAAATGCGAGCTGTGCCCACCAGCCACATACCAAGACGATGTGGGATCAGTGGAATGCAAAGCGTGTCCAGAAGGATTTATCGCGCGGTATCCAGGCCATGTAAAATGCGCACCATGCCCTCCTGGGAGTTTCTACAGTGCAGACTTTATGACGTGCAGATTGTGTTCTCCAGGTACATTTTCGGAAGCGGAAGCGCAGACTTCGTGCCACAACTGCGAGGATGGGACTGTTGCAGAGAGTTACGGCAGCGAAAAATGCTTTCCAGTTGCTGAATCTGGCTGGGGCTACAAGTCCTTCAATGGTGCCACAATTGCAGTGAAGTGTGAGCCGGGATCTTTCAACGACGGAAACTGGCATACTTGTCGACTTTGCATACCTGGAGCATTTGCAGAGAATCATGGCTCATCAAAGTGTTCCGCCTGTGTGAAAGGAAGCTTCGCAACCAGCAAAGGTTCTTTGCGTTGCCAAGACGCTCCTGCTGGATCGTTCGTTGACCATGAGGGAGCAGTTCGATCGCTACCCTGCGCACCGAACCACATCGCCCCCAGCCAGGATCAATATCGTGTACACCTTGCGAAACGCCATCTTTTAGTTTCATGGGAGGTGTGAAGTGCAGTACTGCTGAGCCTGGTGAAGTGTTTGAGCACGTTGAGTGGTCTCGTTTGGTTTTGAAGCTGCCTGGTATCGAGCGCGAGAGTCTTGTCGGCGATGGTGGTAGTGGACCGATCGATGTTCTGATTCAATCATGGAGTGACACGCTGACAGGCTACTCGCTTTCTGTTCAACGCCTGCATCTGCTGCAAATTGCCGAGGCTGAAACTTCGCTGGAGATTATTGTTGCAGTAGAAGCATATTTTGCTGAGGCATCGAACAGCCGACTGGAGAAGTCTTTGACAGATGCTGTTCATGAAGTTGTTGGAGCAGCTGAGAGCAAACTGAACGAGCTGTTGGATGAACTTGGCGGCAGCGCCGCTGGAGATGCCGAAGCTAAGAATGAAAACGAGAAGCTCGCGGACCTGGTTACGACGAGTTCGTTTCGACAAGCTCTTGCTCGGCAATTCGAACGTGTAAATTTGCTGGATGGAGCGCTGTCATCGTGTTTGTTGGATGTCTCTATTGCTGACCCTCCGTTTCGCTCTACTCGTGCGGTGCCGTGCCCTGTTGGTACGTTTTTCTCGCTGAATGGCAGTGAACGAGAGTGCAGACCCTGTCCTGCAGGCTTGCATGCGGCAACTACGGGTTCGTTGATGTGCAAGCCATGTCCAAGAGGAACTTTTGCCGCAGAAGGAGCGACAGAGTGCTTATCCTGCCCTGTAGGTTCCGATGCTGCAGCTGGCGCTGCATCCTGCGTCGAGTGCTCGTGGTTTACGTACGCGTGCCAAGGTTTCTGGGAGGATGTCTCCATTGCAGCGTGTGCGGGCATTCTACTGATGCGTAAAATCTACAAGAAGCTTCGTCGCGTGTGGGTCGGAGACCGAGAAGTGCAGGAGCGCATCGAGAGCGAGGCTTTGCTCGCAGCAGTGCGAGCCCACGGCCGCACTTTCGACGGCGTGCAATATGCTCCGATGGTAAGATCCTGGTGTCATAGCTGTCGATTATGTTTTGCTTATGCTGTGGTTGCAGGGTGCCATTTCTGCAGATACGATTGTCCCCACGACGGACACTTGAGGACAATCCTGCCGTAATCAGGTTTGATGCGTCTGAACCATTCAGACGGATACATATCATTTGAGACTGGTTCTGAGATTAAAGACTAAAACTCAAGCCTCAAATCCTAGTTTAGAACGCAGGGCGGCGCGCCATAATTTCTGCTCCAGAACTGACTTGATGTTTGTATCGAAGATTAAAGACTAAGACTCACGTCTCAAATCATAGTTTAGAACGACGCTGACTTGATGTTTGTATCGAAAAGCCGGTTTTTCAAATCAGTATACTGAACGCCAGATGTTTTTCTCCCTCCTCCTGCCTGGCCTGTTATTTCCGTCCTCACTCGCGGACTCGCGGCGCAGGAAGCACAGGACGGTCGCCGCTTGCTTCGGCCATGTTAGGCACGGCGGCGCCGGCATCTAATTGGGGGAATTCGTTTGGCCAGACAGACATGGATAGCGTCCCGCTCTTCGAGCGCGAGCACCGCAACGACAGCCAGCTAGTACAGCGCCTACAGAACGAGCTCGCAGACGCCAAGCGCTTCGTGGAGGCGCAAGCGCGGCGCCAGAACGACTTGGAGTATGTGAACGAAGACCTCGAGAGGCGGCTGGAGCAGGAAGCGCTGGACCGCATCACGTTGGACGCACAGAAAGCTGAAGACGAAAAGTGCGTACATATGAGATGGCAGTAAACGTGGGAGCAGAAACTCATACTATATGTCGGCATACAGACGGTGGCAGCAGGAGAAGGAGGCTCTGCACGAGCAGCTCAAGAGCTGGGAGCAGCGCTTCGAGGAGGAGACGCGCCGCCGCTCCATGGCGGAGGAGCGTCTCCGTCGCGCGGAGAAGGAGCTGTACCGCATGCACCAGAAGAAGTACGACATCGAGAAGCAGGTGCGGCGCGAGGAGAGCGAGAAGCGCAAGCACGAGGCGCAGATCGTGCGCAGTCTGCAGTCGGACTCGCAGCGCGCGCAGCAGAGCGCCAACGGCTTCCTGGACCCGACGCTCAACCCGAAAGACGCCAAGCCGGCGGCCGTGCGCACGAGGCAGGCGCTGTCTTCTGCCATGGACTTTTTGGGCGTCTGATAGGACGGAGATCCCGTAGTGGCATGTATCATATGAGGACACGTGAAATTCTTTTGCCATGTTGAAGTGAGCGTTTGAAAGCGATATGTAGAAGCGGTCGACGATCGCCCGACGGCAGTCTTTACCACGTACGACGTTGGCAAATCGGTCGCCTATGCCGGCTGGTCATATGTGTTGCAGGACTAGCATTTGGTGGTGCCTCCACCGTCGTCCTGCCTCTGCCGTCGCCCCACTTGGATCCTTATCCGCCAAAGTCTCACTTGGCACTTGTTCATCTTCCTCCTGCAGCACAAACAGCCAAAATGCCAGTCGTTGTCGACACCATCCAGCCACTGAGCACCGCCACGACCGTCGCAACGAACTCGAGTCAGCACGAGCCGGACAAAGCGCCGAGCACGCCATTGGAACGTGCCGTCGCGCAGAAAGTCGCGCGCAGCCTCGAGATCAGCTCGTCGGCCGCAGTGCTTGGCGGCTGCATGCCAGAGAGTCATTATCTCAACGACAAGATGGTGCAGTTCACGGGGCTCTACGTGGTGCGCGGCCCCACCGAGTCCAAACACGTGCGCTACACGATGGACGTGGCCGTCGCGGAGTTGCAACTCCGCGGACGTTGCATCCAGCGCTTCCAGAGCTTCTTTCTGCTGCGCAAGCGGCTGCTAGAAGTGCTCAAGTCCTGCAGAGGGCGACTGCCAGTGCGCAGAAACACGATCTGCGCAGGCGAAAATGCCCCGCAGGTTTCGGTCGGGATGGAAGTCGTCGGACTGCTCACTCGACCGCGATGCATCCAATGCTCCGAGTGCGAGTCCACTTTCAACCAACTCGCTGGCGTCAAGTTCCCACGTCGCACGCTCTTCACTCCCAGTCTTCAAGACATCCAGGAGCGGTCGCAGGTGCTCGAGACGTTCCTCGACGACTGCGTTCGCCTCGCGACGGCGTGGCCTGCTTGTCAGCGCAGCAAACGCTTGTTCGTCGACGCTCTGGGCAAGTTTCTGAGTGTCGACCTGGCCGCTTACTTGGCCAACCAAAGGAGAACGGCGACTCGATCGCAGTGCGCACCGACGCCGAGGAAGAGCAGGACCAGCCTGAAAAGACCTCGAACGAAATCCCGTACATGCCTTCACCTCAGGAATGCGACGACAAGTTGCATTCCGTTGACGACTTCGAGGACCGACAGTCGGAGCCAACGTTCTCGTTCATCACGATCCCGTCGACGTCAGGCTACAGCGAGACTGGGAACGTCATGGTGCGCTCGCAATCGCATCACTAGAGAGGTGTCGTCGGGCTCATAACTTGTAGGATGAATATATCGTCAATTATCCCCATCGTGAGTTTGCAATCATGACCCCAAGCGAATTAGCGGAGACCGTGCATGTCGAAGGCTTCGTGACGCTGTCGGAAGACTCGTACGTGGCTGCTGAGAGTCTCGTGGAGACAATTAAAGCCCAAGTGCTGCATCGGTATGAGGAATTTCTGGCCCAAGCTGCAGCGCAAAGTCTCGACTTGACGCGTCGTGAACACTCGGAGCGACTTGCAGGCTTTTACGTTCGTGAAGGCGGTCGGATCGACATGCAGTTGAGCACTTCGGCCTTCCAGACGATTCCTATGGCGGGGAAGACACTCACATCGGAGCATTCAGTGGATATGACACTGCTGAAAGAGATGGCGGCGACGTGGCAGCCAGTTCTCAAGGAACTGTTCACGCCGGACACGTACCGACTCGAGTACATTGGCTGCGTGTTGTCAAGACCTGGGGACGGCGATCAAAACTGGCATTTGGATGGAGTGCATCGCAACCAGAAGGTTCAGGAGCCTGGTGAGTGAGGACATTTATCGAGATTGTCGACCAGCTTTTTCACTGACTGACTGATGCCTTTGACGCAGTTGATCGACTCAATGTGTTTGTGCCTCTGGTGGCCATCACGGGGCAGACAGGAGGCATAGAGATGAAGACCAAGTCACATCTTCATGACAATGGAGCGAGAGGAACAGCGTTCGAAGGGTACGCGGACTTGCCCAGCGTGACGGCCTGTGTGGCAGCAGGGACGCCTGTTGTCATGGACTACCGTGTGTGGCATCGTGGCATCGCCAACACGAGTGAGAACATCGTGCGTCCACTGCTCTACTTTAAATACACGAGAGTCGTGACGTCGGAGACTGCGAAAGCGCCTGCTGTAGAGAAGAAGAGAAAGAGAATCGCACCAATGCTGGTTTGATGGAGATTAATGAAAAGAATTGCGTGGGTACTTACGGTTGCCTCTATTCCGTAGTGTTACTGCTTCCCAGCAAAGACACCGACGTCTCGAACGCTAGCAGTTGATCCGAGGAAAACCCTGCCTGCGTCCGGAGTATCTCCAGGCGCTCTGGGATAGGAAGGTCATGGTCTTCAGTCAGTAGTGACGAGTTCTTGGCAGTATCGTAACTCAACAGGTGGCCCCAAATTGTAGGAGACGCTGCGGAAGCGAGAGTCTGGGCGAATTGCTGTCGAGCGAAGCTGAGAGTGCTGTTCACGGGGAAGAGGTATACTGCAAGATGATGGATGGCAAGAGTATAGGCGAATGCACCTCGAGTAGGAGAAACAACCTGCTTACAGACTGCCTGCTGCATGAGCTCCAAAAGCTGCGCATCTGTAGCAGGTGTCATGTCTCCTCGAGTGCATCGCCTGAAGTGCTGCGTATTGGAAACTTCAAACGGAGTGGGCGTATGCAGCTGGCGGCAGTCATGAAGCTCTTTCCATACGAACTTGCGCACCATCAGAGGAAAGTCGCGGGTCAGAAGCAATGCCACACACTGCGCAAAGTGCGTGTTGCCGTAGGATGAGGCCGTGTACTCGGCCATCAACTTCTCCACAAAAGTCAAAACTTGCTGTTCATCTGACGAGAACGAAGGCGAAGAGGAGAACGGGGCGGGGGCAGGCTCCACTCCAGTCTCGAGGCCCTCGAAGCGCTTAAGGTTTCGCAGAAATCCCTCATAAAGTAGTCTCGAGTCTTCAGGCGAACGCAGAATGGGGTCCACGAGTTTAGGAAGCAGCTTCCTCAGCGCCGCATCTACGTGGTCGTCAAAGAGCACGTCGCTGCCAGCGAAGAACACATGCATAAGGTGGAAGAGCTTGTCTTCAGGCTGCAGTTCAGTGATTGAAGAAATGGAAACCAGCTGCGGTGCTAGACGCTCGAACTCAAACACAAATCGGCACGTGGCGCTAATGATTATCTTCATCTCTTCACTTTGAGCTCGGGTAGGGCTTGAATCAGTCGGTGGACTGTGATCGGCGCCGTTGTTGCTGTATTCAATTCGTGACAAAGGGGACAACATCCAGAAGCTCGGTAATGGCAAGTTTCCAGGCACATATGACTGCTCCTCCTGTGGGAGACGCAAATGCCACGAGAACTTATCAACCACCGACGTTCTCGTAAAAATTTGAGCCGAATGTGCTTCTTGCTCACGCGTAGCATTTACGAGTGCCTGATAGATAGGCACCAGTACTCGGCTCATCTGTGTTGCATCTGCCTCATCGCTGAATATACCGAGAGATCGCAGCACACTGTAGTGGAAAAGAACGCTCGCAAACAAACGCGCGATCCAATATTCTCCTCCACCACTAAGCTTCTCAACCAGCATTAGGGCTTGATGGTACACATCCTGTACGAATTCTGCATTGATCTGGCCCTCTGCAGCAGCGATCAGCTCTCCCAACATGATCGTAAGTTCACACGCCTGAATTGTAGTGGGGCTAAACGTGGTGGAAGAAAGAGCAACCGCAGAATTTGCTGCGACCAACAGTGGAGCCTTGACTTTGTGAGCAAACGTCTGTGCAATCTCTTCGTCATCCATGTCATCTGGCATGAGCCCAGCGCTTATAACTTGTTGATGAAATCCTACAATTGCCACAAGAAGATCGCGCTTGAATACCGAATCACTCACCTGTGAGGTCAGCGACTGTGTCACCTCGCGCGATTGTACGAGCTTGAAAACCTCTTGTAGTCCTCCAGTCTCCAGATTATACTTGATAGCAAGTGCACTCGCTCCAGCAAGGAATCGCAGCACTGTGGACAGTCGAACAATTGACCCGATGTCGCTACTGCTGGCTAAATTCGACAGCTCGCGAACAGCTTCATCTTTGGCTACATCCACAAAGAAACCCAGCTGATTAAAGTAATGCTGTGCCTCATGCAGAGCACCCAGGCAACAGAAGCTTTCCAGCGCTGCAAAAAGCGCCGCAGTCCGCGCTGCTAAACCAACCGATGAAGCAGGAGCTTTCTGCACAAAGCCCAATAGAACAGGGAACAAGTACGCGAAACAATGGAAGTCCAGCCCATAACCAAGAAGAACCCGCCAGATACGGAGGCTCTCGATTTGGATGCGGGCAAATAACGCTGCGGCGTCCTTGTCGTCGCTGTCAGTGACGGTCTCTTTCAGCGCCAGGAAACCCTTGGTGCTCTGAATCAGTCCATTTGCGATTAGTGCAGAGGCCACGCTACGCTGGCCCTGACAAAGCACCCGAACCAGTTCCAACGCTCGAAGCGTAAACTGCAATGGACGGACATTGTCTGCCTGGAAGGTCAGCACCTGTTCGTTCTCAATGTACTGTTGCTGAAGTAGCTTCATAAGCCTTGCATTTGAACTGATCTCGTGAGCAGCGCGTGGCGAGTGACGCGCAACCGCAATCAGAATTTCGAGCATTTTCTCCGTAGCATATTGATCAGGTAATTGAACCGTCTCCAGAATGAAGCGCAACCGTGTTTCCAAATCCATGTTAAGGAGAGCCTGAACCGGATCCAGTGCTGCCAGATCCTCATCGCTGATACTGGACCCATCATCAGCTTCACTAGTGTCAATGTAAACCACTTCTTCGTTTTCCGATAGGCAGCTTTTAGTCTGCGTTTGAACAGCGATACCATTTCGATGCAAGTGCACTTTAGGCGGAAGCACAACCGCACCATGCCTCAGCTCAGGTAAAAGATATCTTCTAGACAAGATGCAGCTGCAGCAGGCACGATAAATGCATGCATTGCTGACACCCCGGCGCTTAGCGCCGTATAATTCTGGTCGTCCAGCACGATCCGCAGCGTAATAGCCAAATCGCGGGGAAGAACTCGCGGCGCTACAGGAAGCAACGCATTCTGCTGGATCTGTCTCTTGTGTAAGATCTTGGCCACCACTGATAGTGCCATTGCACGCTGACTCGCCACTGAGCTCCGCGCTAGGTGCAGGAGTTCTGGTAGCGTGTAGCCAGCAGATTCTGGGTCGTCACCATGGTGGAACAGTCCAGAGTGCACAGGTACGTCTGCATCTGTCGCTTGAAGAACTTGTCCATCCAAATCAAATCGCTCCAGCGTCGCTTCCTCCATGGCAGGACGCTTCAGCTTTTGCTTGGTGCAGCAGCGTTTTGCCCATGCTTCTTCTCCTGTGTGGATTGCGTCCAGTCCAACTTTGCACGTTCTTCAGGAGGAAGTTGCTGCGCCTGGACACGCAACTGCTCTTCTGTTTTGATCGCCGACAAGTTCCTGCCTTCCTCTTCTTTCAGTCGCCGCTGCTCCTCTCTCTCTTCCTCAGTCACCACCGCTTCTCCAGCTACGACAACTTTCCTCTGCTCACTCACAACGCTCTTGACGCTTTTTTCTTCACTTGGAGCCTTCTTCTTCTCACTTTTCTCTCTGTAATTTTTCCAGGACTTTTTCTTCTGTTCTTGAACTTCTCGATGAGTTGCGGGTCCAGAGACTTGAGCAGTTCCTGCTGAGCTTCTAGTATCTCCTGCGGACTCATTTCCTGCAGTCTAGCCTTGTTAGCAGCGTCAATATCCCGACTCTCCTGGTCCACCGGCTCAGAATATTGCGTTTGCCCTTTAACTGTAGGTTGAGTTGCGTTCTGCACCTCGCGTCTCCTCCTGCCAAACAGACTCTGCCCTGGCGCTCGACGCTTCACTGCTGGGAAACCTGCGCTTGGGCGTCTCTCTTGAATCATATTGAAGCTCTTCTGGCCTTGGGGAGACACGGTGCGCTCTACAACTTGTCCCAACACTTGGGGAGCATCGTTCGATTCTGACGCTGTTTCGGCCTTGTGCGAGCTGGAAACTGCGGGAGCGCTGCCTCGACGACTGACCTTGGCAGCAGGCTGCTTCTTCTGCTGCAGGAACTGCTCCTGCTCGCGCAACAGCAGCGCCAGCTCCGCGTCCACGTCCACTCCTTGCTGCTTGTCACTCATTTTAGCTGAATGGACATAAGTCTCTGATTGGACAATAAATACCACATTTTCAGCCAATGAAGAACGCGTCTGTGACGTGGCGCAAGGGACAAAACTGATCAGTGCGGGACATAAATCATGAGGTGTATTATGGCTCTACGGCGGGAGGTCAAGTTCGCTGCTGTGGTTGCTGCTCAGCTGCTGCTGTTCCTGCTGCTGCTGCGCTACGGTCCTTTCCCAGAGGGAGGTCTGCTCAGTTCCCGCTCGCCGTCGTCCAATCTGCGGCGCTGCGTGTCCAGCGCCCATCGAGACGTCCGTTACGTGAGACCAGGCGTGTGTATCCCGTACGACCAGCGCTTGAAGGCCCTGGAAGACCTCGTGTACGCGCTGAAAGTGATGCTGGAGAACGCCCAAGTGGTCTACTGGATCGACAGCGGCACTCTGCTGGGCCAGTACCGCGCGCGGGAGCTGGTCCCGTGGGACTACAACGCAGACTTCGGACTGACGACCAGCGGGATGCAGACTCTGCGCACGACGGACAAAGACAAGATGGAGGTTCCTGACGGCTACGAGCTCACGGTGTTCAATAGCTCACTGTACGAGCCTGGAGACTGCTCCAGAGCGGTCCCTGCGAGGTTCGTGGACAAAAGTTCGGCTTCTACGCGAATCTGTTCGAGTTCCAAGACTTCGAAGGACTTTTCAAGGACGACGTGCGAGCCGCGAGGTTCGGAGACGAAGAGGAGAATGTGGTGGGCAACGGGCTGTTTGTGGAGAAACTGATGGGGCCCGAAGCGTCCGAGGAGTGGCACCGGTGCATGCACTGTCCGGAGGTGTTTGACGACGACAGCAAGAACCAGTCGAGCACTGCGCCGACGAAGAAGCACTTTCGAGTGCCAAGAGACTGGATATTCCCGCTACGGCCGTGCAAGCTGGAGCTGTTTGAAGTCATGTGTCCAGCGCAGTCGGTGCCGTACCTCATGTTCATTTTTGGGAACCGCTTTCTGACGCCGGAGCTGTGGGATTATTGAGCGTGTTATCTGTGTGAACTGTAGCGAAGCAACGTCTTGGCCGATACAACCACTCGAAGTCTGCAAGCACGTTGTGTCTTTTACCACTCGTCCAATTTGTCATTGTCTATTCTCCGTGGACGACACTATCAGCTTCGCTCGACAGCAATGCGCTCAGACTCTCGCTTCCGCAGCGTCTCCTACAATTTGGGGCCACCTGTTGAGTTACGATACTGCCAAGAACTCGTCACTACTGACTGAAGACCATGACCTTCCTATCCCAGAGCGCTTGGAGATACTCCAGACGCAGGCAGGGTTTTCCTCGGATCAACTGCTAGCGTTCGAGACGTCGGTGTCTTTGCTGGGAAGCAGTAACACTACGGAATAGAGGCAACCGTAAGTACCCACGCAATTCCTTTCATTGACACCCACTAGACCAACATCGGTGTGCTTCTTTCTCTTCTTCTCTACAGCAGGCGCTTTCGCAGTCTCCGACACCACGACACTCGTGTATTTGAAGATATGGCAGCAATTTGTTCACGTCGTGATGTTCTACCGTTTGGGTGAAATCGATTATCTTCAGTGAAACTCGATCTCTCTACATCCCACGCTGGTGCTCTGTTTGGTCCCATCGATAATATTCAGATCAAGGAACCGAAGTCGCGTAAGGTTGTGGAGGCAAACGTCAACATGTTATAAAATCTGGTCACGGATCTTGACTTCGACTACAATGCTACCAATGCGAATGGCATCGCCATCAACGGGGCCAGTTCATCAGCTGGTGTCATATTCTTACAAGTCGAGTTGAAGAGGGATGATGAAAATGCTGAGCTGTGTCACGAAGTGATTCAATGCAATTTTTGTAAGAAGTCAGACGATCAACAAAGCAATGTACGATCAGAGCGTGCAAAAGGTGCAAGCGATGCGGATGGGGTTGTTCATTACACCAGCAAGATTAACAGACCATTTACGCTTCTTCCACGATATGGACTCGTCTCAATGGACGAATTTCCAGACGTCAGTCGTGCGTTTGAGAGGGGCACCGAATGTCAACACCCACAAGGAATGTGCCGACATAACGATGAGAAAAGACCCTGTTCAGAACACGAGAGACGCCGTGGTTGAAGTCTGTCTGGACAAAAGGCACAAGGGCGAGGAGATTCTGTGTGGTTTGTATCGTGATTAAATGTAGTTCTGAAGCGATAGCTCGCTTAAAGTCCGTCTCGTCATGGTTTGAAAATGACGTTGTTGTTTAGCAAGCACAAATTGGGCAAGGTTCACGGATTTGAGGTTGTACACTATAGAACCATTGCACCACTTTCAAATGCCCCTTGCTTGCCGCAGATGCCATAGCCAGCCGCACACTGTGGCTGAATTTCGATGATGTTCTCATATCGCTAATGTTAATGATCCTCCTTCGCTTTATGCTCCTATTGACACCTCGCGCATGGAGCCATTTGGCGACCTCGAGGTTATTGTGACTTGCGGCAGTCTCCAAGGCATCATCAAAGTCCTTTGTTCACGGTCCGCGGCCATCCTGAAGCTCTGACATCCAATGAAGCACGTGCAGGTGTCCACCATGTGCGGCAGATTTTATAGCTGCTTTCCAGTTAGCAGCAGTTCTTGGAAGTGGAAACTCGAGAATACCAACAAATGCACCTTCTTCACAAGCCGCATTGAACGAGTTCTGAGACACGAACGAATCCAAGTACTCATTGATGCTAGTTACCACGTGACGAAGTGAATCACCACTTGCCGGTAAGCATGTTTGGCATATCAAGCGAGTTATTAGACGTGGCGGCCTTGCTTTCACTCTCATTCTTAAACAGCAAAAACTCCTAGACCCTGCAACAAGACGAAGTCCCTGGCCTGCTCGAGCTTCTGCGCAAGCACCAGCGCTACGTCAGGAAGTGGAGGAAGTCGGTGCCTGACTTCAAGGGTGTATCGCGCATTTCTCATCGATGCATCGATCTTTTGCACCGCGTATGGGATGAATGTCAAGGTGGTTCTCCGCTCCGACCCGCCAAGAAGACGGGCCCCGCGCAAAAACCGCAGAACACGCCCGAGGCACTGGCGGGAAAGCTTCTGTGGATGACGCCTGCACAACAGCAAAGCACCGCATATGCACGGAAAGCTGCGGGCATGTCGGATGCAACATTTAGACTGCTCAAGCCAAAAGCTATGGAGATATTGGAGCAGATCCCTCGTACGAGGTTTCTCAAGGCTGATCGTGCTCAGCAAACTCGATTGTTGGACCACATCCGAGCGGCAAAGCCAGGAGAATCGATTTGCATTGCTGAATACGCCTTCACCTTGAAGGATTTTGGAAACGAAACGGAAACGAATCTACCTAGTCAGAAATTTGTTTAAACGTTGCATTTTGTCGGCTCATTTTTTGCTCTAGCACGCAGTAGACCCCTACGTGTAGTTTTCAACATCCCCAGCGCAACGTAGCAGACTCAAAGTGTTCAAATCTAGACTCACCAGCGCGAAGGTTACTGGTCCTTTCGTACGTCCAAATTCCCCATTGGACCTTCGCATTCAATTCTAGTACCACAACACGAGGGCCCCTCGTGTGTCAAATTCACACCACAAGTATCAGGAAATTGGTGGCCCTGATTCTCTTTAACCACCAACCATGGGGAAGATGGTCACTCAGAGTGACTTACCCTCACATGTGCAAGATATTCCACCACAGTTGAGCAAATCTTTTACCAGCAGATTACCAGCAGAAATTGAATCTGTCTAACGTTAGTGGAAAAAAATCAATCGTTTGTCGATTCAATGTTGTCGTGTATATCGCTAATCACACCTGATGTTAATAGCATTTGCAGCAACTTGCTCGTTTAAAGGTAAGTATGCATCGAAATATGCCATCGCTGTTTCGTATATCTCGCACCAATCTCGCTAAGCAAGATATATGAAATGACCAACAGAGTATGTCGGTGTCAAAAGCAGTATTTGCCTGTGTAGAAAACAATGAATCCAGCGTTTACAATACTTACGTGCTCACCAAAGGAAATGCAGAGCACAACATACTTTTTTGCATAATACATGGACACCCATATTCTGGTGCTTGGACTGCAAGTTACTTGGTTTCCGTCCTTTTGTCACGTTAATGAGAATTGGAGGCAACAACGCAAGGCATTACTTCCCTTTAGAAATCACGCTGCCGTCGTGTTCCATGGCGCATGGCGACTACGTAATGACATCAGACCAAAGCAATCCGGCTCAGCGCACAAAGTGTGATCTGTTCTTTTGAGTGCCACTGCCCATGCGCATTCCGGTGCACAGATTACCCCTCTCAGCACTTAAAATCCCCCACTGGACTGCCAAGTCATGGACAAAGAGATACAGTTGTGCAAACTTTAGTAGCACATATTATAATGTGTAGATTGAACATACTGCTTATCCTAGGCGGAAAAAAAATGAATGTGTGGAAACGAGTATTGTTAGTCTCTAGTTACCCAGTACTTTTCCCGCTAGCGTAATTGCACCTCCAAGAACCTACTGCGCGTCGAGTTTCTTCATGTACTCAGTAAACTTCTTGGAACTAATCATGTTCTTGTCTTTCATAAGCTCCAACAAGCTCGGGCCCAGCATTCCTTCAGCGAACATGTTGTCGAGCGTCTTATGATTGCGCTTTAACTCAGCCCTTCGTGCGCGTCCCTCTTTGGTCGTAAATCCCTTGACCCATTTCGTGATCCCTCCGAGGTTTGCTCTCTCCTCTTGGTCTTCGTTAGAGCGTCGCAGAAACCTTTTAGTGTTGCCGTCGTTCGCCTCAGCATCATCAAGCAAGCGAACAGGAGCTACGCGGTTAGTTGAAGTCGTCGTTGAGACCGTGGTCGTTCCGGCTGCAACAGCAGCCGCGCTTGCAAGAAATGTGGTCACAGCCACGAGCAGGAAGTACTGTAGTCGCATGCTTTGCCGAAGACACTTTGTTTGAGCTTTGCTGATGGGAGGCGAATTGGAAACTGACTGCGCACTCGATGAAAGGGGATCGTGTACTCTTCCTAGTATACAGTTGAGCAAAGGCTACAGATGTGGTGTAGCACGGGTTCATGCAAGTTTGTTGTCGGTACTGTATGCTGTACGCCTCGACATGGCCTTGCCATGAAGAGTCCGCTTATCCTGAAGAGCAGCACTGACGGTGAGCAGCACGGTGCAGCACCGTGCTGCTCTTCACGTGCTGAACACGTGGCAAGGCGTAACTGGAAATAAAGATGGACTATGTACAGGGCAGCGTTATCCAGCGTTATCCAGTAATGGCAGTACCGTACAGTACTGTACAGTACTGTATGTTGCGTGATTTGTCGTAGCCCGGCCCTTTACAGAACTGTTCATAACGATCTGCCCAGCAAGTTGCCGCCTGCTGCACAGGCTTGAGGTTATAAATGTGACGCAGCACGAGTTCGTCCGAGATGTCTGCCATGCAGTTCGCCGGTTCGATGGTGCGATGATTCATCTGTCGTTAGTATTTTTATTTTTAAATACTAACGACAGATGAATCATCACACCATCTTATTTAATTAAAATAGCGCCTGTTGACTCTCACTGACGTTATTATATTGGTGGTGCTGTCGACGTCAAGGGTAACGAATCCCGAACCAGCTCTGATCAAACGAGTTAGAAAATTTAAGGAGGCTGTTCGCAAAGCGATATTACTTTCAAGTACCGAATCGTCAATTTTACTCGGTTTTCACGATATCGATCAGCTCCAGCTCTTGAGCATATTCAAAGGTGTAATATTTTACTGTTCACTTCAATACGTTTCGATCGTGCTTTTGATCGCCGTGCTTGAGCGAACCATAGGAATTTCACCTGTCTGGCAGCTCGCGTTCGTGGTTGAAAAACTGTTTACCTGGGAACTAATCAGTCTCGTAACTTAGCTGTTCTGTGCAGTCCAGGCATTACTCGAGCAACCCGGTTCGTATAGTCGAATCAGACATTGCAATTGACTGCGACGGCTAACTCGTATGATTTTGGCAGGCTAAATAACCCAACTCTGTTGACGGTGAAAAGTTTAAGACTTTTCGAACCTGCAACAGCTCTCTACGTAAAGATTTGTCACTTACTTAGTAAGTGTTGTCGAATGTAAAACTCGAGCTCATGAACAACCTGTTCAGCTCAACGACGCAGGCGTGTCTCAGAAATAACACGTAGAGAATCGCGTGCTCGATCCATCCATCGTTCTGCAGCACAAAAACAAAAAAGAAACAACAATGGTATCATTTTAGTTTCGCCAAAACAAAAATCATCGTAACTGCATTTTAGACCTGCTTCTTCGGCCACTTGGCGCAATGTCTGGGCCTCCTCTTCACTTTGGATCTGCAGCCGCCGCAGCTCTTCCAGCTGTTCACTGCAGTCGCCAAAAACAAAATCAATACAACCAGCATACAGTTGAAGAGCATCACGAGATCTGGCCGTACGCCTCTGTCTTGTCCAGTCCTGGGAGATCGTCGATCAGCACGTCGGTCTCCTGCACCATCCGCAGGACGTCGTTCGCCAGCGAAGTGATCTAGTTGAGCACAAAGTCCAATTAGCACGAAATACTGACAAAAAGTATGTAATGCTCTTCAACTGTAGTTTTTGACATACTGCGTCTTTGGTCTCCTGTGTACTGGCGTTCGAGGCTGGCAGCAGTCGCAGCGCGTTGAACATACTGAGCGCCATCTTGTCCACGCTTTCCTGCAGGAGAGAGACCTTATCCAGCGTCACGACGCCCGCGTCGTTCTCCTCGGCGTCTGTCATGGCCACGTCCTCGCTCTCGCCGATCTGCATCGCTTCCTCCTTCACTTCCGTCGCCATTGTCGCTCTATAAGTGTAATATTCAACTGCTCTTATACCGTGCGATGGATACATACTCGACTCAGATCTGATTCCTTCGTTTGTCAATCCAAGTCATTTTCCAACAGATCATAGCATGGCAGATATCTACGGCGGCCGCGTGCTGGCAGGCGAGGACAGCGAAGAAGACGACGATGAGGAAGGTAGCCGTCTGTGCATCCACTACGTATCCCTCCGTCAATAGTTATCGAAGTTCTGAGCTTATTCTCTGCTGCTTTAGAGATGAGCTTCCAGTTCAACGGCTTTGGGGCGCAACAGTCTCCCGCTGCTCCTCGTTTCGCTGTTCCTGCAGTTGTAGCGCCGTCTGCAGGCGCCGAAGACGGAGAAGACGAAGAGAGCGAAGAGGAAGAAGAAGAGCAGCCACTGAAGATCGAGCAGAAGCCTCTAGAGACCTCGACAGTTGAAGAGCAGAGTGGAGAAGCAGCTGAGACTGCAGCTCCAGAAGCGAAGGAGCAGGAGAAGACTGTGGAGCTCAAACAGTCGGTTAAAGAGGCCGCAGTGACGACAGAAGAGAGTGCAGAGCTGTGGCAGGTGGACGAGTCGGTGAACGGCATTGAAGTCATGAGCAACGCTGTCATTGATACCATCCAGCCGTCTCTGGACGCGACGATCCACCGGATAGCGGAGCTCAAGGAGAGTCAGCAGGTAAATACGGTCAGGGTGACGTGCTAGTTGTTGCTGAAGACTGAAGAGTGGGTTGTTGTGGGTTTGCAGAGACTGCTGAAGCTGTTGACGGAGCAGAACGCTGCGATCGGGTCGAGCAAACAGATAGAAGATGTGGCGGTGGTGCTGGAGAAACTGCCGTATTATGCCAAAAAGCTGCAGGGTATCAA
Source organism: Phytophthora boehmeriae (assembly GCA_011947355.1). NCBI lineage: Eukaryota > Oomycota > Peronosporomycetes > Peronosporales > Peronosporaceae > Phytophthora > Phytophthora boehmeriae. The sequence continues at coordinate 180,623 of JAAVTJ010000143.1, read as the reverse complement.
GCTCGCAATGCAAGAAATCTCCACCAGCACGGACAGAATGAAGCGCCGTGCTGAGAACTTGCGGGTCGACGCGCAATCTCGTACGTGTGTTGCAACTCTTGAGGTATTGTGATGAAAAGTGTGCTCACGTCTCGTCGATTCTGACGCACCAGATGCGATCAAGAAGGAGAACAAGCGAGACGCGCAGTCGCAGTGGAACAAACTGTACGCTGCCAAGAACACCGGGCAGCCCTAGAGCAACGTCGTGAATCACATGAAGCCAAAAAGTCTCACTTTATACGTACCGATAGTTTATCTAGGCTGTGTGGTCCAGTCAAGTGTCCTTCCCTAAGCTGCGTCTAGTTGTACTTGAGGTACAGCGCCGCGAACGCCACGACCGCCGCCAGCACGGCGTACAGCGGCCCGTTCTGTCCGCTGATGTCCTGCCGGCCACTGGCCGAGGCCTTGGAGCCGCTCCACTTGTCCGCGCCCTTGCTGCTGGCCTCCTGCTTGACGTCGCCCTTGATCTGACCGATCTCGTACTCCTTGAGCTGCGCGCGGGCGTCGTTCGAGTGCCCAATGTCCTCAAACTCGTCCGTGGCGTCCTGTCCAGCCACGTCCACCATGATCTCGGGGCCTCCCGGGTGGTCGTCCAGGAACGCCGTCACGTCGTACACTTTGCGGATTCCTTGGTCGCGGATCACCATCCAGCAGTCCTCCGCCGTCTTGTGCGGCGCCACTTCGTCCATCGTGAACTCCTTCAGGGCAGGCGTCTTGGTCTCGCTTGGGGTCGTGTCGGCCATGGTTTTGTATGAAAGTTTGTATGCGAGGTTGGTTCCGAGGGTCCTGTCTTGGTTGTGTAGCTGCTCGTGTAGAAATGATGACATTGGGGGAACCTCGTGTCATCTGTTTCAGCACTGGATTCATGTGGTGGACATGTATTTGGGAGGAATTGCACACAGATGGAGTGGTGGACATGAATTAGAGACCGATTTGGACGGGAGAGTGAGGATGCAACACACTAATTTTGAGGAATGGCTACGTCGCCACATGGACGTGGTGCTGTCATAGCTTTGGCCATGCACCACCAGCCTTTGTCCTGCGTGGAAACACCAGCCATGACTTTCTTCTGTCTTTACTTCTCTCTGTATGGAGACAGTTGCTGCTGAGCAATTGTATGTGGACAGTATTGATCGACTGTCTTTTCCGCATTGTGATTGACAATTTCATGGCGACGTGGTGCAAGCTGTTGCTGTTGAGGATCTCTATGCGTTTCCAGCGATGCTGCGCTCTATTGCTCATGCTCTCTGTGGCAACAGAGTATGGACATGGAGCTCGTACTCTGTGCAAGCGGTGCTGTTAAACGCAACTTCATCCGATTCGCGCTATCGTAAAATTTGCCACAACTTTCTATTGCGAATATTCGATAACCATGCAAATCGTGACACGTCTTTCGCCCTTCACGTACGTCATGCGTCCTGTGCATCCGCTCTTGCCGTCCACCTTTGCGCTGCTTGTTCTCTTTGGATTCTTCCTACCGATTGCATTCGCTTATTATGCATCGACCGACATTCACCTGCCCTCTCCATCCGTTGACCACTTGGAGCACAAACAACTGGTGAGTGTCGTCGTGGCAGGGGCGACTGGAGACCTGGCGGCCAAGTACCTGTGGGTCGCGATGTTCCGTTTGGCGTTCGAAGCAGCTGCCAATAGCAACCAAGTTTACAGATTTTATGCCGGCGCGACGATTTCGTTGGAGGAAGGTCGAGAGTGGCAACAAACTTTCTTCGACGATGTCTTTGCCCAGCGAGTGTGTGGAGATAGTGACGGGATTTCACTCGTTCAACGGAGGTGTCGGACATTCCTGGAAGATCAATTCAAGCCTAGTGTGAGGTATATACCGCTGCGAAGTGAAGTGCAGTACAGGGATTTAGGGGATATTTTGCAGCAGCAACTGCAGTCTGGAAGCTCTGAGGTGGGACGGATCGTTTATCTTGCCATTCCGCCGCAATTTTTCTCCAGGTGAGGCAGTTTTTGAGAGAGGGTTACGATTGTATTTGTACTCACTACTGCTACTGTTGATGACAAAGCAGAGTTGTGCATTGGTGCACCGATACTTGCGACCACAATCTCTGAAGACTGCACCGAACCCGTTTTTTCGAGTTGTGGTGGAGAAACCTTTTGGTCGAGATTTAGAGTCTGCACACGAGCTTGCCACGCGACTTCGACAAATTTACGACGTACGTTGGCTAGTATTTCGACCATTGTTTTCTGGCATTAACCTTCTGGGGTTCGTCTACAGGACAAGGAGCTGTATGTGATGGATCACTATGCCGGTAAACCCGTTGTCCAAGCTCTTCGCAGATATTTCCAACTGAATGCAGCCGCGCTACACCCTATCTGGAACACGCAGCATATTCAAGATGTCCACGTGCGTATTATAGCATCACGCATGTACAACCCGTTAAAATGCTTGATCAGTTTAAATGACTGTTGCTTGTGCAGATTGAGATGACAGAAACCGCAACACTGGAAAATCGAGTGAACTACTTTGACAGGTGCACATGACTTCCATCAGTGGTCGGCATCATTGACAATGGTGTGCTGATACGATTGCTTTTATCTTTCGTGCAGCACCGGCATCATCCGCGACGTGATGCTAAATCATCTACAATTTCTGCTCGGAGTTATTGCGTCGCCATCTTTTGATCCAGAGGTCTACGCTGAATCTGCTCAGTCCAGTAAAGTTGCTAGAGTACTTCATACTGCCCAGCTCCGCTTCATAAAGGGACTAAAGTGGCTCCAGCAGCAATCCTCACTCTTTGTGGCACAGTACAATGAATATGCCGCGCACTACCAGCAGGAGACAGGTCGCAATCACGGTACCAGCGATCACTTTACCGCCACAGCCGCGATGGTTGAGCTCACAAACTCGTTGGAAGAGTGGAAAAACACAAGCTTTCATATAGCTGCAGCGAAAGCCACAGCCAAGCGACTGCTAGAAGTCACTGTCACTTTTCGGAACAATGTATTCCCATTTGATAAGAACCAGCCGTGCATTTTCAAGGTCATCATACAGCAAGCGCTCAACACCGACACTCGCCAAAGTCATCGAATCAAGTGGTCCTGCGATGTCAGGAAGGTGCTTCCCTATTTGCGTCTGCCAGAAAACTGGGAGTACTTACAGTTTAGTGACCAACGCGTCATTACTCCCAAGCAGCCAAGCCCGCATTCCGAAGATGTAAATCAGTGGAATCTTGGCGATGAACGTTCCGCATACGATGTCCTGATGCGCGAGGTTGCAGCTGGTGCCACTGAGCATTTTGCAGACCTCGATGAGGTGGAAACAGCCTGGGCGCTGTGGACGCCAATAGTTCTTGCTGCTGAGGTCAGACTAAACCTCGGAGGTGATGCTAATTTTCACGTTGCAATCAAGCAACCCCAAGTCGTACAAGCATATTATCCAGCAGGAACCTCACCATGGAAGCAACCATACGCCAGATTAAAGGACGTGGGTAACTTTCCAGGCGTCAAAGAGGAGCTATAGTTTCGAGGCGTTGATAATCAGTCATGACCAGGATAAGTGGATGGATATTGTTAACGTAGATATGTGCTGCAACGGAGGCAGGATGAACAGGGCGCAATACCAGTACACGGCAAGAACGACGCAAGCTGTTGGTTGCTTGTGGAGCTCGGTGAAATGCTGACAGGGTCGCGGATGCGTTTTCATAGAGAAAGCCGGGCAATTGAGCCATCTTGGTCTGCATGAATATCCCCCAGCGTCCACATATCAAAACAGGAATTATTTGCAGCTATTCCACGCTGAGCAATACATGGGTGGATCGTTGGGTGGACGTCATCACAAGCTTGAATTTGCAAAGCTCAAATAGTTCTGGTAATACTTTGAAGTAACATTTTCCGTTAACCGTCATCGCAGGCATTCGATTCCCTTTTGAGCATTATCCCAACGAAGTTATCTCGTCCCCTGCTGAGGTCCTAATGTCTCCAAGCACTTATTGACACAGCACCTTTGTCCGCCAATGCAAAATCCATCGATCATGGTCATTCGACCACCCTGAACCTGCTGCTGCCTGACCATTTAAATCTCTGGCCACGTTCATTCCGCTTCTTAATGCCTCGTGGTCACAATGAAAACAAGATAGACAACAAGAATCGTGACCATATCCACACCCCACCGATAAAGCCCACACTTATCTGCCAAAACTGCGCTAAACCAGAAACCATTTACAGTCATCTGGATTCATCATCAGTTTAATCCATACCCGATTGAGTCAAAATCGACATACTCGTGGGAGCACCAAATGCCACCTTCAGCGCCTGTAGCAATGTCGACACCTCGATCACTTTCAGTGTGTCGGGAAGCTTCTTGATTAGCGTACGTCGTGTGGTTTCATCTTGCTCCTTTGGAATCACGCACACTTCAATCCCAATCTTGTGTGCCGCAGTGAGGCGCGACTCGAGCATTTTAACTGGTCGTAGGTGGCCTGACAACGATACTTCCCCGAGGAAGGCTGTGCGTTCCACCACCGGGCGGCTCAGAACAGAGCTGGCTAGTGCCACTGCCAGAGCCAAGTCTGCAGCCGGTTCTTGGATCTTATAACCCTCAGCGATATTCACGAACACGCTCTGATTCTGGAAAGACACCTTAGCACGCTTTTCCAATACGGCAAACAACAGCAAGAGCTTGTCAAATGATACGCCTACACCGCGCACACGCGAGAAAGAGGCTCCGCCGCCACGAGATGCATCTGCGTTGTACTGTGTGCGGTTTGCTAGAGCCTGTATCTCGAGGGGAATCGGGCGCTTGCCCTCCATTGCGATGGTAATGGAGCACCCGTCCAGCGGTTCGTTAACCTCGTCATGGTACTCATCATCTTCTTCTTCACGGGACGACACAAATGCCATCAGCGGATTAGGTAGTGGATGCAATCCTTCATCTGTCATATTGAAGACCCCAACCTCGCTTGTATTACCAAAGCGATTCTTCTGACAGCGTAGAAACCGCCGTGCACTTTGCGGATCACCCTCTAGCTGCACCACCGTGTCCACAATATGCTCCAACACCTTGGGACCGGCAATGTCTCCGCTCTTAGTCACATGCCCAATCAAGATCACTGGCACATTGCGCGACTTAGCAAGACGCAGCAAACGAAGTGTGCACTCTTTCACTTGATTCACTGTGCCAGCAGGAGAAGCCACATCGTCTGCATATACCGTCTGGATCGAGTCAACCACCACAGCACCAAAGCCTTCATTACTTTCGTCGCCGCCCCCTCCTTCCATCAACCGAAACAGCGAATCTAGATTGGTCTCACTTGCCACAAACAGACTGTCACTGACAGATCCAAGACGCTCAGCACGCATGCGGACCTGTAGCACACTCTCCTCCCCTGACACGTACAGTACTCCACGTTTGTGCATCGTAGAACCTTTTGCCAACATATTCGCTATCTGCAATGCAAGCTAACCAACAGCAATAAAACACAAACAAGTTTAAGAAAAGAAGTGAAAAGCAAAAGATCTGCTTCCTCTGCTCACCGTGCTCTTCCCCACTCCTGGGTTTCCGGCCACCAACGTCAACGATCCAGCCACCAAACCACCACCTAGCACCCAGTTCTTATGAATACACCACAAAAACTAAGTGTCAGACCCTACTGTTTTTCCCCTACTTTTACAATAAAGTTATAAAGTTGTACCAATTCTCGATCCGGCAGTTCGATGCGCTCGGTGAACGTGTCCAATTGAACCTCATTCATCCGTAACGCATGCGTTTCCTCCTCTTCAAAGACGTCCTGCGTCGTCCTGGACCAGGCCACCGCTCTCTTTGGCTTCTTGGCTTTGCTGAAAGACGCGGCGTTCGACTGGCGGTACAAAGGCTCCGAGGCCTTAAACGGCACCACAGAGCCCCACTCAGAGCAGGACGAGCATTGGCCCTGCCACTTGACGAAGGATTGGCCGCAGCTCTGACACCGGAAGGCGTCGGATAACGTCGCGAAGCTGCGAGTACAAGAAGACGCAGAGGCAGCAGAGGGCGTAGTAGGGTTGTCGACTGCTGTGAGGAGAGCTGGGAGCTGTCTGGACTCGCGTGGAGCGCGTGGGAACCGCCTGGAGAGCGTCCGCAGACCGTGGACCTGCAACCTGCGGGACGAGTTGAGTAGCATGTTGAAAAACTAATGTTGTCCCGTAAATAAGAGTCAGTTGGTTTATTTACGGTCCACATTAACCCGAGGTTAAATCGAGTACATCGCCATTAACCGGAATGGCATCACCCACTTGTCACCTCGACTCCAATAGATCAGCGTACTTGATAGAACCACTTGTGGCTAATGCTAACCAGAAAACTTGTGCTGGGACTTCAGTCGAGCCGTTTGTCGCCGTCCCACTTGTAGAATCCCTCGCCAGTCTTGCGTCCCAGCTTGCCCTCGGCCACTTTCTTCTTGACGATCTCCGGCACAAAGAACGCCGGCTCGTGCGGGTGGTCGCGCACCCATCCTTCCAGGATGAAGAGCGTCGTGTCCAGTCCCACGTAGTCAGCAAGAGTGATTGGGCCCATGGGGTGTCCTGCGCCGAACTGCATGCTCACATCAATGTCCTCCTTGGTGGCATCTCCACGTTCGTAGAGCGCGATGGCCTGCGCCAGATACGGCACCAGCAGTCTGTTGACAATAAACCCTGGCGTGTCTTTGCAGGACACCGGGTGCTTCTTGATGTCCTCCACCCACTGCTTGCAGGCCTCAAAGATTGCAGGATCCGTCGCTTCTGTGCGCACCACCTCCACGAGCTTCATGAGCTGCACAGGGTTGAAGAAGTGCAGTCCGACCACGTGAGACGGGCGTCCTGAGCTCCCTGCAAAGTCCGAGATGGCCAGCGACGACGTGTTGGACGCCAGGATGGCGGAGGGCTTGACCACTTGGCCCAGATTGGCGTAGAACTCCTTCTTCACCTCGACGTTCTCGACGATGGCTTCAATCACGAGGTCGCAGTCCTTGAGGTCCTGGATCTCGGTGGTCGCAGTGATCCGTCCTAGCGTTTGAGCCTTTTGCTCGTCCGCTTGCTGCTGAGTGATGGTCCCTTTCTTCACTCCGCGGCTGAGTAGCTTGGTCAGCGACCCGTCGATGCGCTTCATGCCGCTCTCCAAGCCCTTAGGGTTTGCATCCAGTGCGACCACGTCGAAGCCTGCGCTGGCGGCAGTCTGCGCGATGCCGTGGCCCATGAGACCTAACCCGACCATCCCCACCTTCTGGATCTTGATGTCGTTGGCGGAGGTCGCCAAAGCGCGAGCTAAAAGGCAGCGAGAGGAGCGAGGAAGAGCGGAGCGGAGCATCGGCCGCAGCATGATTGAGCAATAATTACACTTGAGCTCTGTATGGCAAGATCGCGACTGACGTGGGGCTGGGCAACGGCGCTTCAAACGCAGTGATTACGAAGCGGATCTGACGTGAGGGAACTTCAACTGCAGTGGATTTCACAGGACATCAAGTGATGCAGTGCATTTTAACAAATTTTTCGCGATAAATGAGAATATCATTTGACAAGGTATACGAATATAAAGGTCTTAGCAAATCTTGTGTTGTACCGATTGAATGGTACATTGGTGTTGCACACCGAAATTCAGTTGTAGTTGCTGAACAGCAGCATCAAATTAAGGAACAATGATTATGTCGAGGGCGCCGACGCCAGAAGCTTTTAGTGTGTGAACATGCTCCTCATGGATGCGCCTTGGATCTAGCAGTGCTAATCTCGACGCTTGGTCTCTCTCGCCTGGCTTATTATTATTTTTCTCAGTTTTTCGATGCCCGTCCTCGATCCACACACTACTAGGTCCATCCTCTCATCCTCTTCGTCTTCGTCTACATCTGAAGGTTGCCGACACCGGCAGCTAACACCTGGACGACTGCGTCATCACTAAGGGCTACATAATCTACTCCGTGTGTGCCGCGTCAACAGAAACTTCATCATAATCAACACCAATGTTTGATGTGGGGCTCCCCTGAGGCAGGTAGTAGGAGGAATAGGCCTCACTTCGCAATTTATTATCAGCTGAACAAATCTCTTCCCTACACACACATCCGAACAAGCATGCGTCTTTACTACTTTCTGCTCGTGACTGCGGTCGCATTCCTTGCAAGCGCGGCTGCTGTTGCAGCTGGAACGAGCTCCGCTCAGACCATGGTCTCAACGACGACTTCAACTGTCGCAATCTTCCTGCTCACGTGTGAGCTGGAAGTTGGAGTTGGTAGCACTAGGCAGAGGAAGTCTGGGTTGTGTTGTTTTGTGTATCTAAATGCCCAAGATCACGTCTTGAAAGCACTTGGTACTTGTGGTTAAGGTGCCCGAGAATATGCTTCGAGGTCACCAAACGCCTTAGCCCACGTCTGCTTGGCCAGAGCAGCAGTCGACTTTATTCTTTAGATTCCAGAATGAGCTCACTTGCTCACCCACTATTCTGCTTCGAGCCTTACTACCTGTTACATGCATTCCTACTTACTTGTTAAACGCCCTTTGCCCTGTTGAAGTTGCCCTTTGGACTCAACGGTATTGCTTCTCGTTGCTAACCATCCACTTGTTGCACTTCTTGATGATCTGCTCACGAGAGTTCTCATCAATCTCGTGACATGCCGTCTCCTAAGAAGAGCCCCTCCTCGATTTCTTGCGTTGATGAAAGCGATTGATCAGGTCGCCTACATATTTCAAGTTTTCGAGAGGTTCCCAGGTGCTTCGAGCTTGACCAATCCACTTGATCTTGTACATGGGCTTGCCCCGCACACGCTTGTAGTCCTCAACGTCTTCCACTAACTCGCCCTCAGTGTTATCAGGTAATAGCACTTTGAATGTCCTCTGTTCTCTGTTTCCACTGCGGACGTATGGTTTCAGGTAGCTTGTGTGGAACACAGGATGAAACTTCACTCCTTTTGGTAGCTTAATTTCGTAGTAGTCGTGGCCGAGTCTGCTCAACACAGCATACGGCCCAATCCACCGTGCCCCTAACTTTGCTTTACTCGTCCCCGCATGGTAATTTGCCAAATTTTCTGTCGAAAGCAGCACTTCCTCCCCGACCTCAAAGCTTTGCACCGGTCGATTTTCATTGTAGTAGGTGCTCATGCGATCAGAGGTTTGCTGCAGCTCGCGACGAACAGTTGCAAGCCGGTCGGCCTGCAGCTCGAGGAACGTCTTCCCCGTAGATTGCCGGTGGCGCTCAGCACCTGTCGCTTGCGGTGGACTTAGCAGTGTTGCCGGAGTTGATGGCAGGTAGCCCAGGTCGGCTTCAAATGGAGCCATACCAATTGACTGTTGAAACCTCGAATTATAAGCAAACTCTGCGAGTGAGAGGTAATTGTCCCAGTCTGTTGATGCGCCATTCGTAAAAGCTCGCAAGTAGTTTTCAATAGTTTGATTAACACGCTCAGTTACTCCATTTGCTTGGTGTCGAAAAGCGCTGGTCAGTTTTTGCCGAGTCCCCAACATTCCACATAATGTCTGCCAGACCGTAGCCGTAAATTTCGGGTCACGGTCCGATAGAATCTCCCTGGGAACTCCATGCTGAACGAAAATGTGGCCGCGGTAGAGCTCAGCTACTGCTTTTGCAGTAGCCGTGCTTTGCAAGCCACAAAATGCGCACGCTTGGTCAACTGGTCAATCACCACGAGCACCGAGTCTTCCTCCAAACTGGTCAGCGGCAACGCAACAATGAAGTCCATCGCTGCATGTGTCCATCGCCCACGGGGTATTGGTTGGCTCTGGAGTAGACCGGGAGGTTTAGTGTTCCTAGCTTTAGTCCGCTGACACATCTCGCATGACCTCACGTAAGCTCGTACGCTCCTCAGCATGTGCCTCCAATAGTATCGCTGCTCGACGAGACGAAGCGTTCGTTCGACGCCAGGATGGCCATAGCACTCAACGTCATGGAATTCGAACAAAACTCCATTTATCAATTCGTCAACAACCGGTAGAACAAGTCTAGGAGCCTCGTCATTAGGACCAGTATATAGCAACTTGTCACCATCCAGCGTGTAACGCTGAAGCTGTCGAATCCGAGGCGCAGCCTTTGCTGCATTTCCTTTGCTGCATTTCCTTGCAGCGCTTGCTTAATTGCAACTGTCTGGGGGTCTTCGTCGTACCGAGAAATAGCCTCCTCTACAATCGAGGTGAGGCCCCTTCGCACTCGTTTCCTAATGACACTAGCTGTAATCACTTGCTCCAACGACTCTCCTTCGCGAAAATCGGGGCGTCGTGATATGCCGTCTGCCACCGTGTTGGTAGCTCCCGGTATATACTTGAATCTCAGTGGATATTCACTTAGTTCGTCATACCAACGTGCTATTCGCCGCGATATACTCTTCTGGGTAAACACACTCTCGAGCGACTTGTGGTCGGTCTCTACGACAAAAGGTTTGTCAAGCAAATAGACTCGCCAAACGCGAAGACCGAACAAAATCGCGAGCAATTCCTTCTCTCGAATGGAGTAATTATTCTCTGCACCTTTGTATTTGCGCCCCTGAAATGCTACAGGACGCTCCACCAGCTTTCCATTGTGTTCTTCCATCTGAAACAACACACCACCAATCGCAAAATCACTAGCGTCCATCCTCAGGTAGAACGACTTACTGAAATCAGCGACAGCAAGGACAGGCGTGGCAGATATTCGCTGCTTCAGCTTTTTGAAGTGCTGCACTTGTTCGGGCATCCACTCCAACTTTGCTTTGGTCTTTGTGACGTCTTTCACCTTCAGCATCTCGAAAAGGGGTCCAGCATCATGAGCAAATCCATCACAGAAACGTTGCACGTATGTGGCAGTCCCCAAAAGCGATTGCAACTCACTCTTAGTCTTTGGTAGAGGCCAATTCTGTAGTACTGCAACCTTTTTGGATCAATTCTTACGCCATTGCGGCCAACATAATCCCTTAGACAAGGAATCTCAGCCGAACAAAAGACACACTTGCTCAATTTCACATAAAACTTGTTCTCCTCTAGTCGACTTAGAACGCGATCCAGTGCAGCGAGATGAGAGTCGAGATCGTTCCCACGCGTAAACACGTAGATGTCGTCAAAATACGAGAGGCAGAAACCAGTCAAATCTTTTAACAGCTTGCGAATTCCATCGTTAAAGGTAGCTGGTGCGTTGGATAATCCCATTGGGATCACAAGGTACTCAAATGAGCCATCAGCAGTTTGAAATGCCGTGTACTGAATGTCTGCATCACGCATTCGAAATTGGTAGTAGCCACTTAGCAAGTCCATGCAGCTGTACCAGTATGCACCCTGCATTTTCTCGAAGATAATATCCTTCCTAGGCATAGGTAGCGTCCTGCGCACGGTGTGATTGTTCATCGCCCGGTAGTCGTGCACGATTCTCCAACCTACGGGTTTTTCACACAGAATGTGGGTGCCCCGTGTGGAGAAGATGATGGACGAATCAATCCTGCGCGTAACATCTCCTCAACCCAAGCCCGAATTTCCTGTTCTTGAGCGGGAGACTGTCGCCACTGTCGCCTGAAAATCGGTTGCTTGGTATCCACTTCCATTTGGTGAATACCATGGCTTTCCGGTGGCAATTCACGCGGCAACTTTTGTCGGAATACGGCTTTATGTCGTTTTAAAACCGGGTACACAGGCTGATCACAATAGTCTTCGACCTCAGTGAGTGGTTTGTTGTCACCAGACTGTTCCTTTTCGGTCGCGGGTCGAATCACAAACACGCAATCAAGGTCTTGCGGCTTGCGCAGTAATCGCTTGAACTGCTTGCTTGTAATGAACTTCGTTTCACCACTCTTTACCGAGAAATATCCCTCTTGGAAGTTACTCCTGCACGAGCGGTTTGCATTCCCACGGACTGAAAAACGTTGCCCACCGATTTGCAATGCAGGCTCAGTGGGAATCGTCGTTGTCCTTGGTTTGACGGTTTTTTCTTGGTTGACTTCGATTTTTTGCTACCGACGTCAGCCGCCAAAACTGGTCGAGGCTTCACAGTATTCTCAATCCAGTCGATATTCGGGTTGGCAGCCTTCAACCAAGGCATGCCAAGCAATATATCTTGCTCTTCAGGCACTGGAAGTACCAGAAAATCATCGACATAAGCTGGGAATTCATTAATATACACTGTCAATCTCACTGTTCGCTTCGGTACATTCATCTCTTGCTTGTTCGCCAACATAATCGGCATCTCTTCACCGTGGTCTTCGATCTTACTCTCCAATCCAACTCGCTGGCAGAACTCAGGACTTACCGCATTGATAGTAGCCCCGCTATCGATGAAATTCGAGTTCGTAACGATCAAATCATTTCGTGTAGTCTGCACGGTGCTGTTAACATGTAACAAGCAGTAGTAGTCCCGAGTCAAGTGTTTATGATCACCTAACTCTGTCGAGGAACCACCGTTATCGAAAAACGCCACCTTCTCCACTTTGTTCTTCACTGCCATGAGCATCGTCAATTGGGTTTTCTTGTCTTTTGGTTGTTGAAGATGTAAATTCTTTTTCTGATTAATTTCCTGCTTTTTATTACATACAGGTTTCTGCATAGCTGGATTTATCGGTATGGACCTCTTCATGTCAAAGCAGATCTCACTTTCACCCTTTAGTCGGCTGAGCTTTCGTGTATGTCCGCTCAATCGCTCAATATTGAGCGGACTTACTCGTTTAACTGCTCCTATTCACCGTGGGAGTGATTCTCCGCCATCGCCATATGCTCCAGCATCGCGAAAATCTTATTCATGTTGCTGTTTTTGTTGTTGGGGCGCTTTTCAGAATGCTTGAACCAGCAATCCTCCACTCGATGGGGCCCACGCCCACAATATCCGCAGTTCTTGTCAGATTTCGGGGGATTATTGCCTCCTCGTCCTCCATTGCCGGATCTGCGGACTGCTGGCGGCGCCTGGCTCACCGGCGGTGTAGGTGAGAATTTCCCACCTCCACCTTTGCTTTTTGTTTGCTGTCGTTGGACTTGTTGGTTGTTGTCTTTTCTTTCAACTCCCATTCAAGAAAACCTTCTTGAATTGCTGTATTCAAGTCCCTTGGTTTCTTCCGAAGTATTTCACGTTTCATCGTGACATCGGACAAACCATTCAAAAACAAGTTCATCGCTGTTAGTGGATCGACCTGCACGATGCGATTTAGCTCTCGAAACTTCCCCACATAACCAGTGTATCCACCTGTTTGTTTAATTGTCAGCAAGCGATTTCTGATCTTTTCCTGAAAGTTTGGCTCGATGAACTCAATCATCATTGCTAACTTCATCGCACTCCAGCGTTTATCCGAATCTCCGTCAGTCATATAGCGCTCGTACCAGACTAGGGCATTCTTCTGCACGCACTGATTGAGCTCCATGGCTACCAAATCATCATGCAGGAGCAAATCATACCCCTTTTGCCGAAAATACGACTCAAACTGGAACACGAAGCTGTTCAACTTTACACCATCGATTTCACCGACGAAAACTGGCGGCTTCACATCCATTTTCCGCAACATTAGTCCTCGAGGACCTCCAACACCAGAGCTGGCAGTATTCGCTTCTCCAGACCCAGCTGCACTTCGTTGTTCCAAGGTCGGTGTTGCTTGAGGTGCTGCAGAGGTCGGTGTCGTCGACGTCGGGGTCCAAAAGCCACGAGCGTGATTGTCGCGAGTCAAACGGTGTGCGTCTTCAGCGGTCTGTTGTGCTTGATGAAGCCCTTGTGACAGATTCGTCATGTCTTGAACGAGATTTGCGACCGTCTCATTCAAAGCTGCAATATCAGAGCGAAGGTCTATACCCATGTTATTAATTGTTGCGTTGATGTTCGTACTAAAAGCCCTAACATCGTCGTGCATGTCGTCCAGCCTTGTCTCGAGGCGGTCGATTCTTTGACTTTCAGCGCTGTGGCGATTGCCAACCAGCTGTTGCCTCACGGGAGCGGTGTCGCTTCTCAACATCCGCCTCGCGGTGTTTCGCTCTTGCATCGATACCAAGTTCTACTATGTCGCAATCTTCCTGCTCACGTGTGAGCTGGAAGTTGGAGTTGGTAGCACTAGGCAGAGGAAGTCTGGGTTGTGTTGTTTTGTGTATCTAAATGCCCAAGATCACGTCTTGAAAGCACTTGGTACTTGTGGTTAAGGTGCCCGAGAATATGCTTCGAGGTCACCAAACGCCTTAGCCCACGTCTGCTTGGCCAGAGCAGCAGTCGACTTTATTCTTTAGATTCCAGAATGAGCTCACTTGCTCACCCACTATTCTGCTTCGAGCCTTACTACCTGTTACATGCATTCCTACTTACTTGTTAAACGCCCTTTGCCCTGTTGAAGTTGCCCTTTGGACTCAACGGTATTGCTTCTCGTTGCTAACCATCCACTTGTTGCACTTCTTGATGATCTGCTCACGAGAGTTCTCATCAATCTCGTGACATCAACTAACCGAGTACCTCCTGTTCGCTTGCTTGATGATGCTGAGGCGAACGACGGCAACACTAAAAGGTTTCTTCGACGCTCTAACGAAGACCAAGAGGAGAGAGCAAACCTCGGAGGGATCACGAAATGGGTCAAGGGATTTACGACCAAAGAGGGACGCGCACGAAGGGCTGAGTTAAAGCGCAATCATAAGACGCTCGACAACATGTTCGCTGAAGGAATGCTGGGCCCGAGCTTATTGGAGCTTATGAAAGACAAGAACATGATTAGTTCCAAGAAGTTTACTGAGTACATGAAGAAACTCGACGCGCAGTAGGTTCTTGGAGGTGCAATTACGCTAGCGGGAAAAGTACTGGGTAACTAGAGACTAACAATACTCGTTTCCACACCTTCATTTTTTTTCCGCCTAGGATAAGCAGTATGTTCAATCTACACATTATAATATGTGCTACTAAAGTTTGCACAACTGTATCTCTTTGTCCATGACTTGGCAGTCCAGTGGGGGATTTTAAGTGCTGAGAGGGGTAATCTGTGCACCGGAATGCGCATGGGCAGTGGCACTCAAAAGAACAGATCACACTTTGTGCGCTGAGCCGGATTGCTTTGGTCTGATGTCATTACGTAGTCGCCATGCGCCATGGAACACGACGGCAGCGTGATTTTCTAAAGGGAAGTAATGCCTTGCGTTGTTGCCTCCAATTCTTATTAACATGACGAACCGACGGGAAACCAAGTAACTTGCAGTCCAAGCACCAGAATATGGGTGTCCATGTATTATGCAAAAAAGTATGTTGTGCTCTGCATTTCCTTTGGTGAGCACGTAAGTATTGTAAACGCTGGATTCATTGTTTTCTACACAGGCAAATACTGCTTTTGACACCGACATACTCTGTTGGTCATTTCATATATCTTGCTTAGCGAGATTGGTGCGAGATATACGAAACAGCGACGGCGTGTTTCGATGCATACTATTTTTTAAACGAGCAAGTTGTTGCAAATGCTACTAACATCAGGTTACACAAAAACATCCCACTAATGCTAGACAGATCCGATTTCTGCTGGTAAAAGATTCGTTCAACTGCGCAGCCACAGTTGTTAAGTTGGCACTACATTATTACATTCGAGTGTCTTGAATGCAAAAGTGTAGTGATAGCTTAACAACAGTGGTGGAATATCTTGCACATGTGAGGGTTAGTCACTCTGGGTGACCATCTTCCCCATTCTTTGGTGATAAAACTGAGAACACCGAAACCACCAATTTCCTGATACTTGTGGTGTGATTTTGAAACACCAGGCCGCTCGTGCTGTGATACTAGAATTGAATGCAAAGGTCCATCGCACTATGGCGTGAACTTTGGACTAACGATAGGCCCAGTGACGCTGGTGAGTCTTGAATTTAAACGCTTTAGCTCCGCCGTGTCAGTTGCGCTTTGATGTTGAAACTTGAAACACGTAGGGGACACTCAATCCTGCGTGCCAGGGCAGAATGAACCGACAAAAGTCGAACATTAACCCAAAACTCTGACTAGGTAAATTCGGGTCAATGACGGATCCGCTCGGTGGCATATCCACTCAAATTTGAAGAGTTGTCGTAGCCTGCCAGACAACATACGAGCTAGCCTTCCAGTCGATTGCAATGGCTGATTCCGACTATATAAACCAAATCACTCGAGTGGCCTGAACAACCAAGTCATGAGACTGATCTGTACTAAGTTAAACAGTTTTTCAAGCACAAACGCAAGCTACCCGATAGGTGAAATATCTATCGTTCATCCAATCACGGTGATCAACAGCACGAGTGAGGCTCATTGAAGCGAACACACTTTGTAACGTGCCCAAGAGCTGGAGCTGATCCATATCATGAGTAACCGAGTAAACTTTACGATTGCGGTAATTGAAACGTAATAACCAAGTGATCGATACAAAATTCACAAGGGCATTACCACTGTAATGCTTCTTCTTCACCCGGGCGTTGGGGTGTTGGTCGACCAGTGCTGATGGACCCAAGAATCCGATGGCCCCAGTGCTAGAACAGCTAACACTGCGCCGGTGTGTACCACTTCTGATAGCACATCTATTTATATGTAGCGTGAAGGGTTGGCCAGCTACCAACCACCCCAGACACCTACTTCTAGCAACACACAACTTCGTACTTAGCCACTCGGACACGTCACCTCTGGTACCTGGTCCTCACGTACGCAGCCTTCAGCAAACTTGGATCCGCTTGCTTTCTCTGCGCCACTCTCCTTGTCGCACGTCTTCAGCCACTCGCCTTATCCGCTTGCAGCTCGCCCCCAAGCTGCCGTTTCTCGTCCTACCGACACGTGCTTCTGCCGTCCAGTCCATAAATGAGCCTGCATGCACAGCACAGATACCACGAGGTATCAGCCATTCCGTTAGCCGCAGCACGTGCGTTCCGTGCCTGCCCATCTTCTGGCTCTGTCATCATCAGCTCACTTGCTACGACTTTGTGCACGGCACCATCTGCCACATCGGAGCTATCACACCACAATCGAGTTAGCTACATACAGCCTAAAGCCACCGTCAAATATTTCAACATACAATAGACGAGCGGGATAACAGCTTCGACGTAGTCAAGAAAGATGAGGAATTCCGCCATATACAGCAATCGCTGCACTTTAACAGCGTATCTGTGCGCAGCTGCGATTCCTGGGGACTCAGAGGCTGGTTTGATACAAGTGAGACTAATGTCTTTGCCTAATTCATGTTTTTTTTTACAAAGGTCCATCTTTTTCGGCACAACTGTGTAGGATGTGACCATAATTGTTTCGTTGGATTCCACCACTGAAAATTGCTCGAAGTACGACGATGACAACTGCCGCTCGCCAAAATAGTTGAGTACTGGGGAATTGGCACTTCAGTGCGCAATTGGTGCATCGAGAAGAACGTCAACACGAGAAACTATAACATTCGCGTAGAAACAACATGTCGGTGGGTTTCAGGCCACCTTCAGAATTCCCAAGTGGAATCTGTCGGCGATCACCATCACAACGACATACAAAATTGGAGTGGAATTGCAAGCAGAACCATCAATTATGACGGCGAGTGTGATAGATTCACGACGCGGTTCGTTGAATAACTTCCGTGGAGTTCCACTTGAGCGAACTCCCACACTTGACGAGGATACTCCATATAGTACATCCTCTTTAACACACAAGCAGCAACTTGTTATTATCTTAGTGTTTTCTGGACTGAGCGGTTGTCGCTCGTCTTCTCCCTGCTGCTATATCTTTCCATATGTAACTGCTCTCATCCAAAATAATGTCTCAAAATATTCATGAGTGTGTACCGCACTTTGAACACGCCCTCCTCGAAGTTCACCTTCGTACACAGGGTATTACTTAGCTTCAGTGCTTTGTACAGCTCCCCATGACGTTAACTGGCTAGTGGTTTTGTCAGAATGACCGCTGTGTTAACGTCCGTGTGCACTTCCCAAAGATTCACCGTTTTCTTGACAACTTGGAAGAAATTCACTTCCATGTTAGTGAAGTCTCAATGAGAATATTGCGTAAGCTTTGACCCTCCATGCACGCTTTGCATGCGGCCACATACTCAGCCTCTGCTGTAGATTGTGCATCAATTGTTTGACGTCGGGATGATAATGGCAATGCACTACTTGCAATGCACATGACATAATCCGTCACACTTTTCCTTGTATCAGGGTCATTACCCCAATCGGAGTCGTAATACCTCTCGCTGTTCCAAGTACGTACGCCACTTTTGTTACTTGGTTCATTGTGTAAGTTATATCTAGGGTCTTTTTACCCACAAGGTATCTCGGTACACGCTTTGCTGCTCCAATGTGCCGCATCGTCGGTGCCTGCTCGTATCTACTCAATTGTACCACTACGTAAGCAATATCTGAACGCGTACATGTAGCTATGTACACCAACGAACCGTCGGTAAGGAAAGTCCTTGCCAAATCTAGGTGCTTGCTTACGCCGATTCCCGTCTTCACACGTTTCTTTTGCAGTGAAACGTGTAGTCGTTTCCATTGGAATTCTGCTCAAGTGGGCCTCAGTGAACTTAAATCTCTCCAACATCTCTTCACAGTACATCCTTTGGTGATTTTTTGTAGTTATTTCAGTGTGATTCACTTCCACACCCAAGTACTTGTGTTGACGCCCTTAGTCCTTCAGCATACGATCCATCCAATTTCTTGAAGAGTTAACGCTTGATTATTCCTCATCTGCCGCAGCCACAATATGTCGTCAACTAGATTAAGACTCGTGCACAATGACAGTCGTGGTTGAACATGTACAAGCAGGGCTCAAGTTATTTCTCTTAAAGCCATATTTCTTTAACCAACCATCAAATTTTGTGTTCTATTCGCACCCAGATAGGCATAGGTCATACAGCGCTTTATCCACTAGGTAAATCTGATCTGAGTAACTACATGGATAACCTTCGAGTCGTGCAAGGTATTGCTTAACACCGAGCGTTGCATACAAGTATGCTGTATTCACGTCGGCCTGGTAAATAGGAAGTCCCAACAATGTACATGTTGCCACAAACAATCTGAAAGTAGCCATTCTCGCTACTGGTGAAAACGTATCCACAAAGTCGATTCCTGGTCGTTGTTTATCTCCACGAACCACTATTCGCGCCCGAAATCGCACAACATAACCTAAGTGATCCGTCTTGATGTCATACACCCACATTGTTTGAATTGTTTGCTGGCCTACAGGCACGTCTCTAAGTGGAATCACCTTTAACACCTCTTTGTCCTTCAAGGCTTAAATCTCTGCGTCCATAGCTTCCTTCCAGTAGGTTGCGTGTTTTAATCGCATAACTTGTCGGTAATGTTTCAGTATCTTGACGTCATTCGCTCGAGCCCCAGCTTTTATGCGCCGGTCACAGTGTAAAGCATAGAACGCTGAGTATACAGCATAATCTCCATATCGTTCTGACGGTCTGCGCTCTCCTACAGGTCTCAAACCACTACGTCGTTTTGTGACAGCAAGTGTTCCAACGTCTGGGACAACTTTGAATCTCTTATTGTTAAACAAACTCGCTCTCCAAGATCGTTGAGAGTAGTCGAAAACAACACGGTGTCGTCAGCAAAAAGGCGGCTGGAATAAAAATATCTGCATCAACACGAACACTCAAATCCCGATGAGCACGAAGTAGATTCCCCAACGGCTCTAATGAGAGCGCAAAAAGAAAAGGGGAGGGGAGATATCCCTGTTTAACGCCGCGTGTCGGTACTAGTGGGTCATGGGCCCAATCATTTAGCTCCAACAAACATCTTGCATCTCCATAGAGCAAACGTATCCAGGCCAGAAAACGCGATCCAAATCCTTAGCGCTGTAAACCTCGAAAAAGGTATTGACGATTGACTCTGTCGTAAGCCTTTGCAAAGTCAAGAAAGGTAGCTAGATCTTTTAAGTCTGCGACGTCAACAGTTGTTGTAAATCGCGGACCAGCATGACTTGCTGATGGATGGATCGGCTGGGTATGAAGCCTCTTTGATCAGGGTGGACCAAGGTATACATATGAGGACGCAGGCGATGCGTCAGTACCTTTGACAATACCTTTACCTCAACCGTCATTAAAAAGAGTGGGCGAAATTACCAGGTTCCGATAGATTACCTTTATTGAAAAGCAACGACACTGACGAATGGCGTCAGCTACTACGCAACATCAGCGGGCTTGAACTACTTCTATTGGGTGCCTGTTCTTTTATCTATTGCTATGAAGGATGGCTCAACCTTTTAATAGAGCAGATTGACCGGCTACCGCGCCTTTATGTGACACTTCTATCGGATACTACATTCTACGGGTGCTGCTCTCACCGGTTGGACAGAAGTTGATTGCCCGGACAGCGAGATGCTAAAGGACCTGGACACAGTAGGGAAGAGTGAGTTAATCCCATGCCAGCTCCTTACTCTATTTCACGTCCTGCTCACAATCGCCTCTGAAGCTCACTCCGCTGTGGGCACATCGAATTAAGTCAAAGAGTTCGCTTCTGTTTACAATGCAGGACTCTATCGGTGAAAAACACTTCATCGAGTAAAGGAAAAGATGTTGTATTGACTCCGACTGGACTGCTGCTGATAGTGGCAACATCGACAGCCTTGATGTTGCAGGTAAAAACACAATCGAAGTCGCTGGTGACGTGCCAAGGAGAATCAACTTCTCATCATTCTCGACATCAGTTGCTGTTTGTTCTGGACGCCTTACAGGTGCTACATTTCCAATCGACGAGCTTCTACGATGTCTTTCTGGAACAACGTGGCTAAATGACTCAGTAATTTCGATGTCGATCCAGAAAATGTGTGAGCACCAGGGCTTTACGTACTTCGTAAGTCTTCTCTGCAGCTCGACTACTCGCTGGAATATTCCAGATAAAGCCAACCTGACGTGGTAATTTGTTGATGCTCCTTGCAACGTCTACAACGTGCACTGGGCATTAGTATTGATCGACCTGCAGAATTCCAAGACACTAGTCTACGACCCGATGCGTGACGACAAATTCACAGAAGAAACTGTGTCCAGGGTCAACAAAATTCTACTTCCGAAGGTCGACACCTGGCGTGTCAAGCATTTCGCTTCTGTGTCCCAATATGCTCCATGTGAGGAGGTGCAGATACTTGAAGGCTCAAAACAAGGTGATGCGGGCAGTTGTGGAGTGTTAACGACGGGAATGACATGGTGTTTCATTTATCAGAAGATGGATGGCTTTGCCAGGAACACTGGATCACTATCTTCTCAGTGAAAAGGATTCTTCGGCTTCGAATGCTTTGGCACTTAGTGTGTGCTCCGGATGTTGAAGTAGTTGTCCCTCCGCCAGACAACGTCTTAGAATTTGATTCAGCAGAAGAACACGTAGTCATATTTCTTCAAGATGCCGTTGCATCTAAGTCAATAGAGTTATACCTTTTGACTTTGCTTGTACTTAAGAAGCAAGTGCGATAGTGTCAAGCTTGGACTTCAGCTTCATTTTCAACATCGTCAGCAATAGTCAGTGTGGCTTATCATCAACACTGGCAGCATTCTAAAACAATGACGACCGAAACTCTTATTGTAGACGTTCTGCGAGGGCTGTTAAATCATTGATATCATACAGTATGTAGTTAGGTGCACGTAAAGCAGATACGCACCGCCAAGGTGGCCCCACCGATCAGTTCATGTAAGTTATAAATACGTGTACGCTGAAGTTCGGCTCTTACGAAAGTCTATTTTCCACGATCCAAGTTTGAATGAAAGCCCTTAACAAAGGCCTTTCAATGTTACCGATTAACGACACTTCAATGTTGTTTTACTCAATGCCATTGAGGACACCATCGACGGAGCCTCGGTGATTTCAGGGGACGGTTAAAGTTCGATATGAGCCGGAACCTGTTGGTTTGCTGGTAAAACCGAAGTGAGTTTTATTGAGATTACCGCTCTTCTGCTTGCTACGTGCTACCTCCTTGCTCCTGTCGCTCTGCCTTCACTTGACCTCCAATGCTTCACTTCTTTCTTGTCTCCAGTATGCTCTTCCCATCTCGGTCTTGATCCTGGCATGATCAATCACGGAACGGTTCCTACTGAACCGTTCCAGTGGTCCCGAACCGTGCATAAGCGACGCACTTCTCAACAGAAGCTTCCAAACAAGAAATCAACAACGTACTACTAGGTACCAGGAAAAGTGCATTACTAATGGTACCCGCCTTCTGCTGCCCAAAAGACAATTAATTTTTAAAAAATGTAAAAGGCGATTTAGCCTATGCTGTCAACACGACGAGATCAGCAATTTTGACTGAACCCCCCTCTGCAAAAGAAAGATAACCTCAAGGGCGCCGGCAATCGGATGGTTCCGTTCGCTGGAATGCTCGCCGTTTGTCCGCCTTCGCAAGTATCCTACGGCCTTGCGTCGCAGGTACCCTGCTCGGGATTACTCCGGCTACGCGCTTCGCACCCACTCTCTACCGCATACAACTTCTAAGATTAAAAACATGGCCCAATCCTTGTTCAGACACATCGGTGACCCTAAAAACATCTTCCAAATCGTTTGCCTTGGTGTTCTCAGTTTAATCACGAAAACGTGAATCCTCCTGCTATGTGCAAGATGCTTCATCAATGCTGATAAGCTTTGACTACACTTCAAATTCGAGAACTGAACGAATTACCATGAGAAATCGAAAGTGTCTGTGACAAAAAAAATCGACGTTTTTCGATTCATTAGAGGTTTTTAGCAGAACTGTGTAATCGAGAAAACTCTGTTTGTCATACGGAGTTTTGCACCTAACCTCACTTTGAACTGACAAATGTAAACAGGTAAGTCGGTTGGAACCCACCACTTCGACAGCAATATTCAGTTTGTAGATGGCACAAGCATGTTCGCTAAATCGTCCTCATGGCAACAGTAAATCCGCGGTGGTGTAGACGGCATGGACACGGGAGAGGTCTATCGCAACAAAACATCTTCCCGCCTGCACTTTAACTTTGGTTTAAGAGCGGAACAGAGATCACGGTTCGAATGGCAGCGCTACCATCGAGTGAACGAGACGAAGATACCGATGTAATACAATTCGTGCGCCAACAGACACCAGGATTGCGGGGGCATCAGAAGAAAGCCATCATTCTTCGGCTCTGGCGTCGGGCACAAGATGAAGGAAACGCTATAGTCGCTGCTGCGCTTTGCGCGTACTTAGCTGCAGAGGAAGTGCCTGTCCGAGCCCATCGGGCTGCTTTTAATTTCAACGCTCTGTCAAATGATCAATGCATCGACAAGTTCAGATTCAACAAACGTCAAATAGTGGAGCTCGTCAGGCTTTTCGGATTAGAGGGTATTCGGACAAGGGAGCGAACAACGGCTACCGGTGTCGAGGGCCTTTGTGTAGTTTTGTATAAACTCGCCGTCCCAATTCGATGGGTGGACCTGGAAGTTTTTCGGTAGGGAATCGTACGGGCTATCTAACCTTTTCTTGCATGTGATGTCCTACATCGACAACAAATATGATCGACTATTGCAGTTCAATCGTAGCTACGCTGCTCAACATCTTCAAGACTACGCGGATGCAGTTTTTGAAACTGGAGGTCTTATACAGAATGTATGGGCCTTCGTCGACGGAACGGTTAGAGGGATATGCAGACCCCGCCCAAGAAATGTCAAGCGTGACGGCAAGTTCATGAGCCAGAAATCCGTATACAACGGCCACAAACGCAAACATGCACTAAAGTACCAAACACTGACCACACCAGACGGATTAATAGTACATCTATACGGCTCATTTCCCGGCAGAAACCACGACATCAAGCTTTTCAAAGACTCCCAGATTTCCGACATGATTCGCGCAGATCCACGCTTTCGTCCGTTCAGGGTCTACGGTGATCAAGCTTATAGTAACGATGATGTACTTTGCAGTCCGTACGCAGGGGCAATCGGAAATTTGTCTTGCCAAGAACGGCATGTAAACGTCAGTATGAGTCGGGTTCGCGTATCGGTTGAGTGGTCTTACGGCCAGGTTACCAATTACTGGACAGCACTCGATTTTAAACGGCAAGCACGAGCTGGTGTGCAACCCGTCGGGTTGATGTGTATTTCTTACTAACTGTATTACACGTGCACGAGGTGGGAACACTATCAGCGACTACTTTGGCCTGTCGCCCCCGAGTTTGAGTATGCACTTGCAATCTGAATCGGAGTAATGAGTTTACATTCGTGTCATCACCGTTTTATTAAGGAATTCATAGATCTACTGCTTGTTCGCGTTAGCAATCTACTTCTTGTTGGCGTTAACGAACGCTTCACCTAACACTTTAACACACTCGTAAATGAGTTGGCGGTTGCGTTCATCGGCTTGCTCTCGCAGTTGTTGAGCTCGTTCTTCAGCACGTTCCAATGCAAGAGCCCGTGCCTGCTCAAATTCCATCTTTTTATCTTGCATTTCACGTTCCAATATAATTCGATCTTCATGTTGCTTCCGTTGAGCTTGCATTTGTTGTTGAAATTGCTGACGCCGCAACTCCATGTCTTCTCGAGCTCTCTTTGCTTGGCGTGCAGCCTCTATTTGAAAAGCGTTCTTGCGCTTTGGGGCTGGCGATTTTTTAGACGAAGCCTTGGTTGACGTTGAAGTGCACGAGTTATCGCTGTCGGATGAACTTGAACTAGAAAGATGCTCCTCCCGACGAAGCGCACGGCGAACAATCGCTTCATCAACTATCTCCGAAGCGCACCGAGTCGCACTAGCGTCGTTAGCCTTCTTCTTGTTTGATCGCTCTTTCTTACTGTCCTTGAACGCGTCTTCCAGCAGCACGTACTGTCGTACCAAACCTGGTAACGTGTCGTAATGACTCTGCTCGTTCACGACATCGAGCGTTTCTTCAATACCGCTACCCAGGGCTGACACGAGCTCGCCTGCGCGCCAATTCTTCTGAAGAAGGCGCACGCGATCACGTACTTGCTTCTCCTGGACCACTAACTTGATCGCTGTCGTCACCCGTTCTGCTACGTGCGCCCAAACACGAGCAGAATCACCATACTTGGCTTCGAAAGGCTTTTGCGCGATTACTTCTCTCATCAGCTCCTTGTCGTGTTCATCCGTGAAGCGGAACACCATCTTAAGGACGCGCTGCTTAAAGTTGAATGCATTGGACTGGCAACATGAGGTTCGATACTAGCTAATTTGGACTAGTGTAAACAGCAGTTCATCAGAAATTAGGACGGTTCTGCTAAAGTTAGATATTTGGATTTGTCGATTGGTCGGACACATGGCTGCTCAGCAGATACTGTCACGGTTCTGCTAAAAGCCTCTATTGTTTTCGTTTAGTTTGTTCAGTGCATCTGATGCTATGCACTATTTGCAACAACTTGCTTGTTTGAACATTTGAAATGTTTCGTCGGTTTTTGGCAAGATGTATGTAAATGGCCAACAAAGTCAAAGACACAGTGCAGATAGCAATGAAATTAGCATTGACCAAACCTGCATGCGCATCAAAAACAGACCACGGCATCTTTTTAGCACCTGTACTACTAGTACGTCGACACTATATTATCTGGTGCTCAGATTACTACCGCACTCAGCACATAAATCTTCTAGTTGAACTGCCAGGAGAGAGTTTAATTGGCACAATGGAGTAGTACGCACTGCGGTTCGTATAGTACATATAAATGTCCACCTTAGAAGAATGTGAAAATGTGGACTGTCGTATTATTGTCTGTAGATACTCTGTGCTTATCGCGCTAGCGTAATTGCACCTCCAAGAAGTTACTGCGCATTGAGTTTTGTCATATACTTATTAAATATCTTGAAATCAATGATGCCCTCGTCTTTAAGACCCTTCAATAAGGGAGGGTCCAACATTCCTGCAACGAAGTAGTCGTGAATTGGATGTTGACTACGCTTTAACTCAGCCCTTCGTGCGCGTCTCTCTTTGATTCCCTTGATCCATTTTGTTAGCACTTCGAGGATTGCTCTCTCTTCTTGGTCTTCGTAAGAGCGTCGCAGAAACATTTTAGCGTTGCCGTCGTTCGCCTCAGCACCACGAAGCAAGCGAACAGGAGGTACACGGTTAGCCGAAGTCGTCGTCGAGATCATGGTCTGAGCGGAGCTCGTTCCAGCTGCAACAGCAGCCACGCTTGCAAGTATTGTGGTCGCAGCCACGAGCAGGAAGTATTGTAGCCGCATGTTTTTTCGACGATAGTTTGCTGATGGGAGGCGAATTGGAAACTGACTGCACACCCGATGAAAGGAGATCGTCTACTCTACCTAGTGTACGGTTGAGCAAAGGCTACAGATGTGGTGTAGCGCGGGTTCATGGGTTTGGTGTGGTACATACTGTATGCTGTTTGCCTCGACATGGCCTTGCCATGAACGAGTCCGCTTATCCTAACATTACTCCGAATTTTTCCAATTACAACCCTGAAGCCGACGGCCAAACCCGAACCGCAAATCGAACCGAAAAATATTCTTCCCTTTACTTATTCAAGTTTCGGTCTTCTGTCCTGGTACGAGCGTGTAAGTAGCGACAGCTATTGCTTCAGGCCACATTGTCGTCGATTATCTTCCGCCACCTCGCTGCGTGAGGTCGAGCTTGTCGGTGCAGGGCCTGCTGGAGGCCCCAATGTACATGTACAGTCTGTATTCATATGATGCAACGTATCGCAATCATTGAGTGGGACTCCCTGTCGATTCACAGGTACACCATAGGTACACGGCAGTGATTACGGGGTCCATCAATCTCCATAAATAATTAATTATGATTATTTTGAGGAAATTATCCTCAAGAAAGTTGTTCAACATTTGATCTTTTGGGGGATTGATGGACCCCGTAATCATCTTAAGTCTGCTCAAGAAAGTTCAACATGTGATCTTTTCGGGGATTGATGGACCCCGTAATCATTGCTGTGTATATATAGTGTACCGGTTATATTTTGCCGAAGCGGATGCTGCAAATCTACCGGTACTACATATAGCTCTACGGCAGTTTACAGGACAACATGCATGAATCTGGTGTGCGCAGTACTAAGTATTTGGTGTCCAGATGGTGGCATTGTGAGCTTTGCAAATTCAGATGATAGGACGAATGTATGTACCATCGATCTAAAATCTCCCACAACCGCCCATATGGTACTCGTCGATGTGCCCACAAACCACCTCTACACGTATTAATATTTCCTTCAGCTCGAGAACTCAACACCGTGACCCATTTCTTCAAGGGCCACAGCTGCAGTGGCTATAAAGAAGCACTGCGCCTCGCAGCCTGTGCATTAGATGTTCAGTAGCCAATAGGCTGTGATTTTATATTCAGACGCAGTGTATCGTGACACAGGAACGTTCGTCTGTTACTAGAGGGAAGTCTTCCGATAGACAAGCCGCGAAGTGGTGGGTCACGGACCGTCCCACTCCGTCTTAATCGTCGTCGACGGTCATAAAAAAATGCGTTCCCATGGAAAGCATCTTAGAATGTATACTCTTGTAGCATTGTATTCTCATACTTACTCAAAATTTCCGAAGTACGCATCTCCCAAATCTGATCCTTGGTGGGATCGGCATCTCTGTGTCTCAAACATGTGACCCTAACACGTTGGCCAAATGATTGGTCAGGTCGAACCCGAAGCAAGTCTACATCATGTAAAGAAGGTTATACACACACAGGGTAACATAACCGAAAATCCCTGTTCGAACCTTCCGTCGGCAATGTTTGGGATCTAGCTCATTCTTCAATTGTCGGTCGGCCTCAACAACAAGCTCACACCTTTAAACTACCCAAGGTCGACGATGCGTCTCTCCGACATTCTTATGGCGATTACTGCGACAACCATCTTCGCGACCGCCAACGCCCTCTCCGCGGTCGCGGATTCAAAGATCACCGCTGTTGCAACATCTGACGTGGTACACTCACTCAAGACGAACGTTGAGCCCAAGCGTATGCTGCGCGCCTACGAAGACTACGACGAATATGACTATTTGAATTCCAACAATTCCCTGGACACTGACGATGAGTTGGACTCCGACGATGCCCTGGACTCTGACGATGAGTTGGACTCCGACGATGCCCTGAACTCTAACGATGAAGAGAGAGCAAGACCGGTAAACTTTTCGGTCAGCAAGCGGCTACTTAACAAGATGCTGAACAATCCCAAACTGGCCGACAAGAACATGGCCAGCTGGGCTACCCAGGGTGTGACTCAAACTGCTACCAAGAAACTTCTTCGCCTTCTCCAGAGCGACCGATACAAGTCTCTCTTGCCAAAATACGAAGCAGCCCGCAGAGCCGCACTAGGAAAGAAAGTCCCGCAGCTACCATAGTAATGTCGGCTCTGCTGCGGTAAAACTAAGGATGAGCAAAGTCGCTTTATGATACCTCCGTTCATTCGTTTTGTTATATTGTCATACGATTTTTGACCTGAAAGCGTATTCAAAAGCTGTGCGCTACCTACATCAATGAAAGGCCGCCTGCCTTAGCACGCTATAACTCGTATTTACGTGGTACTACATTTAATAGACTTAGGAGTTGGAACTACGACTTCATACGTACAAGCAGTACTGTTCGTGCACGAAATTTACTGGTTTACTAGGGTTGGTCGGTTCTTGGTTCTTGGTGTTCACCTCCTCCGCTCGCCTGCGGTCCCGCTTCACTATGTCGCCCTTTGAGCGACTTACTACTAGTAGTACTACGTAGTATCACCTTGCTGTATATAAATGACTATTGGAGTGTATATCTGAGAGTGACGGCGAAATTCGATTGACAACCTGTGACCATCAGATCGTTGTACAGCAAGCCTGAGAGTGTTGGTAGAGCCTTTACTAACGTTAAACAAAAAGTCTTCAATTTCTCTCATCTTGTACAAGTCTGTGCATATTGCAATAGTGGTAACGCCAAGTTTGTCGTAGAGGGAAATGTAGGCTTTGAATAGACTCATACAGACGTCTTTCATTCGGGTGGGCAACAACACGTCGATGGAATTCAGAATTCGCGTTCGACAGGCATCGCCTTCTGCTCAGACGACTACAATGAGTCAGTGCAAGACTGTGGCCTCAAATACTTAAACGCATGCTCAGGGATTCCCTGAGGGGAGTACTTTCCTGGACAACAAATCCGTTCGTTTTTGATCTGCGTCAAAGTACTGCAAGAAGTGCTGCATGGCATAGAGGTGTGTGCTGTGGGCGCTGTCAATACCCTGTGGGTATTGTAACTACTGGTGGCTAGATCGCTAAACATAACCCCCACGTGCTTCTTACCGTTGTCTGAAAAGTATGGCTTCGATTCAACTACCAGTTTGTAAAACAAAAGGCAATCTCAGTGATTGTGATGTAGCACTGCTCAAATCGGAGGGCTCTAGCTAGAACGACCAATGTTACATTTCTCGGCTCGAACGCCAAAATTGGTTATAACGAGTCATTCTTAGTGCCGACTAGCTATTGGCGTCGGCAACCAATGGTGCATCGATCGTGTTCGAGAAGTAGGTGACGAGGATTGCATGACGGCTTTAGGCTGGATGGAGAGCAGCAGTAACGGTTGTGAGCGAGGACCAAAGACACGAGCAGTGCACCAACGAGGCAGCAAGCAGTGCACCCGCTCAGCGGCGACAAGCAATGAGGAAACGGAGAAAGAACACTGCCTTTGTTGAACGGAAGACGCTCCACTGTTCAGATCTCCATGACGGATACGCACCAACAACTGATCATCGGGCGGGCGGTGTTGGTGCGACGTGAGGATCTTGTGTGATACCAGCCTCTACATGACTCTCGTAATAAGTAGCGCCAAAACGATTACTCAAGGAGTATTGCAGCTGTGATACTCGAACAAGATAGGCGTTGGATGCCCACGCGGCAAGGCCCGGTCACCAACAGCTTATGCATCGGTGGTGACCAGTTCGATGACCACATCGCGCCGTTGTCAAAATACCCATTGCAAGAAGTGTGTTGGTGTCGTAGCAAATCCCCATGAAAGGCAAGTCTTGGCAATTCATACCCGAATACGTATACTTTAACGGATGGAAGATCAACTCCATGGTTCCCTTTCACCGAGCGCAACCTGATCGAGTGTACACAGTTCTCAATTTGCCTCCCAGCAGCAAAGTGCAAACAAAAGCGTCAACTACCGCCGGCTCCAGACAAACATGCGTCTGTACGATGTTTTGCTCGTGGCTGCTGTCACGCTGCTTGCAAGCGCTCATGCTGTTGCAGGCAAAATGAGCTCCGCCCAGACCATGGCCGCAACGACGACTGGAACGAGCCTCGTGGCTCCTGTTCACTCTCTAGGTCGGGCTCAGGTGAACGAGGATAACACTAAAAGAATTCTGCGGCTCTCTAACGAAGACCAAGAAGAGAGAGCAAAGCTCGGAGACCTCACGAAATTTATCAAGGGAATCAAAGAGGGACGCGACCATAAGGCTCAGCTACAGAGAAACCATCAGGAGCTAAAAAATTCTA
Source organism: Phytophthora boehmeriae (assembly GCA_011947355.1). NCBI lineage: Eukaryota > Oomycota > Peronosporomycetes > Peronosporales > Peronosporaceae > Phytophthora > Phytophthora boehmeriae. Next base: position 150,361 of record JAAVTJ010000143.1, on the reverse strand, counting down.
CGATGAAGGAATTCTGACCCCCGAAAATTTGCAGTATATGAAAGACCAGAACATGATTAGTTCCAAGAAGTTTGCCAAGTATGAGAAGCTACTCAATGAGCAGTAGATTCTTGGAGGTGCAATTACGCTAGCGCGATAAGTACCGGGTAAGCACGGCTAGCCAATACTCCTTACCACACTTTCAATTTTTTTGGTTCACTTAGGGTGAGCATTATATTCAATCTACAAAACTAGAGAATGTACTACTCAATTTTGCACAGCCGTATCTTTTCGTCCAGTCCAGTTAGGTAATTTCAAGTGCTGAGTGGGGTAATCTGTGCACCGGAAGATGGCGCTCAAGAGAACTGATGACACTTTGTGCGCTGAGCCTGATTGCTTTGGTCTGATGTCATTACGTAGTCGCCATGCGGCATGGAACACGACGGCAGCGTGATTTTCTAAAGGGAAAGTCATCCCTTGCGATGTTGCCTCCAATTCTCGTTACCATGACGAACCGACGGAAACCAAGTAACTTACAGCCCAGGTGCTAGAAATGGGTGTCCACGTATCATGCAAAAAGTATGTTGAGCTCTTCATTTCCTTTGGTGAGCACGTAAGTTTTGTAAATGCTGGATTCATTGTTTTCTACATAGACATATTGCTTTTTGACACCGACATACTCTGTTGGTCATTTCATATATCTTGCTTAGCGAGATTGGTGCGAAATATACGAAACACCAATGGCGTATTTCGATGCATACTATTTTTTTAAACGAGCAAGTTGCTGCAAGTGCTACTAACATCAGGTTACACAAAAACATCCCACTAATGCTAGACAGATTCGATTTCTGCTGGTAAAAGATTCGTTCAACTGCACAGCCACAGTAGTTAAGTTATCACTACACTTTTACATTCGAGCCACTCCAATATGAAAGTGTAGAGATAGCTTAACAACAGTGGTGGAATATCTGCACATGTGAGGGTATGTGACTCCGGCTGACCATCTTTCCCTTGCTTTGGTAACACCAAAACCACCAATTTGCTGATGCTTGTGGTGTGATTTTGAAACACCAGGCCACTCGTGCTGTGATACTAGAATTGAGTGCAAAGGTCCATCGCACTATGGCGTGAAATTTGGACTCACGATAGGACCAGTGACGCTGGTGAGTCTTGAATTTACACGCTTTAACTCCGCCGTGTCAGTTGCGCTTTGATGTTGAAACTTGAAACACGTAGGGGACACTCAATCCTGCGTGTCAGGGTAGTGAACCGACAAAAGCCGAACATGGAACCAAAGCTCTGAGGTAGATTTGGGTCGATGAAGGATTCATTTGATGGCACAGCCGCTCAAAGTTGACAGAATAGGCATAACCTACCAGAAAACATACGAGTTAGACTTCCAGCCATTCCAATGGCTGATTTCGACAATACTAGCCGGCTTGCTCGAGTGATGCCTAAACAACCAAGTCACAAGGCGAGACTGACCTGTACTCAGTTAAACTGTTTTTCAAGCACAAACGCGAGCAGGCGGATAGGTGAAAATCCTATCATTCGTCCAAGCAAGGCGATCAACAGCACGAACGAGACGAACAGTAGAATAGCACACTTTTTAACGTACTCAAAAGATGGAGCTAATTCATTGCTAAGTGCCGGCAAAATCGCCGATTCGGTAGCTGAAACGCAATGACCATGTAGATCGATACGAAATGCACAATGGATGTCATTGGTGATGATGTTGGCGGATGGATTACTAAGTAGTAGTAATGACCCTGGCACTGAACGATTCAAGTTTTCCTCGGACGAGAAATTGACGCAGAAAACAAGGGGAGAAGATCTGGCAATATGCTAACTACTGCAAATCCATCGGGTCAAGCCTCAGCCACGTTGAGGTGGCCCAGTGCGTTTCTACATCAAGAAGCATATCCACCGTCCAGAGAATTTGGAGAGCACCAGTTGTCATCGCCCGCACGTAATGACGTCCAGAAGGAAGGCGCGCTTGGTGAGTAGTACGATACGAAAAGTGCGTTGAAAAGCTCAGCGTTGAACACCACGATTTTGGATCTTTCGTCTGTGAGGTAGTAGCTATTTTGCAAAGACATTTCTCATGAACAGCTTGATGACCGAAAGCAACTACGCGAATCCCATTTGACCAGTACTGGTCAAATTCTTGAAGACATAGAAGTACACAGAGTACACTGATGCTTGAACATGGCTGCCAGTACAATTGTTTATTGTATTGCCCAGAGCCTCTTCAGGATCCGCAAGTGAAAGCGATCACTATCACAACAAGATGGAGCTGCTAGCAGAACCATAAGAATTCGACGCCGACTGCTTTCGGTCGAGCAGTGTGACAGATTCACAACGCGGCCAGTCGAATAGCATCCGAGGAGCTCCACTTGAGTAAACTCCCACACTTGGCGAGGATACTGCATATAGACCCCAAAGTTCCCGCTAAAGGACGAAATGAAAAACAATCGAGTCGCAACTTCGTGGACTTGCTCCAAAGTGTAGCTCTGATTTGAAATGCACTTGCACCTACGACCGCATCCATGACTCATGGTCCATGAGTCCGGCGAGGTCATTTTTGACGCATCTGCTACAATGCTGGCATCTTCCCACTCAACAAGTTGCTTCATGAAAATTGATCGAATACGCATGTTGCAAAAGTGGCATTAGACCGAAACAATTTGGTGCCCTTATATGCAATCTCTGACGACATTTATCATACTGACATGATCATCGTTGAAACGAGGGTATCTTCGCGCTGCGATGGATCCCAAGCTCGTTGGCCTGCGATAGTGACACAGCTAGATTTTTGTGGTGGTTAGTACTAACCGCAGTCGGCAAACATATACACTCTTCTGGAGACGCCTTCCACAACGACGGTGCTCTCATTTCGAGTCACCGTGAAGGATGTACTCTTTCAAAATGCTACTGCAATTGAACATTACAAGAGACGATATTTTTACAGAGCTGCAGAACAGGTTTGCCCACACAACCGGTTGCAGAAACAAATTCAAATTGCATTCCTCATGCACTTCAACTTGCAGGCCCGACTCAGCGCGTTTATTCTATCTGTGAGCTACACTTCCATTGACTTCTTGATCTATGTGTTGATGGTTGCGATGGCGACGGCAGTGATGACGAAAGTGAGTGCCAGGAAAATGCTGGCGAACGGCACAGAGCTCACGATCGGCTCCGTGAACTCGGTGATGGCTGCCCCAGGGAACCCCCACACTTTCCGACAGTAGCAACTGCCAATGACTTGGAACCAACACGGGATGGTCAGCCCCAAGAGGAAGCCGAAGAGTCCTGCCACAGCAAAGATAAAGTCGAGGCGCTTGAACACGATGGCGAAAAGAATGGGCGGCACAGCCACCGACAGTCGGCACATGCTGCGCGTAATACCCTCGCCGAAACGCGTAGTAAGGTGAGACGGGAATGACATGAACATGTTGTCGCCCACAGTGACTCCCACCATGGGGTATGCCGACACCACGTTGATCACAGGGAAAAGCAGAATCACGAGCTGCACAAAGATCCCCATGGGGTTGTAGCCTTCACACTCCTCCCATCCGTTTCCGCACCCCGTGTACGAGCTCCACATGAGCGTTGCAAGTGGATTAATCTTGTCAAAAGAAAGTGCGCCCAGCAGACCAACTAACAGGTAGCAAGTGCCAGCAATCAGCAGCGCTGCAAACGCCACGAAACGCGCTTTCGACTTGGGGTTCAGAGGCTGCAGCGCGTCGGGCATGTTGTACTGGCAGTTGAGCGCAAGCAGCGTCGGTCCGAATCCTTTGCCAAAGTTCTTCCAGTTCACCAGGCCGATGGCGTCGTAGCGGGAAGCGACCAGGTCGCTGCCGTCGCTCGCCACTTTCACCGTCATCGTGATGAGCATGAGCGCGAACGCCACGATGCGGTACACGGACAGGAACTTTTGCACCATGGCCTGGTCACTGATGTCCATGAGCACCATCGTCAGCACGATGGCAGAGAAGACGGCCATGAAGACGTAGTAGCCGTCCAGACAGCCGCTGGACGGCGAGTCGCCGTAGACGTCGCAGGACTCGCCGAGCACGTACGAGTAGAAGAGCGACGCGGTGGACGACGAGAAGACGGACGCGTAGGACCAGAGCGACCCGATGCAGTAGGAGCCCATGACCAATTGCACCGCGGCCTTGCCCCACCTGCCCACGAACATCTCGGCGATCGTGGCGAACTCGAACTTGCGGTACGTGATCTGGTGGCGAGGCACGCCGCCTCCTGTGGCAGCGCAGACGCCCTCAGCGCGCGCCAGAGACTCGAGCGTGTAGTTCATTGTGAGCAGCGAGCCCAGGACCCCGAGCACCATGAGAGTGAGACTGAGACCGATCCCGGCGGTCATGAAGGCGTAGGGGAGGCCGAAGCAGCCCGTGCCGATCACGTAGTTGAGAGCCATCGCCAGCGTCACCATCGGGCCGTAGGGCTTGACCGTCATGTGGTCGCCGTCCCATGACGCGCTCAAGCTGCGGGTTAGCAGGCGCGTGCGTTCGTTGGCAGCCATTGCGCTGCGGTAGTCGAGTGAGACCTCTGCCGGTGCTCTGGACGATGTCGGAATGGCCAGTCGCCGGCTGCTGTCGGGAGAGTTGAAAGATACATAGACCCTGTCAAAGTCGATCGACGTGACGAAATGGAGATGGAGACTGAACGCTGTCGAATCGAAAGCTGTTGGTGTGCAGCGTAGTATCAGAGTTGTAAACGCGTTGTATTGTAGTGCAGGGGCGACGACGATTGATGCAGATATTGCAATCCGTGATGCTGATGCTGAAACAACCGACGCGCGAAGGACAACCAAGATGGACAGACAAGCTGGCTGGCCTTTGCCGAAGCGATGGATCGGGATTTGCGTCGGGCTGATTCGTGACTCATAAATTAGGAGACGCAGGTGCAATGCTGAACGCGTCGACATGTGTGAAGCCATTTCCTTGCCGTGTACGGCTGACGTTCTCTTTGCTGGCTACAAACACGGATTGCCCATGACGGACGTGAACATTGCGCCGCAGCATTTCCTGAGGGATGTGTACTGTACCTGCATCAAACGTCCAACTCGCTGCCGCCAACGTTGTGGATGACAAGAAGTCAACGGAAGCCAAATGCCATTTGACACGTTGTAGCAGCGCCAACTAATAACTTAGCACTGCAAGATTACAGCATTTTTGTCTCGGCAACTGTGCTGTGCTTGTCGGATACAGCTTTGAATTTGAGCTTCAATTGGACCACATTAACAACTACCAGAGAATCACGCTCGCGAGCTGTATATGTCTGCTCCACGCTTGGTCTGCAACCGACAGACCGATTGCTGCCGCTTGGTCGGCGATCCATCGGGTAGTTCCCCGACATGATGCGTTCGTTCGGGTAGCTGCCGGACGTGATACGCTCGTTCGAGTAGGTGCCGGCCATTCCAGTCAGATCACCGGAATTGTTGCGCATGTGCACCGGAGCGAGACCCACTAATCTATCCGAACTGCCATGGGCTGAGCCTGCGTACATGGGCTTCATCTCGTTCGAGAGGCTTCCTGACCGTGAGCTGGCACGTGTGCTGGTCGGCATCTGCGAAAACAGCGTTGGGGTGGCCATGCCCCCAGTCCCCAGAACATCCTGGCGCTGTCGCGGGTATTGCTGCTCATAGTACGTGGCGTCTGCCTGGTCGTCCTCGTTCTCGTACAGGCGATTCCGAGCCTTGCAGTAGCACGAAAGCACCGACACCACAGCCACCGTGAAGATGAGCACGCCGCAGCAAATAATCAGAGCGACCTGCCACGTCTTCAGTCCGCCGCTCGCTGCAAACAGTTCAAGCAACAACAGGTCAGTAAAAAAACATAAAAAATATCTAATAAATAAAAAAACTCACATGAAGAGCTGCCTGCCGTGCTGCCTGCATTGTTTCCTTCAATGCTTCCAGAGCTCGACGTGCTGGACGTTGTCGAGCTTGAGCCCGTACCAGAATCTGAAGAAGCAGATGGAGCCGCCGTTGCATTGGACGAACCTGAGGAAGAAGCAGCAGGGGACGACGTAGCGGGTGTCGCTGTAAGTGTCAACACAATACCACACAGAGCCCCACACGATTGAAGAGCACAAGAACACAAGTGCATACCATGAGAGCAGCGTCCAGCATAATCATCGCACAAACGTCAACAACAGGGTCAGTATACGCAATCCAGCATCGCTCTATAGCCACAACTTACCTGTCGTTGATGCGGGCGCGCTGGTAGTTGGCGTGGGCGCCGTCGTGGACGGCGTGCTGGTGGAGGACCCAGACGCGTCGGACAAGTACTCGCAGTCGCCACAGTTCGTGCCTTCGAAGGCCTGCATCTATCTCAAAAATAACGAGCACCAGTCAATCGCTATCCACTCCAAAGCAAAGAGAGAGCGCTTACGTTTCACAGATGGCGTATTGGTCGCACGTCCAATCCTTTGCCTGGTCAGCTTGGCATGTTTGGTCAGGGATACCATGGCGATGCGCGTATTCGTACACCGGATGGGAGGGCCATTGGTAGGCCATCCGTCGTCCTTGGGTCCTCGCGCGTAGATCTCTATCTCCGCCATCGTACGTACGTCTTCTGCGGGAAGCCTCACACACGCCCATAGCTGTAAGTGTTGACTGTGTCATGTCCCGTGCAGCGTTTTACACACTCAAGAGCCCCTCCTGGAGCATTAGTCTGCATGACAGTTTTACCTGTAACGCAAACTAATGCTACAGGAGAGGCTTTGGAGCCTGAAACCTCATTTTGCTGATCATGGTGCAGTGGGGCACGGTCTTCGTGGCCGTGACGGCGACGAGTTTCCTGCTGGGACGCAAGGAGCTGCCGAAGATCGGGCGCTTCTTGGGTCTCTACAGCGGGCGCTCTGTGGGCGCCATCCTGCGAGCCAAGAAGGAGTTCTTCGACGCTACGAAGGACAACAATCTCGTCAAAGTGCGTTCGACCCAAAAGAACGCGTTCGGAACACATTTCTAACGTTTTTTAAATTGTTTTTATTGCAGTTGCAACGCGAATTTCAACGCGGCATCGAGGAATTAAATGAAATCCGTTCGGAATTGACCTCCGTCGGCAGTATGAGACGTCCTTACCAACCAACAAGTGAAGGGCAGCCGGTTCGACCAAGCAGCAGTTTCAGCCACACAGCAGCAGCTGAGGCAACTTCAACTTCTACCGTTACGGGTACTACTAGTTCAGTGTCGTCGGGTGTCCGCTCCAGTGTGTCATTGGCGTCTACAGCCGAGTACACGATGCAGGACGGAGTGCGACGAAGCGCCGAGGCCAGTTTGGCCATGGCTGAGCTCAAACTTGCAAAGCAGGGAAAGTTTGCTCCGAGGATTGAGAGTCAGGAAGGAGGTGCTGACTACGTCTCGGCCAGCATTATGGATAGTTTGCTGCTGGACAAGCAGAAGCCCAAGACGTCCCAAGAATAAGCACCAGATAAGTATCAACAATACTATTGGAATTTGCAATTCTTGGCTGGGCACGTCATTTACAAGCGGGATGGCGTTGGCTGCGCGACAAGTTCTGCGGTAGGCTTTGACGTCTTGACAGGGTGCCGCTTGTCAAGCTCGATGTACCAGGCAGCAAGCCAAGCGCGCTTCTCGGCGTCGCAGTTTTGAGAAATGCGAGCAAAGAGCGCCGATTTAAGGTTTTGCAGCACGCTAGGATTCTTGTTCCAATGAGCTAGAAATTGTTCGATCTCCATCGCGCTGGCCTTCAAAATATCAATAGGTACCATCTTCATCAGTTCGAAAACCAAGCCGGCCAAATACAGTCCGTCCGTCTCGCTTGCATGGGGATCTTCCATGTCTCCACTTTGTCGTTTTGTACCCTCCTCTTTAACACGTGGGTTCACTGCTACTTCGTTAGTCTCCGTGCTTTCTTCTGTTAACAGCTCTGAGCTGCGCTCGCTACATTTGCGGATGGCCCACAAGACCATTCGCTGAGATAATTCCACGTCGCTTTCTGAGCATGCTTCAGGAGTTGTGAGAGCTTCAGTGTAGAAAAGCGTGCCGAAGATCGCGCCACACGTCTTAGTAAGTGCCGACCGGGATGTATTGGCGGGGTAAGCTTCAAGCGTAACTTGCAAGTAGTGCGGAAAGACCGTGAAGAGTGGCGTAAACTGCCCCAGATGTGTAAGGCATACGCCAAGGAACCTGTGAGCGAAAGCATCCACCGGCTCAAAAACGTTGTAAAGGCCATAAAAACAACTCCAAGCGCATCATCGATCAGCGAACCGCACTGAAAAAGCAGGATACGCAGCTTTCGTTGAACGACAAACCCCACTGCCAGTGCCTGGCAACCAGCCACGATATCTACCTCGCGGGGGACATCAGCACTTGCAACTGACGCTTGCATGGTGAGCGAACGAAACAGTGCTGAGAACACCACCTCAGGCGACGGTGTCGACTGCTCAAGAGTTCGCTCTAGTTGCTCGGTGACTGCGTTCATCGAGGCATTCATAGCAGGTGATACACACATTTCACGAGCGAATTCAATTCGGGAGAGTGCGAAGAAACAACGCCCAAGATGGCCCACCGACAGCATTTCTAGGATTGGAGCTACAGCTCCGTAAAACCGCGTGACAAGCGCCACAATCTCAGTAGGTGCTAGGAGGTCATCAGTGTTAGAGTCCTCACGCGATGATGCAACAACCTGGCCAAGAAGTTGGTTCAGATATTGTTGACGGAACAACTCCGATGGAAGCACGGATTGCATAGCCGCCACCAACGCCAGCTGAGATGCAAGTGAGCTCTGGAAGCATCCAATCATCTCCTCGATGCTTGACTCCGTTATTCGAAGAGACAAGTCACCCACCGCCGCCCATGAAGGATCGTGAATAGATGCGCGCAAGCTTTGATGAACATGCTCTTGATACGCAGAGAATGTTGTCTCATCGCATGGCCTTAGATGCGAAGAGAGCAATGGTAAACTAGCAATCCGCGACAGCGCTAATTGACAAAGTAGCATGCTGTTGCCAACCGTCCGCTTATGTAGCAGAATGTCATCTTCCAACGCTGAAAGTCCCAGTGCCATAGCAGCAACAATTACTGGACTATGAACTTGTGAGTAGGGTACACGTGAAAGCTCGACGACCGTCGCAATTCTGAGGATTCCAGATAGTTCTCCACTTCCTGCGCCCGCTGAGTCGAAGTCAACGCACTCAAAATCATTACTAAAACAGCCAAGTCTGCTCCACACTCCAACAGATTTCCAGGTCCCATTTCAGCCTTCATAAACGCCATCACTGCATCAACAATCGATGATCCCTCCCCAAATGCGGCATTTGACGCTCGAAGGTGAGCTCGGAACGACGTAGCAACATTCGCGATGAATACCGTTTCGTACTCACGCATTGCAGCGTTCATCCAGTGCAGAAACACACTAATCAGGCGTCCTGTAATCGCAGACACCACCTTCACTGGCGCTCCAAGCAGCGGCTTCCCACCACAGCGTCCCACAACTGACAGCTGAATGCGCTTTGCATCTCCTTAGTGCAGTGCGTCCTAGACGCTGGAAAGTTCTTCGGCCGCTCTGACTGCGTCATAACCTTCAGATATTCTCCTGATACCTCCAAGACTTCTTCAGTAGCCCGACAGCACTTTAAAACGTCCAAAGAGCATCCTAATTCGAACCACAAGAGCCAGAATTGCACCGGGAGCGCCTTCTTCTGGTGCTCCTTGTGCCAATACAAAAACACTGACGACAACTCCGACACGATAGATCTGTTAGCCAAGTCCTTCTCTTCCTGATCCACTTGGTTGAAGCTCTCAAATCGCAGCGAAGACGAAGAAATCCGACCATGAAGATAGACTAAAATACTGGTTATAGCACTGGAGACCTGTTGGGAATCTCCACTTTTCTCCATACATATCGATCCTGAGGACGCCGCTTTCAGCACACGAATAGAAGAGATGACTTCCTTCATCATCAACGTCTTTAAACCTGCTGTACGTCGCTCGGAAGCGCAAGAAATCACGTCCCGCGAAGCCTCCAAATCACGTTCCTCGGTCGTCATCCTTGAATTTTCTGACAGTCGAGTCAACAAAATACAATATTTCAACCAATCACCAGCAAGCATACATTTGTAATTAGTTTTTGTTGAGTAACGAACGCCTCCCATCAATTCATTTCTCATTCCGAACGGTTCGAAATGGTGCGTTCGTCTATTGCCGAGTTCGTGGAGAACGTGAAGCTGCAGGCGCAGCGCCACAGCATTTTAGCGCCGATTTTGGCGCTAGCTCTCGCCCGGTACGTGTATCATCGGCGCCGGGGCCATCTGGAGCAACTTCGATTGCACCGCGATCTGAGTCGCCAATTGACGACCGAGTTCGATCCAACTCTTGACGATGCCACGGTCTCCCCAGCCCAGTGGCGCCCCTGCTGAAGAATGGAGCGTCGTGGACGACGACGGAACGCAGGCGCAATCTCTGGTGTACTACCCCATGCAGGAAGAGGCGGTTTCTGGTTCGCACAATATTCTGGTGCTGGTGATCCCGGGTAATCCAGGGTGCCCTTCTACTACCTCCCACTCATGCAGGAGATCGTGAAGCGCCACGGTCGACGTCACGAAGTCCGCTGTCTGTCACATGCAGGACACTTTATGCCGTGGAAAAACAATGGCAGCACGTACTCGTTGCAGCAGCAACTGGAGCACAAAGACTTCTACTTGAAAGCGCGACTTCGTGCGGATCCGACCTTGAAATTCGTGGTGATTGGTCACTCCATTGGCAGTTACTTTGCCTTGGACATTGCCAAGAGGTTCCCGGAGCAGATTGAGAAGTTGGTGTTGATGCAGCCGACGATCATGCACATGGCCTTGACGCCGAAGGGGAAGCAGATGATGCCTCTGTTCCGAAACTACGAGCGTGGGGTGTCCCTTGTTGGCATGGTGGAATACTTGGTACCGGTGTTTATGCGTCGCTGGATCGTGCGCCGTGTGGTCGGATCCGACACCTCTGAGACGTTGCAGCTGGCGTCGTTGTCCCTTGTAAACTCGACTGTCATGCGCAATGTCTTGGGGATGGCTGCGGACGAGATGAAGATGGTCACTGAGTTGGATAATGAACTTGTAGCTCAGCATGAAGCCAAGACGCTGTTCGTGTACTCGACGGTGGATGAATGGGTCCCTGCTGAGTTCGTCCAGCAGTATCAAGTTCGCTTTTCGAATGCACAGCACCGTGTTCTGCCGCAAGGCCACGCCTTCATGATGGAGCCGAATGGTACGAAGGACATGGCGGCACACATTTCGCAGTGGATCGGTGAAGTCCTCGACAGCAAAAAGGTGTGCCAAACGGACGCTACGGCAGCGTAGAATGCTCCCCACGCTTTCTTCTTGACAACAACCAATTGAATCGTAGGCCAGAACGAACTAGCCACAGTACTAAAGCGACATGTTATCGCAACCAGCAGGGACACAGTCTACCAAATATTAACCGAAGTGCCAGATCATAAACGAAGAAATCATTGGTGTCGATGTCGTCTGGAAGATTTTTCCCCGCATGCGTTTGAGTATTTGAAGCTTCACACTGTCCCCTTATGTAACAAAGGAATCTGAAAATGTGGGAAGGAGTATTATTTGTCTCTTAGTACTTATCGCGTTAGCGTAATTGCACCTCCATGAACCTACTACACTTCGAGTTTCTTCATGTACTCATTAAATATCTTGGAATCAATGATGCCCTCGTCTTTAAGACCCTTCAATATAGATGGGGTCAGCATATCGGCAGCGAAGTAGTCGTGAATCGGATGTTGACTACGCTTTAACTCAGCACTTCGTGCGCGTCTCTCTTTGATTCCCTTGATCCACTTTGTGAGCCCTTCGAGGATTGCTCTCTCTTCTTGGTCTTCGTTAGAGCGTCGCAGAAACCTTTTAGTGTTGCCGTCGTTCGCCTCGGCACCAGCAAGCAAGCGAAGGGGAGGTGCGCGGTCAGCCAAAGTCATTGTTGAGATCATGGTCTGAGCAGAGCCCATTCTGGCCGTCACAGAATCGACGCTTGCAAGGAATGTGGCAGCAGTCACGAGCAGCAAGTAGTGTAGACGCATGCTTCTTAGAAGGCTTAAGTAGCTTGTTCAGATGATAGTAAATCGCGAAGTAAGCTCATTTGGACAGACAATTCCAGCGAACTACCTGCCTCACAGGGCGTTCCTCGTGAAAGCCCCAACAGCCTCACAACACCAATCACCGGTGCTGGTGATGATGATGAAGTCCGCTGTTTACGCACACACGCAGTACAGACCTGCATCGCTAATTCGGCACCGCTGTCACATCATATCCTGTAGTCGAATTGATGACGCGTTCGTCTGGGTGCCATCTGCCGGTGTTGGTACGCGTCTTCGTCGCGTTCGAGGTCGTGTCCCTGATGCTGTCGTCTCGTATCTCGTACTCCTCATCTGATCCGATTCGACTTGGTGGCTGCTGGCAGCGATGCTCACAATTTTCATTTCAAACCGCTAATGCTTGTCGTCCAGCTGTGACGATATATGTGTAACAGGTCGAGGGTAACAGGCAGACGAGGAAGCGCGGGAACAGACGGCAAAGATGTGTCCGGAAGCGACGGGTGGGAAACCACTGGGAGTACCTTGTCAGCGGCCGAGGCGCGGAATGAGAATGTGCGGCCAAGAGCGGTCGATGGTGCTGGCAGTGGCACGGTCGACAGTGCTCTGCGGCACCGGGACCGCCTGGCGACCGGAGATGATGTGAGATGTTGATGTTGTGAGGGTCGGCAGACCAGCGATGATGTTGAGGAGACTTTGAGGTCTCAGTTGAGAAATAGCGCTGAAGCCCACAGACGGAGTTCAGCCGCGGTCAAGAGTGACGACCGCCTTTGGTGAACTGCTAGGAAGGGCATAGGAGGCAGGTGCATACGTGCAATTGCTAAGTCGTTGTTGAGAGAAATACAAAGTAGACTGCCGGCGGAGAGCGTCGGTAGTCGGCGAGGGTTTCAGTGCGGCCCTTCTGCCAGTACGTGTTCGCGTATCGGTTCTTACGAGAGAGAGGGGACGGTCGTGCGACAGTTACTGCTATTTCAAACGAAGTAAACAAGGCGAGACAGACTCGTTACATATGTGTTGAAGTGCTCGACGAGAAAGACCTTCTCAACAACGTTTTTCTCGGTTTGCTTAGCAAAACTAAAAATTTGAAGGACAGCGACAAGCTTTGCTGGGTGTTCATTCGGGTGTTTCTTATAGCAGTCTCCAACCATCTTCCTTGTACTCTGGGTCGGTATATAAGGCGATGCATGAGTTTCTGTCGAAAGTACCTGCGACTCAAAGGTGCCACTCCCTTTGACAGAAGTTGCCTGATTATTGTAGCTGGATGATTACTCGGTTGCCGAAATTCTCTTTTCCCAATAAGAAATGAAGCGTTTGTCCGCATAGAACAACCACGTCAGATCGTGGCTGGCTAGACAATGGCAGCACGCAGGATACCACTTAGATAAGTTTTGGTTTGCTACAGAAACCCTTCACGCCGCATCGCATGGCTAGAGTCGCTTATATCCTTGAATAATAATGCCTATTGCTCCAGGCGCGATGGAATCAGCTGAGGCTGATCCACTGGATGTAGTTGAAAGTACTTGCCCTGTAAACCTTCCTACCGGTATGACGATCCATTTACCATACCGTACTACAGCACATCGTTGAGGCTACTTCTGTCGGCCGTAGTGTGGTCATGTATTGTTGCGCACGACGACATCGAGGTACGCAAAAACTGAAAGAGCAGGCGACCCAAGCAAGCGATCACATAACTTTCTGCATTGCGCTTCTCCGTCTCGTTTTCTCATTTACTACACGTAAACAGACTAGCACTCAAAATTAATGGGCGCTGGTAGTGAGATCCCTCCATTTGTCGCTGCGATACCAGATCATGAAGGACGAAATGGCGTCATCGATTCCGTCCAGGAAAAAGTTACCTGGTAATACCCCTGATCTTCATTCTCCCAGTGACGGATCGCCCCTATGTCTGTCTAAAAGGCGATGCGCGACTTCCCGTGAAATGTGCCCCACTCGACCAAGTCACTCTACTTAGCGGACATGCGCGGTCATTATAGCAACTGAGGTTGATGCATTGCTGCGACTGGCCAAGGTAATATTTGTAGATGCCGCTGTCGTCATCATACCAGCTGTTGTTGTAGTTACAGTACCCCACCACGCCGTCACCGACTTGGAAGTGAACATTCCAAAAGCGTATACCAGAAGCACAACCGTTTTGCTGATAACCATCTCGTCTGCGACGACAATCGACGAGTTTGTGACGATGGTACTCGTATCTCAGGGACATCGGTGGCCCGAAATTCATGCAAAGCTCCATTCCGGCCTGACATCTTGAATCAATTATATTATCTCTCCTGATTACCTCCGTGAGGTGAGGGAGTTAGACAGCTTCTCCACCCTCTTCACAGTTTGCCCCAGTGTAAAATACGCTAAACACTTTGCCGAATACTCCGGTCGTTGGGAACCCCGACAACTCACTGAAGTCACTCGATTGTCGTAGGTTTCAGAGAATGTGTCGAAACTATTTGACGTACGAAGAGGAGAGTGAGAAAGCGACGATCGTAGTTGACTCCTTACCGCAGTAAGCAGAGACGAAGAGAAAACGGCTCAACATGAAGACTAGATTGTAGACATCCTAAGTTCTGGGTTGGACGAAGTAATGATTGTGGTGGAACATTGTGGTAATTTCCGCTTGCTGCTGAAAGTATTGCTTGTTGTGCTTATTGCAAATGCAAAAGTGAACTACTCTGTCTGTTAGCAAACCTCGTTCCGTCGACTCCTACTCCTACTGTCATTGGTCGACGCTAGAGGCTTGCAGCCTGAGTAGCAGCAATGGTTGGCTGACGACTTGATCTGGATAGGCCTAGACTAAATATACGATAGCCTTGGTACTTGATTCAGGATAGGCCCTTCAACAGGATAGTCTTAGTACGTCGCAGATACGATGCACGCTTTGCGAACGCCTACAAACATCCAATACGTTTGTTGCAAAATAGCACTGAACCAAAACAATTGGGTGTCTAATGCATAAGCTGACAATAATTATCATCGCAGATGCGTCAGAAATCTCCTCGCCGGACTCATGGACCATGAGTCTTGGATACAGTCGTAGGGGTTACGATCTACAAGTGTATTTCAAATCAGAGCTACACTCTGGAGAAACTCCACAAAGTTTTGAGTCTCGATTGTTTCCCTTCATTTCATCAATTAATTAAAGAGAACTATGGGGTTAATACGGAGTACCAACGTCAAAGTGTGGGAGATCACTCAAGTGGAACTCCAGGGAAGCTATTCGACAAACCGCGTTGTGAATCTGTCACACTCGGCGTCAAATTTGATGATTCTGCTAACAACTCCAATTTCGTGTGTCATTGTGATGATGATCGCCGACGCATTCCACTTGTGGATCCTTAAGGTGGGTTAAAACCCACCAACAAGTTGTTTCTACGCGAATACTATCGTTTTCTGTGTTGACGTTCTTCTCGATGCACCAGTTTGCACTGGTATGCCAATTTACCCCGCACCCAACTCGACAGTTCATCCGACACACAATTATTGTAGCAGCGATCACTGTCGCCGTAATTTAATGTTTGACCCAAGCTATTGGCTTCCCACTGCCGTTTGCGATGCTAACAGTATCTCCAGCATGGCTTTCAGTTATTATGATTTGTTCAGTGATCCAACGGTTGAAGGAAATGCCACAGATTCCTGGGTAAACAAGAATGGTGTTTGGTATGCTGCTGGTGACGCGTTTTCAAGCATCAGTGTACTCTAGTACTTCTATGTCTTCAACAACTTGACTAGTACTGGCCAAACGGGATTTGTGTTGCTGCTTCCGTCCATCAAGTTTTTCAGGAAAAATGTCTTTGCAAAGACGGCTACTACCCTCGCAGACGAAAGACCCGAAAGCGTGGTGTTCAACGCTGAACTTTTTAACGCACTTTTCGTATCGTACTGCTCACAAAGCTCGCCTTCCTTCTGGATATCATGGTGATGGTGCTGGTCGATGGGCTGGCAAAGGTACTGGCACCGAACGATTTGAATATTGCTCACTTAGGCTTGGCAGACCTCGAACGAGAAATTGACGCAGAAAGCAACGGGAGAAGATCTTGCAATATGCTAACTACTGCAAATTCATCGGGTCAAGCCTCAGCCATGGGTTGAGATGGCCCAGTGCATTTCTACATCAAGGATCATATCCACCGTCCATAGAATTTGGAGAACAGCAGTTGTTGTGACGGGGCACACAGCAGCTGTGCGCTTGAGGAAGCTCGGAGTACTACGGTACTCAGTGGACACACAATCCACAGGTTCCCGGCCTTAAAGGGAACGATTTAACTTAGACAGGGTAAGATTTAGACTGATGTATTAATAGATTTACCCAGGTGCAGTATGTAACCTACACTAAGTATAATCTATACTGAAATGCACATAAATGCACCACAAGGCCACGGATGGTTGGCTCCGGTGGCCTTGGTACCTTGTACCACAACGACAGCCCCACGTTTGGGCTGTCCTTCTACAGTGTGGCACACACACAGGCAAGCCTATCTTAGGCTGCCTAGGTTAGTGAGGTACTAACCAATGTAACCCCGTTGCAGTTGTCATCGCCGCACGTCGAACAATTTGCAGTGATGAGCTCCGACAAACAATGATGGTCACATCTTATACAGCATGTTGGATCTTCATCGACAACAAATGAATTAGGCAAGGCATCCGTCTCTGTTGTATTAGACCTACGCCCAGAAACCTAGCTGCGCACATATACGTTGTTAAAGAGCGGTGATTGCTGTACATGGCGGAGTTCCTCATCCTTCTCAACTACGTCGAGGTTGTCATCTCGCTCGATTAAGGATTTTTGTATGTCGAAATATTTGCATGGTGGTTTTAGGCTGTAGCTGACTCGATTGTGGCATTACTCTAGTGAATTTTGTATCGATCTACATGGTTATTACGTTTCAGCTACCGAATCGGCGAATTTTACTCGGCACTTAGCGATGAATCAACTCCATCTTTTGAGTACGTTAATAAGTGTGCTATATCTACTGTTCGCATCAGTGCGTCTCGTTCGTGCTGTATTACGCCCATGAGCGTCCCGTCAACATGGAGTAATATGAATCTCTCATTGGCTGAAACTCATCGAGATTCGGAACAATCCAGTTCCGATCCTAGAAGTCGATCATAGACATGATGACGACTGTTCAAGGACAATCTACGTTTAGACATAGAATAGTTTCATTGGTAGATTTAGCTACATATGGATTTAGGGATTAGATAGGATTCAGGATGAGACCTGGATACTGGCGCGTATCCTTGACGCTCAAATGGTTGGTTTCTGAGAGGCAACCAGAGCTGTAAGCGCTTCATTCAATCTCACTTTTCAATTTACAAGCAACCACCCAAGCGACTGCCTTGCACTGCCTTCGCTGTCCGCCGCTGTCCGTCGCTGTCCGTCGCCGTCGACTCAACGCTTCCCCCGCGCAGGTGTTACATAGTAGCACTTGTCGCGTCAAGCTCAAGGTTGGCATCAACGCCTGTGGCTTCTTCGGAGGGAAGCAGGTGTAGTGCTGCCGGGTGCCGTATAACGTGATCCGGGTTTCAAGTCCAGTCTTTGGGAAGTTCAGTGCACAGCACAGACAAGCTAGCTTTGCTAGGACCCGATTTGAAAGTCGGGGTATCCTTGGCTAGTGTACTTGGAGTTTTGGTTGCTACTAGAAGCCGGTTTAGTGAACAAAGGGTCGCTCTTTGAGTGTCAAAATCAATTCCGGTTCTACCCGGTAGCTTCCATTACCCTCTATCGTTGCATGGGCCGCTACAAGCCTAATTACACGCACGATCGATACAGGAAGACAACTGAGCTTAACTGGAAGGCCGGGAACGAACCTCCTGTGCTCAAGTTTGCCCGAAAAGCTCTACTTCCTCATACGCCGCTCTTTGAGTCGCGCTGGGATCGAGACCGCTTTGCCCATATCCAGGCGGATCTCCTAGCACAGCTTAAGCGCTCGCGTCAAATCGTTCGTCGTTTCCAGAAGATTACCGAAACCATCGAGGACAAGGGTGCTCACGACAAGGTTGCCGGCTTGCTGAACACTATTTTCATCGAGTTGACTCATCTGGAAGACACCGCTTCGACTAAGATTGACCGAGCAGTTAGGGATCCTGATCAGAAGTAACTTTTGAGGGTATTTACCTTCTTCTTTTGAATTTTTGGGTTTATTTTTACGGGAAAGTCTTCGCTACGAAAAGTCCATTCGAAATGCCGTCAACACATGGCAGATCGAGTGAGCGAGGTTCTCCTAACCCTAGACCGCGTCAAACACCCCGTAAATCGACAGGGCGGCTTCCCAAGAGACGCCACAAACCCATGAAGCAGATACGGGAACGACGCGTCCTGGACCGGATACGATGTTCATGCAACAACTGCTCGTATATATAACACAGCAGCAACAGCAATACCAAACCCAGATGCAAGCGCAGATGCAAGCACAAATGCAACTAGCGAATGAGCGCTTCGAGTTTCTCGTCGCATCTAGAGGCGAATATAAGAAGAAGGATCCTCCAGTATATGAAGGAAAGTATGGCGAAGACATTGAATTGTGGATCTTCGCAACAGAACAGTACCACACCAACAAACGCCAGTTGATGGAAGCCGAATCGTCAGACTTTGTTACACTGATATCCAGCAACTTGGGCAAGTCCGTTTTGAATTGGTATCGCGCCTTTATAGCGGATTGTGAGCGTCTGAATGTTCACAAGACGTGGTCACTGTTCAAACGCCAATTACGTACGCGTTTCCGTCCGAAGGACTTCGAGTACGATCTTCGCGAAAGAATGTTTTGCTTGAAACAGAAGGAAACTATTCATGAGTATGTCTCTATGTCCCAAGACTTGTTATCTCAAACCGAGTTGGGGATTAGTGAACTGGAGAAGCGCTTTTACTTCCAGAATGGGCTAAGGAAGAAACAGCGAAGAAGATCAAAGAGGAAAGTCCGGGTACGCTTCAGGAGGCTATCGAAATTGCCTCTAACTTTGAGTTTGCACATTATTCGGGGAAACCGCCTCGTGCTCCGTCGAAACCGTCGTCTACAAAGGATGAGTCAGGAGCGCGTTCTTTAAGCAGAATCAACAGTCTGCGAAACGTTTTGATAAGAAGAAGAACAAGAAAGATGACTGGACGAAGACGGCGAAGTGCAATACCTGTGGAGAGGTAGGACACATTTCACCTCAATGCACAAAGTCGAAGAGCAAGGAAGCTAACCGTTACATGAGTGGATCGGTATATGCAATCTTCGATGTCGAAGCTCAAGCGTACAAGAATGAAGATCAGAAGAAGGATGTCTCTATCTTCATTGACAATGGAAGTAGTCTCGATGGCGTGACCGATAAATTAGTCAAGAGACTGGAGCTAGAAGTCACTGAACATGAACTGATGCAAGTTGATCTGGGATACAATCAAGTAGTCCATCGCCCACGTCGTACTGTGGAGATGAGCTTAGAAATCCCAGGCTTTCCAGTTGTTTCCAAGACATTCCAAGTCATGCCTGTCCCAGAGAATAAGGACATCATTTTAGGCATGGTATGGCTCCGTGAACAGAACCCAGATATAGATTGGGAAAAGTTGCGTATTACACCACGCAACAAGACAGCTAGTCCGATTTCAGTCCAATTATGTACTCCGACCAATCGCCCAGCAAGACGAGTAGCTGGACGACGCCGTGCTCGTGTGGATTTAAACCGCGAGATCTTTAACTACTATCGACATCGTGGTCACCAAGGTTGAAACGGATCTACGACGATTATTTCGTCGAAGCAGTTTATGCAGATGCACCGTAAAGACAAGGACATTGAAGCTGTATTTGCCATCAATCCTCATGACTCCGAGAAGGCTGAACGCTTTACGAGTCAAGGATGGGAGGCTCTCAAGGATAATCCAGCGTATCCAGTATTGCGAAAGTACGCGGACACAGTCTTCCGCACGGAACTTCCGAATGAGTCGCCGCCGATACGTGAAGGTATCGAGCATGAAATTTTGCTTAAACCAGGAACCCAGCCAATTTCGGTTAAGCAGTGGCGCCAAAGTCCTGAGCAACGCCTAATTATTCAAGATTGGACCAAAGAGATGGTTCAAGCAGGCATTATACGATCAAGTACGTCCGCCTTTAGTGCACCAACTTTCTGTGTGAAGAAACCAGTTGGATGGCGTATCGTTCACGACTTTCGTCAGCTGAACCTAGCTACGATCTTACCCGCCATCCCAATGCCGCGCAAGGAAGACACCTTCGACGCTATGACTGGAAGTGTTTGGTACTCATGTATAGATGTACTTTGGGGATATTATCGAGTTAAGTTACGGGAATCTGATATACCGTTTACGGCTTTTTCAACTCCGGATGGTCTATTCGAATATTTCGTCACACCCATGGGCCTTAGTGGTAGCCCAGGAACGTTTAATCGCCTCTTACAGAAGGTATACCGGGATTTACGTGACGTGATGCGAATTTATTTGACGACATCTATGTATTCACTAAAAGTGAAGATGTCTCTGAGCATCTCGAAGCTTTAGATCGAGTGTCAAGCGATGTGAAGAGCAGAAGCTCTATATCAAGTTGTCCAAATGCCAGTTTTGCGTGGATGAAATCTCATGTCTAGGCGACTTCGTTGGACGCAATGGCGTTCCAATGGACCCAAACAAAGTGAAGATCATTGCAGACTGGCCGGTTCCTAAGACAAAGAAGCAAATGCAGAGCTTCTTGGGAACTACGGTGTATGTATCCAGATTTTGCAAAGTTTTTGCTCAATTTGCAGGTCCGCTGCATGAGAGTATCAAGGGTAAGCGGCCACTTGAAACTATTCATCTCACCGAAGATCAGTTACGGTGCTTTGAAGAACTCAAGCGTCGTTTGTCGTCTCCACCTGTCCTACAACTTCCGGGTTTTTCCAAGCCATTCGGCATCAGGATGGACGCCTCGAACTTCGCGATCGGGGGTGTCTTGTTTCAAAAGGAGGGAGAGTTGGAACATCCAATTGCTTTTACGAGTCGAAAGATGAAACCAGCCGAGCTGAACTATCCCGTTCGGGAACAGGAGCTGCTTGCCATTATGCATGCTCTCAAGACATGGCGCGTCTACTTATTAGACAAACCATTTACTGTCGAAACCGACCACAAGAGCATTGAGATGATCCTGACTCACAAGACGACGAACCGAAGGATTGCTCGATGGTTTAACGAGCTCGCCGAGTTCCAGCCGACGTTCAAGTGGATTCCTGGGGAAACCAACATAGTCGCAGATGCACTATCGAGAAAGCCTGACTTTGAGCATAAAGCGGCACACGTGAGTCTTAAAGAACTCCTCGAGTCGGCTCAAAACCGCGAAATTGTGGCAACAGTTGTAGCGTCTAAGATTACAGTTGCCCAATCAGCCAAGCAAATGTATTCGTGGAAGAAAGAGCTGCAATGGATCATCAAGAGTTTAAACGAAGGTAAAAAGCTACCACGTTACTCAATCGATGATGGTATTTTGTATTACCAGACGGGAGAAGGTGAAGTTTCTCGTTTGTACATTCCAGATGATGAAGATCTGAAGAATCGCGTTATCTGTGAGAACCATGACTCAGTATCCGCTGGTCATCCTGGGTTTTATAAGACCTATTTGGCTGTTCGCGAGAAGTACTATTGGCCTAAGATGATGAAGTACATTCAGCGCTATGTAAACACATGTGAAATGTGCCAGCGCAACAAAGCAAGGCAAACAAAACCACCCGGATTACTGCAGTCTTTGGATGTTCCAAGAGGCAGATGGGTCGACATTTCAATGGATTTCATTGTGTCCCTTCCAGAGACTACGAGTGGCTTTAACGCTGTTATGGTCACCGTTGATCGTTTGACTAAACGAGCCAAGATTATTGCGACTAAGACAACAGACAACACAGCAGAGACTGCTAGTGCCTTCATGAAGAACTATGTAAAGGACCATGGTATACCTAAAACCATAGTGTCCGATCGAGATACCAAGTTTACGTCCAAGTTGTGGCAAGCAATTGTGTCGGCAATGGGAACGCAACACAATTTGTCTTCTGCATTTAGACCACAGACTGATGGACAAACCGAACGAACGAACCGTTTCATTGGAGATTATCTCCGAGGTGTCATCAACCCAACACAGAATGGTTGGGACGAATTTCTTCATTTGGCAGAAATTGCCTATAATAGACGTGTGCATTCGACGATAGGAATGTCGCCGTTTGAAGCGGATCTAGGGTATGTTCCCTATATGCCAGATGATGTGGCATCAGATCCAGAGTTCAAGAAATTAGGAACAGCAGCGCAAGAGTTCTTACTTCGTCAAGATACTCTACTCAAGGTTACACAAGACCGTATGAGCGAAGCGCAGGAGCGTATGAAGCATTGCTACGACAAGAACAGACTTGTTCAAGACTTCGAAGTTGGCGACATGGTGCTATTAGACGGAAAGAATTTGGACATTCGTCATAAAGGATATGCACAGTCGAAAAACTTGCTCCACGATACATTGGGCCGTTCCCAATGTTAAAAGGTTTCGAAAGATTCCTACGAGTTGGAACTATCAAGAGGATTGCAATTACATCCAGTATTCCACACATCGCTGTAAAAGCCATATCACAAAGACATCAAGCGTAAACAAAAGGTGCATAAGGTGGTGCTAGCTGATGGTTCCGAGGGACAACTCGTTGAAGCGGTGATTGGACATCGCAAGTACAAGGGAAAACCGCAGTACAAGATTTGGTGGCTTGGAAAAGCCAAGAAAGAAGCCACCTGGGAGCCCGTGGAAAATCTCAAGCAGATTCCGGGACTCATCGACCTCTACTAGAAATCCAAGAAGAGAATGAACCCTTTTTCAGAGTAGGCGTCTTCTCGAAAGGAGGTCATGTGACGTAGTTGCCGTCAGAGGCTGGCATTGCCGCCAACAGCAACTACGTCTGTTTTGCACTTTTACATGTCGACAATTTCATGTGCAAGATTCTATTACTATAAGGTTGATTACGCCCATGAGCGTCCCGTCAACATGGAGTAATATGAATCTCTCATTGGCTGAAACTCATCGAGATTCGGAACAATCCAGTTCCGATCCTAGAAGTCGATCATAGACATGATGACGACTGTTCAAGGACAATCTACGTTTAGACATAGAATAGTTTCATTGGTAGATTTAGCTACATATGGATTTAGGGATTAGATAGGATTCAGGATGAGACCTGGATACTGGCGCGTATCCTTGACGCTCAAATGGTTGGTTTCTGAGAGGCAACCAGAGCTGTAAGCGCTTCATTCAATCTCACTTTTCAATTTACAAGCAACCACCCAAGCGACTGCCTTGCACTGCCTTCGCTGTCCGCCGCTGTCCGTCGCTGTCCGTCGCCGTCGACTCAACGCTTCCTCCGCGCAGGTGTTACATTATGACTAACTAGTTATACCATCAAATGGATCCTTCATCGACCCGAATCTACCTACCTAGTCAGAGGTTGGTTCAATGTTCGGCTTTTGTCGGTTTATTCTGATGGCACGCAGTAGACCCTTACGCGTTTTAAGTTTCAACACTAAAGCACAACGGACATAGCAGACTCAAAGCATTAAAAATCAAATCTTACCAGCGTGAAGGTTACTGGTCGTTCGTGCGTCCAAATTCCCCACCACAGAGCGATTGGCCATCGCATTTAATTCATGCACGACAAACCAGGTGGCGTGGTGAGCCCTCGTATGCTCACACTACAAGAAATTGGTGGTCCTGGTTTTCTTGATTTAACCATTAAAGCATGTGAAGATGGTCACCCAGAGTGACATACACTCATATGAGCAAATATTCCACCACTGTTTTTAGCTATCACTACACTTTCACATTCGAGTGGCTCTACTGTTGCTGCGCAGTTGAACGAATCTTTTACCAGCAGAAGTCGAATCAGTCTAGCATTAGTGGGAAAACCAATCGTTTGTCGATTCAATGTTTTTATGTAATCTGATGTTAGTAGAACTTGCAGCAACTTGCTCGTTCAGAGATAAATATGCATCGAAATTCGCCGTCGGTGTCGGATATTCCGCGCCAATATCGCCAGCAACCTATATGAAATAACCAACAGAGTTCGTCAGTGTCAAATAGCAGTATTTGCCTGTGTAGAAAGCAATGAATCCAGCATTTACAATACTTACGTGCTCACCAAAGGAACTGCAGAGCACCTTTTTGCATCATACATGGACGCACATTTTCTGGTTCACCTGGACTGCAAGTTACTTGGTTTCCCGTCAGTTTGTCATGTTAATGAGAATTGGAGGCAACATCGCTGGAAAAGTCACACGGTCGTCGTGTTCCATGGCGACTACGTAATGATATCAATTTTGTATCTGATTGGTAGATATTATATATAGCCAATGCTCATAGTATATTAGGTTTAGCATAGTAAAAGCTATATTAAAGTAAAGGCAGACGTAGGGCGGCTGTGGAACCTTTCGAAGGTTCCATCCGTCCGAACTGCAGGGAGCGGCACTTGGCCTTTTGCCCGCTCTCCCCAAAGTCCTCACGCATTTGATAAACTGGTAGCACTTGTTGGTCCCAGCCCCTGAGAGAAAGCCCATGGCCCCAACGAACGCACAACTTCGAGCGGAGATCGACCGGCTCACCCAGGCGATGGCAGACCGCTCAAGAGTGCCGACGGATCTACCCAAGTTCACGGGGAAACGGGGAGAAGACGTGAGAGAGTGGCTCTTCCAAGTCGAAAATGCGTGCCGCATTAATGGCATCGTAATTGAAGATTCAAGCACAAGACTTCCAGGAATTGCCGGGTCGGCGATGGTCAAGCCGGCAACAGGCTGGTTCCTGCACTGGTCTTCAACGACTCGAAACGAGGAGCACACGTGGGGAATTTCCGTGAGCATGTGCTCCAACATTTTGAGGCGTCGAACTACCAAACCGCCCTGCGCGAGAAGCTTCAGAGCCTCAAGCAGACCGCGGACATCGAGAGCTACAACGGCGAGTACTCGACACTGATCTTTCGCGTTGAAGGCATGAGCATCATTGACCAAGTGCTGTTCTATACGAGCGGACTCAAGCCCCGGACTCGCAGCTATGTCCGGCTGGAGAACCCAGCAACGCTAAGTGAGGCTATGGACCTTGCTGTCAAGTTTGAAGTAACGCACTTCGTGGAGAACTCGCGTGACCGCCAAGTACGCCACGAAAAGGAGAGATCAGCAAACGACAAGCCTCGTGACCAAGGAAAGAAGGGAAAGTCGTTCCGTTCTAAAGGACGATTCAAGCCAGGCTCTAAGCCAAACCGAGCTGAAGGCCGTACCTGCTACTTCTGTAAGAAGACTGGTCATATCAAGAATGACTGTTTCCTGTGGAAGAAAGAACAAGAGAAGCAGAAGCCGGGAAACGACAAACCACGCCAGTGATTGAGGGTCCTGACGTGGGCAAGAGTGTAGCCAGAGCATTAATGGAGAATATCAGCCTAAATGTTCTGAGCGAAAACCCTCTCGTGTACAAGTCGCGTCCACTGTTCTCTGTCGAAGGAGAAATCAGTGTTGGCGCCAAAACGATACCAACGCAGAGCATGCTGTTAGATAGTGGCGCAACCACAATCTATGTCTCGAAGCACTGGGTTGAAGAACACCAGCTAACAACAACGAAGTATGCTGACAAGAGCATTCGTGTTAAGCTTGGTGACAGCCAGATCGTAGAGGTTTCGCTGGAAGTGTTACCTCTGCGTGTCGCGGTGTCAGGATTGAGTGAAGCGTACAACTGCGTTGCGGTCGTGTACGCCATTCCTGATGAATTTGACTGCATCCTTGGAATCCCGTTCTTCGAGGACATGCAGCCAACGATCAACTGGAAAGGTCGCAAGATTGAAGGAACACGATCAAAGATTCAGCGAGCCGAGCAAACAAGCGAGGTCGGTGTACCGATCGAGGAAGGCGGACCGGTTATTGCCTCTGGGCTTCGGAGATCTGTCGAGGCGAAAGGCCTATCGGCGAAAAGACCCGATTCCTGTCGAGGTGCCGCGCTGGAAACGGATGTGAGGTTACCAACCAACCTTGTTCGCAAAACTGCGCTGAATGAAGCCCCAAGTGTTGTCTGCGGGCATCACGCTAAAGATTCAGCTGGAGAGAATCCGGCAGTGGAGGATGATAAGAAGTCATCTTCGGGAACGGACGTTGTGGATGCTGAAGATAGCAGCAATGTCCGGGGCAAAGACACCATCACGGAGAAGATGTTCACGATGGGTGTTGTTGATGATACAGGTGTGCAAACCAAGTATATCACGCGGAAAAAGCTCCGCAAGTTCCTGAGAATCAAGACCAAGACCGTTGACGAACCAGACTTTATGTTGGTTTTGTCTAACGAGACAATCAAGAATGTCGCGAAGACACTTCAGCGTCGCGACCAACCAGACAACGTTGGAAGTGCAAAAGCCCAGCGATATCTGGATACAGACTGGGAAAGCTTTCGAGCAAATCCAGCTTACGACTTGCTCGTGGAATACAAAGACACCGTCTTTCGTCCGGAACTTCCTGAGGGTTTACCAGGGAAGCGAGACATTGAGCACCGAATTGATGTAAAAGATCCAAATCTGGCGATGTATCGTCAACAGTGGCGGCAGTCACCGGAGCAACAACGTGAAATCGTTCGATGGGTCGAAGAAATGGTCCAGAAGAAGTTGATACGGCCAAGCATAAGTCCACATGCAGCCCCAACTTTCTGCGTTCGGAAACCGGTCGGATGGCGAATCGTTCATGACTATCGCTATCTGAATTCCAACACTATACGCCAGAGCATCCCGATGACCCGAAAGGAGGACATCCTGGATGCAATGGCCGGATCATACTGGCTGTCGACGATGGACTTGATGTCAGCATACTACCAAGTCCGCATGCGTGAAGAAGACATCAAGTTCACAGCGTTTCAAGCTCCAAACGGACTCTGGGAGTACTTAGTACTTCCAATGGGAGTATGCAACGCGCCAGCTACCATGCATCGGTTGACATCGAAGATTTTCCGGGGATTGAAGCAGACGAAATCGTTTTACGACGACATCTATATCTTCACCAAGTCACAAGACGTCCAAGAGCACTTGGAAGCGTTGCGAAAGACGTTGGACATCTTGAGAGACAACAAGTTGTATGTGAAACTGGCGAAGTGTGTGTTCTGCGCGGAAGAAATTCCTTGTCTTGGAGATTTTGTGGGACGGCAAGGTGTACGTATGGATCCTGACAAAGTCCAAACCATCCGCGATTGGCCAGTGCCACGAACACAGGAAGAGCTTCACAGCTTTCTTGGGTTGACTGGTTACGTACAGCGATTCTGTCCAGAATACGAATCGCTCACGGCTACCATGTTTACTCTCCTGAAGAAGAAGAACAAACGAAATGCCAAGATCCACTTCTCCAACGAGCAGCTCAAGAACTTTAAAGAGTTGAAGCGACGACTGTGTAGCCCGCCAGTACTACATCTTCCAGACTTCAGCAAAGCCATGCATTTGCGGACAGACGCTAGCAAGTTCGCAGTTGGAGGTGTCTTGTTCCAAGTTGTGAACGGAGTTGAGCGACCGATCGCATACACAAGCCGGAAGATGAAGTCAGCTGAGCTCAACTACCCAACGCAGCAGCAAGAACTTCTAGCAATTGTTCACTCGCTTGCAGCGTTTCGGATTTATTGCTTGGACAAGCCACCGATTGTCGAGACGGACCATAAAAGTCTAGAAGGTCTGTTCACGCAGAAGATGGCGAACCGTCGACTTGCACGTTGGTACGATATCCTTGCAGAATATCAGCCGACGTTCTCGTATCTTCCTGGCGCGAAGAATGGCATCGCTGATGCGCTAAGTCGAAGACCAGATTTGCAACCTGACACGAAGTTCTTCCACGACTTAAGCGTAAGCAGCTTCAACAACACTTCCTTTACCTTGGCGATTAGTGAAGTGACCACAGATGACACATTAATCACGAGGATCAAGAAAGCGTACGAGAAAGATCGAGACGCGCACTTGATCATCGCAGCAATCAAGCGACGTACAGCCAACGCGACGGTCAAGGACCAGCAGCAACACCACAAGAAGTTCCGATTCTTCTCGAACGGAAATAGTTTGCTTTGGTATCAAAGTCCAACAGACACTTCACCACGGTTAGTCGTACCCAACGATGTGAAGTTGCGGCAGACGATCATTAGTGAGTGTCACGACACCAATTATGGTGGCCATCCCGGTGCGGAGCGCACATACCTCACGCTGGTTAAGCGCTGGTATTGGACGAAGATGATGGCTTCGATACAAAAGTACATTGCAGACTGCGAGCCATGTCGACGTAACAAGCCACGTCTAACAAAGCCACCAGGTCTACTTGAACCACTGAAGATCCCTGACGAGCGATGGCGATCGATCTCTATGGATTTCATCACTGACTTGCCTGTGACGAAACACAAGTTCGATTCAATCTGGGTTGTAGTCGACAGACTGACAAAGCGTTGTCACTTCGTTCCTACGACAAAAACGGTGGATGCTGAAGGCGTTGCCCGTCTTTTCGTCGAATACATCTGGAAGCTCCACGGCATGCCAACCAGTATCGTGTCAGACCGAGACCGCAAGTTCGTGTCTGCATTTTGGCAATACGTGTTCAAGTCAATCGGAACCAAGCTGAGCATGACCGTAGCGCATCGTGCGCAAGGAGACGGACAAACCGAACGGATGAATCGCACGCTCGAAGAATACCTTCGCTGTTTCGTTGGACCACTGCAAGACGATTGGGATACTCATCTGGCTAATGCTGAGTTTGCAGTCAACTCGACAGTCAACTCCAGCATCAAGTTGACACCGTTTGAAGCTGATTTGGGATACGTTCCTCTCAATCCTCTCCAACTGGCGGTGGAAAAGATTCGAACGGTTCCAAGTAGCAAGCGGGGTGCCGAATTTCATGTCCACCAAGCAACAATACTCCATCGCTGCCGAGAAGCACTCGTCCAAGCCCAAGAGAGAATGAAAGACGTCTACGACCGCAATCGCAAGGAGCAAGAGTTCCAAGTCGGAGACCAAGTGTACTTGAGTACTCAGCACCTAGACGCAAAGCATACGGGCTTACCAAACTCGAGTAAGTTCGGACCCAAGTGGATAGGTCCGTACAGGGTGGTACGGCGTATTCACAACCATGCGTACGAGTTGAACATCCAGTCCGGCAACAGGCTTCATCCAGTCTTCAATACCGGTGCACTCAAGCCATACACTAAGCCGACGCGGTTCTCAATACCTCACGAGGTAGTTCTCGCAGACGGAAGTATCGGCCAACTCGTTCAGCAACTTCTGGGAAAACGGACGCGGAAGAAGCGGACCCAATTCCTTGTGGAGTGGGTGGGTGAAGAGAAACCCACGTGGGAACCAGTGGAGAACTTAAGTCAGATACCAGACTTGATTGCAAAGTTCGAAACAGACCGGAGGGCCAAGAGACGAAAGAAAACAAGACAAACTTAAGGGGGCTCAAAAGGCCTACATGTATCCCGATTACATCCCCTACAGCTGTTACTGTTCCTTCATCAACTTGATCTTCCGCTCGCGAGCCTTCTGCGTCTTCGACTTGCGCTTTCCATGGCGACACTGGTACCCTGGGCGTAGCAACACAGCAGCGACCCACTTGACTTCACAGATCCATTTAAGATGGAGCAGAGGCTCAGGACCGACGGGCGGAGTCTGATTTTCGTTATAACCATCCAAGGCAACCACCACGCCATGTCCGTCTTTGAGAGCATCTTCAGCTCCACGGACAACGAAGACGAAGCAGTGGCCAACCGAGTCCTGCCTAGCGCTCGCCAGGTACACTCCAACGGGCAACGTTTGAGCGAAGTTCGTAAGTTCGACGACATTCGTAACCGAGTGGCGAAGGAGATTCTCTTTCAACCGTTCGCAGTCGAAGGGGACACTCTCGCGCCCAAGGTACTCGAAGAAAGCGGTAGCATCACGGCGACGGACTCCATTCGTCATGTCTTCTTGATACGCTTCCTCAAAGGCATCCCAGATCTGGAGCGTCACGAGATTGCGAACCTTGAGCTGGAAGCAGGCTGCCCTTATCGCATCCATGAAGCAAAGACCCGCTTCAGAAGCAGTGTCCGCAGCGAAGTACTTCTTGTAATACTTCATGAAGGGACGCGAGTCTCCGGAGGCTTTCCAGCGGTCCACCTGTTGCATCATGAGCTGATGCTCGGCCAGCTCCTCCTCCCAGACCCAGCTCAACTGAAGGGGCCGCCCAGCCCATTCCACCAGGTAACACCGATGTGGAGCCTCACCAACGACATCCTGCAGGAACTTGATGATAGCCTTGCGGCTATAGTCCCACTCGGCCGCCGGGTCGTAATGATTCTTGCGGGTGCTGGCCGGGTGGAAGGCAGGAGGCGGAGGGAGGTCAAACGGGTGTGACACCGGACGGCAAACATCAACTACATCATCACTGCCATCTTCATCGTCGGCATCTTCGTCAAAGAGGCCCGACTCAGCCGCAGTTATCGGCGCCGACCTCGATGGCGCTGGAGACGAAGCGCCAGCAGAAGGAGAGTCGTCACTACTCCTCGCGTTCGCACGCGCAGACGCACGACGAAGCCGAATCACGAAGGCGTCCGCAGACTCATCCGAGTCATAGGAGGGAGATGCGGGGGATGCCGGACCTGTAGCCGACGCAGAGGACACAACCGTTTCCCCGGAGCTGACGCAGGCGACGAAGCAGGTGGAGTTGGTGTAGGCGTCGGAACTTCACCCAGCGAGGCACTTGGTGACGCAGGAGGCGAGACGCTTGGCGACGCTGGAGGCGAGACCGGCGGAGGCGACCTTGGCGGCGGAGAAGCCGAGCGCGACGACGGCGGGCCGGGCGCTGGAGCCGCAATGGCCAGTGCTGCCAGCCTAGCCTTGGTGAGGCGAAGTCCGGCGGTACGGCGCATTAGCGCATCGTCGACGAGGGGCGCGGCCTCGGACACGCTTTGACGTGAGGGCGCAGCTGCGCTTGCAGGCTTACTGGCCTGTGACTTCTTAGGCCGAACCGTCATACTCCCGGAGCGGAACCTACCAGTTCCCCTTACAACCAGGCCGAAGCGAAGGTATAATGGGGGCCGGCGAATTCCAGAGGGCGACAGTTCGAGCCTGTCAGTCACTGAAGTTTTTTGGGAATGACAGCTGAATCGGAAAGGCGGCAATTTCAGAAGGTGGGTGAGTGTATCTGATTGGTAGATATTATATATAGCCAATGCTCATAGTATATTAGGTTTAGCATAGTAAAAGCTATATTAAAGTAAAGGCAGACGTAGGGCGGCTGTGGAACCTTTTCGAAGGTTCCATCCGTCCGAACTGCAGGGAGCGGCACTTGGCCTTTTGCCCGCTCTCCCAAAGTCCTCACGCAT
The DNA here is from genome assembly GCA_011947355.1 of Phytophthora boehmeriae. Lineage (NCBI taxonomy): Eukaryota > Oomycota > Peronosporomycetes > Peronosporales > Peronosporaceae > Phytophthora > Phytophthora boehmeriae. The sequence continues at coordinate 118,977 of JAAVTJ010000143.1, read as the reverse complement.
TTGATAAAAATTTTCACGAGACCAAAATATTCGGCCTAGCTCACAACGTGTGATCTGTTCTTTTGAGAGCCACTGCCCATGCGTTTTCCGGTGTGCAGATTACCCCACTCAGCACTTGAAATCACCTAACTGGACAGACAGGTCATGGACGAAGAGATACTGTTGGGCCAAAATTGAGTAGTACATTCTTTAGTTGTAGATGAATATAATGCTCACCCTCGGTGGAACAAAAAGAATCTGAAAGTGTGGAAAGTAGTATTGTTTGTCTGTAGTTGCCCAGTTCTCATCACGCTGGCCGTAACTGCACCTCCAAAGACCTACTGCGCTTTAAGTTTTTAGCTTTTTGCAGTTTCTCCGTATACTCGGTAACCTTCTTGGAACTAATCATGCCCTTGTCTTTCATAAACTTCAAGTTTTCGACGGTCAGTATTCCTTCACGGTAGAATTTCTTGAGATCCTTATGATTGCGGCTTAACTGAGCTCTTTGTGCGTGTCCCTCTTTGATTCCCTTGATCCATTTTGTCAGCCATCCGAGGTTTGCTCTCTCTTCTTGGTCTTCGTTAGAGCGTCGCAGAAACCTTTTAGCGTTGCCGTGGTTCACCTCGGCACCAGCAAGCAAGCGGACAGGAGGGACGAGATCAGTTGAAGTTGTCGTTGAGACCATGGTCTGAGCGGAGCCCGTTCTGGCTGCAACAGCAGCCGCGCTTGCAAGTAACGTGACAGCAGCCACGAGCAGGAAGTACTGTAGCCGCATGCTTTTCGAAGACGCTTTGTTTGTACTTTGCCGATGGGAAATTGCGAACTGAGTGCGCTCTCAATGATAGGAGATCGTCTACGGTACGTACGGTTATCGTAGTGTACAGTTGAGCAATGGTTATAAATGCCGGTAAAAGCATGCTGTACCGACAATGTGTCGGTGCCATGAACAAGTCCGCTTATCCTGAAGAGCAGCACATGGCAACTCATATCTGGTAGTCTACCCCATGTACTTTAATATAGGTAGTAGAGCGAGGGGTTAATTTTTGCGTGGCTAGTAGACCGGAACTGCTATTTAAGTAGCATAAAGATCAGCACTTGTCCGGCAAGTTGCCGCCAGAGACTTGAGGTTGCAGAGGTGCAGCGCGAATCCATGCGAGATGCCTACCCAATCCAGTTCGCTGATTCTAAGACCGATGAATCCGCTTATCCTAAAGAGCGGCCGTTCGCAACACATGTTAAAAGTCAAGAGAGAGCGGGAGGCGTCGTTCTTAAGATCAAGTGTCCGTGCTGAGTCGTACAATTATACCGATTTCCTGTCTGTGTCAACGCCGATCTTATTTAAGCAGCACCAGCTGTTGTTCCGTACTGTAACTCACAGCCCGCCAAACATATAAACTGAATTATGGATCCTCATCTCATGGTAGTTCAGCTCAATTAGGAGTGAGTAAAGGTGCTCCACCGTAGAATTGCGGAAGATCAATACAGTACAGTACCGTGCCATGGTATTCAGTGCAACAGATGGATGCAAGACTGCGGAATACAGTACGAGGCCCTCGTAACGAGGATGCAAGAGTCTTGCCTAGCCACGTAATACGAGCGGGTATGTGGAGATTATACAGTGTACCGGACTACCGATACACTCCACCTCAGGCACACCCATGCCCACGTTAGCGCTCGTGATCCTCGTCAACTCTTCTTCGATATACTCGATTCGCTGTGCTGAGACAGCTGCCGCAGCTCGAGGAGGAAGCGCACGCCCTCTGAAGGACCGTGGGTAGTTGACATTGGGCTAAGGTGGCTACTGGAGCCAAGCTGGACGTGCCGACTGGTAATGGACGTCGTGCTAAACGAATCGGATGTTACTCGCCAAGTGTTGGCAGACGTGGAACGAGAAATTCGCGCAGTGAACAATTGGAGGAACTCTTGCGGTACGATAGAAAGCACAAGCGCCTCAAATTGAGCGTCAGCTACGGTGGAGCAGCACTAAGCACGACCACTCCATCAGGTGATCAGAAACTTTCGTCGCTGCTTTTAGTGCAACTTGTTCGTTAAGCTTACACTGATGTTAGTAGCTTTTGCAGCAATCTTTTCCTTTGTAGCTGCGCAGGCATCGATATACCCCGTCGGTGTGTCATACAGATCGCCCCACAGCATAAACGACGAGACCTCATTGGCGAGGTTGTATTTGTAAAAGAACAGCGAGTCCGTCGGTGTCGAAGCTGCCACGTACTCGCCCGTGCAATACTTGTCTTTGTAGAACACAATGTGGAGAGCGTTGACGTCTTGCCAACTGGCCAGACTTGCTCTGTCATTGAAGCAATTCGTGAAATAGTAGCACCTGCGAGTCGTGTCGGTGAGCTCGAATCTCCACGGGTCTTCCATGGTGATGCCGTGGTTGAGGATCATCACGCCACCTTCACATGCCGTCGATAGGAACACAAAAACATTCCAACGAAGAGAATTGTCGCCGCATAGGTACTGTAAAAATTCATTGCTTGGTTGTTAGCGGATTGGAGAATGATGCATGCTAGAGAACTAGGTGACATATCAGGGACGGGCTTCGTACTGCTAGGCGGTTCTGTTTGAAGGTTTTACCGATGATGGCGAAGATTTGTTTGTATGTTATGTTTGTTACAGCAAGCTCGGTCATGACAACGGCATTCAGCTCGACTAACAACCGGGGTTGCAATGCCGCAACTTAGTCGTAGTTCGTTCCGTTTAGTTCTGTTGAGTTGGTTGTAGCATTCGCCACCTGAAATATCGCGCTCTCTTTGCAATAGTTCACGATACCGCTCGTTGCGAAAGTTCCATACTGCCACACCATGAACGAAGAGATTTGGTTGTCGATGCCGACCTTCGAGAACTTGACCTGGCCTGACGGTGTCTTCGTCGAAACGTATTGATGTCCACTGCAAGACTCTCCATCATAAAAGACGAAACTCGTGTCTTTAGGCGCATTAATCCACGACGCTGCCGACGCTTTGTCGTTGAAGCAGTCGAAGAGATTGTAGCAGCGCTGAACCGCCCCGAAGTTGAACTTCTTGAACGTCTTGTGTTTGCTGTAGTCGTCGTCGTCGTACAGCCACAAGTCCGTCGCCGTTGTCGACGAAAACGTGTTAACCACGACGAAAATCGCTACGGTTGTCGCGATGGTTATCGCTCGCACGAAGGACATTCTTTCAGGCCGCGAAATGGTAAGTGTACCTCGAAAAGAGGATTGTTGGCCAAACCTATCTATTCATCATCTACCCGCAGCTCGCGCAATGTGTTGGTTCTGGAGTTTTCACGATGTATCATTTATCCGCAGCGCACCCTCGTGACTCCGAACGTTGACTGGGGTAGATGTCTGAAAGAGGATCGAAACGCACTTAATTGTCAACGAGACCGCAGCCTTGCCATGACGAGATTAATTATCGCGATTATACATCAGAAACATTCTTAAAAGCGTGCGGGAGTCAGCCAAACGTCTGCCGAATGTCCAAATTCCTGGATGTTTACACTGCATCGACGGGCAATTTGGCTTCTTCGAGATCTGCCGCTGCAATTTCTGCCTCATTGTCACGTTCTTGCTGGACTTGGCAGTCTTCGTAGCAATCAACGTCGCCGATCAGAAACTCCTCCGAAATTCGAGCGCCTTCGAAAAGCGCGCAGAGGTCCGTCGGATCCTGCAGCAAATGCGCAAACACTTGGAGGAAATCAAGCTCAAAGTCGAAGGACACAATTCGGTGCGTCCGTTTGTCGAAGGTAAACGTGAATTGTCCCTCGCCATGAAAGGTCCGCCCCAACGTTTTCGACACAATTTCCGGGTGGTCCCGGACTGCATTGGGGAACATGATCTCCAGCGTATCTCTCGTGACCAGGTGCTTGTAGCTGGCGTAGGACGTGACGACCGTTTGCTCGCCGAGGGGCACGACTCGGGACCGCAAGAAGTGGAATTCGAGCCCCATCATGGCTTTCGTATAGCGCTCCCACTGATCCAAAAACACGTCGCAGCCGACAAACCTGCCGATTTACTCCGTTAAATGGCTATAATGTACCTTACTCTAAAACGAAAACGAAAACGACAAACCTGCCGATCGCCAGGTTTTCGTCCATGACTGCCGCGACGTATTGCACGGCGTCGATCTCGGCCCCTGGGTGGTACCCGTTCTCGAACACGCGATGGTATTCCATCACGGTCTTGACGTAGCACCCGTCGAGCGCATCGCGTCGGTTCAACGTCTTGGCCTCGAGCACTTGCCGGTACTCGGTCAGTCGCTGGATTTCCTTTTGCAGACCCAGCACGTCCAGCTCCAGAGCGTCCTTCGCCTTAAGCTTGAACTGTTTCGGTCGACGTGGTGAGCGTCTTGCAGCGGTGAGTTCCGCCGCGGTCGGCGCTGGAGGAGTGAGCACCGGCGGCACCGGCGTCGCGTCGGGGACTGTGTCGGCGGAATCTTGTGCGTCCATTTGACAAGCGCGACCCTAAGGAACTTTGGGAACTGGTTTAGAGTGATATCTACTGGACGCTTCCAAATCTTTCGATGGAGCTAGTGACGCATCACGAGGAAGTGTTGTACGACTCATGTCGAAGCTTATTCGGTTATTCGAACTACCAATCTCCGCCCCAGACTGTCTACGACAGTAGTGGCATGTCGACTTCTAACTGAGGAGACTGGCTGCTGTTCACCGCAGCTCGCTCCAGACATTCGGCGGTGAACCCTCGAGTGGCGTACATCCCTTGCTCCCACACCATGAACGACTTGGCTCCGATAGAAGCGCTGTCGTAGTCGAACACCACTTGGCCCTTCGGGACCGCCTTGCTTTCGACGGTCTTCCCTTGGCACTGGTCCTCCGAGTAAAACACGATGGCGTACCCATCGTCGACGTCGTTCCAGTCGGCACCCATCGTGACGCCGTCCAAGCACTTGCCGAACGTGAAGCACCGCTGCGTTGTCGAGAACTCGTACTTCCACTTGTCGTCGTCCCGGTTGAGGCCGGTGTAGAGCCGCACTGTCATAGAGGCGTGGATGGTTGGCAAAACCAGAGATACCACAGCAACGATCAGCGCCAGCGACGGGGTCATTGTGGTGCAGTCAGCAAATGGCGGAATGCTGCAAGACGAGAGTGATTCACGTGTTCACGACTCGTAAGGTTCAACAGACTTCGATTGATTCCACCCTCGGTATTTGCGGGGTCGAATCGGTTTTTGTGGATCCTAGCGCCATGGATGATGGAATTCAATAACCTCCAGTAGATCGATGGCCACAATGACCCAGGCTTCACGACCATGAACACCTTTCGTACGCACAACCAGCTATCGTAACTTGCCCATCAATTGAGCTGAAGTATTCAAGTTGCCGTCCGTGATTTATACTTCATCGTCCAGGTTGTAGCTGTTTCTCGTTCTCGTTGCCACAATGGATTTACCGCATAAAATGTAGTGGGTGCAGATCAAGTACTTTTAAGGCGATCTATCAGCGCCATCCCAACGGAGCTTTGAAAAAGTTGTCGACCCACACAAACAATCGGCAAAAAGCTGTGGACGTATTTAGGAAGCAGCATGCGCCATAATAAGTGCAAGTGTTGGTGTCATCGTTCACAAGATTTTGGACGCCGTCTACGCACAGTCAGATCCTCCACTTTGTCGATCCGCTTCGGCATGTCAGATACGATGTTTGCAGACTATCAGCAAATATCGACCAACTTCCACAAGCTGGAAACGCTTTCGGAATCGCAGTTTAGTGATGGATCCTTGGTAGCGGCATCATTTTCACACATGTGTGCTTTCCAACTCGCCGCCGAGCGATGTGTGGGTAGCTTGGCAGCAAAATTGATTTCATCAAGAATCACATCTGCACTAACCAGATTTTCACCGTTGTTGAGCTCGTTTTCCGTGAGTCACGCACCATCTTTATTTTGTTTGGTGAGGAAAAGTTGTACTTGAAACGTAGCACACTTGACTTCACTGCTAGTGTCGTTCTTTAGTTCCTCCCAGAGCTAGTTCTCCGCAATGCTGATGGGAACACACTTCCTTCCACTCCAACTAGAACGGTAAACAGCTTCAACATCTTGAAACGGCAGATTCCGGGATGACTCGACCATATCGCCACTAGTGGTTCACTACGTTGTTTCTTCGATCGCTGACAACTCCCGCTATTGACTTGCATACTAACTTATTTGTTGATTCACAACGCAGTGTTAAGTAGTTAAGGGTTAAAATTCCAACGTGCAATTTGTACCAAAAGTCGACACCTATTGTAGGTCAAAATGATTTAGCAGATTAGAAAAAAATCAAGCGGTTTTAATGAACTAATTTGTACTTCAGTGCTTTGCAATCGATCGTCAAGGTTATCTGTAGCCCACGACGAAAAAAACTACTATCTAGTTCGTTCCCCACGGACATGGCGTATCGATGCCGTTCGAAATCTTCCTGTTTGATTCCCAAATAATGAACGATGACACTTTGTCATTGATTCCGTCCTGCGTCAAGTCTTTGGGCGAATCATCGTCTTGGTCTGTCGCCCACTCCCGACTCTCTCCAGTGCAGTCCTTGCCAGTGAAGAATGCAATGCGCGACTTGCCGTCGAAACTCCCTTTGGTCGGGAGACCGCTCCACTTGATGGACGAAGCTTTGTCGTTCCAACAGCTGAGGTTATAGCAGCGTTGCGTCTTGGATATCCCCCACGGGAATGTATTTCCCTCAAATTCGACGTCTTGGTAGAACTTGACTGTGCCGTACCAGGCCGACACGAAGTTGGTGAGAAGTGCCAGGGCAAAAATTGTTAAAGCAGTTGTTCCGATGCGCATAGTTGTCGTAGACGATGGCGAGCAAAAGAAGGAATGAAAAGCCTTGTTTCGACGTAGTTTAGCGATGGCAACGACGGTGTGGCAAAAATCAATCTGCTTCTATATCAAGGAATGTTGGCGTCGACAACGGGAAGCGTTTTAAAAATAATGTTGTAGACGTAGAGATAGATCATACCACTTAGCTGATTTATTTTGCGATCGACCGAATTGTTATGTGTTTTCTGGCTCCTGCCTAATTGGTGCCCCATGGATACGGCGTGGCGATGGCGTTCTTGGTAGACTTGCTGTTCTCCCAGATCATAAATGATGCAACGTCGTCGTTAATTCCGTCGAGTTTGAAATCTTGTGGATAATTGTCGTTTTTCCCGTTGATGACACCATCAGTGGGCCAATCCCGACTCGTACCCGTGCAGTTTTTGCCAGCGAAGAAAACGATCCGCGCCTTGCCGTTGAAAGTCCCTGTGGTCGGCAGTCCTTCCCATTTCACAGATGAAGCTTTGTCGTTCCAACAACTGAGGTAGTGACAACGTTGGGTGTTTGTGATTCCCCACGGGAATTTCGGTCCCTCGAAGTAGGCATCTTGATAGATGGCCACCGTGCCGTACCAGGCTGAAACAGAGTTGGTGAAGAAAGCCAACAGGAGAATCGCTGCGGTGGAGAGCGTCATATGCCAGATCACGATTCTTGGGCTTTGTGTTGCAAAATGAGAACTGATTGCGTGCTTTCAAAAATGTGTTAACGAGAGCAATGTATGGATGACACGTTAGTAAACCTAAATGTTGATGTATGGTAGTGTCATCTGTGGGAATAAAGCCCTCTCAATACTCCCTCAAAATTGACCAGGTCACAACGGGAGAAACTATATTCTTCCGAATGACCGAAATAAAGGAGGTGGATGCATCTCTAGTAATCAACTATCAGATGAGAAAAGCGTCAATTTTGAATTGACCAAACTACGGTAAATTCAATCCGAGAAATGGTTTGGTCACCTTGATCGTTAAGCCTTGGTCCAGTTACTTGCGTTGGCTGTCTGGAAGTTGCCCGATTCTCGATAGCGACAAATCGTTTCGTAGCCGTCCTCGATCCCCGTAGAGTATTCGAGTATCATGAACGAGGACGCAACCCTGTTGAACGATAAGGCGCTGAACGACAAGATCCCTCCCCATTTCGTTGGGTATCGATCGCTTTTACCGTTGCAGTCACTGTCGGTGTAGAAGACAATCTGTACGTTCTTGCCGCCTTCATACGTGGCAACGGTGGGCAGACCCGACCACTTGACGGACGACACCGCGTCATTGAGTTCGTCGCAATCCAAGTTAACGCATCGATTCGACGTGAACACTCCGAGCGTCCCGATTTTGTTGCGCAAGTTGACGTCGCGGTAGAACTCGATTTCCCCTGAGTAAAATGTCATGTCGCCTTTTGCTGCTGCGACGACGACAAAGACAGCTATGAGCGAAAGTTGTAGTAGCAGCGGCATGAAGGCAGGAACTGAATTGTTGTGTTGTGCTTGATGGGGTAACTTTGGGAATGAGGGTGAACGAGTGGGGATTGCGCCCGCTTATTTCGTTGTGGTGTCGATCAAGCAGCTTCCAGGAGTAGTTTGGAGTTGATTTGTCAGTACTCATTTTTCCTCCCCACCTGTAGTATGCTGTTCAAGACTCTTCCTCTTGAATCAAGAGGAACGAACGATATATTATTTCGAAATCATGTTGTTGTCTGATTACTAGCTAGTGTCATCTGCAGCCAAAATTGCAAACAACCTGGAATTCGCCAATTTACCGACGCTGGTAAATTAATACCCATAAAAACTTCACCAGATATATAAACAATATTAAACCGCTGCTTTATAGCCACGAACGCTTCAAGCCTTGGTTCATCTGAATTAAGTTTTGCTCCCATCACTGGTGGTAGCTAGTTTTCAGGATAAAGTCAGTCTTGTATCGTACGATTCTAAGTGTACAAGATATGTCTACCATTCCCGTAATATTTTGGCAATCTCACTGTCGCTCTTTGGAGGGAACTGACGCTGGAAAGCTACATTGCCTTCGATGGCCATTTCAGCGTTGCTTTGCATACAATTGGCGCCTCACTGTCATTTTCGAGATCCCTACCTGTTTTACAAACTCAACTTTATCAACCGTGACTCAAGGTCCTACTTCAAGTATATCATAGTGTTGTGTTGAATGATACTGTGAAAAAATACATAGAACTTCCAAGCTGCGATCTCGCCACTTATGTCAGTCCAGCGTCAGTTGCGGTATAGCCTTCGCTAAGAAGCGTTAAGAGCGTATAACAGGCGAGCTAAAATCTCGAAGTGATTTGGCCTCTCAGAATTCGTTCATCAGAGCGTTTTGCTGCTTTCTTACTCCCCGTTTTGCCGCGAACTACTCAGTCATGTCCCCATCCAACAGACTTACCGCTTGCATCTTCGTGCTCATCGCCGTATTTTCCAGCTGCAGCGCCAACATCGTCGGTAAATACGACAACGCTGTCGTTCGGCTCTACTCAAAAACGTACTACAGAGACCCACTGTTGACGCTCAACGTCTCAACCCCGAACAAGTGCTTCGATCTGGACTGCACTGCGCTGTCAGACAAAGTCGAGTCTGCAAAGTGGTCGGGGCTCCCGTCAACGGGAATTGGTGGGAAGGCGTACATCATTTTCTACGAGGATGGCGGGTGCGAAGGGAAGAAGGCCACCATCACACTCCCCATTTCGGCGGCATCCGCGACTTCGATGTCCAGAAAGTGAAAGGCAAAATCTCGTCGTTCAAATTGCTAACGCAGTTAAGCACCGACAATGGCGTGGCGCTTGTGTGTCTTTGGGCCGGCGCGAACGTTGTGGGGGCACCGTGTCGGAAGATGGCACGATCGTTGGGTCAGTGCCAAAGCCTGAGTGAATTTGATAAGGCGTTGCGATTTGTGAGTGAGTTTAACGAAGAATATATGTTTTTGCTGTCATTACCTACTTTTGAAAGAACAAAGGAAGAAAATCGTAGGAAGCCATAATTGATAGCTCTGGCGAACTCTGTAGCTGCGCGATATCACACATTGTAGTGGTGGCACACGCTCCTCGTACCGTTCTCGATCTTCGTCGAGTATTGGAGCAGCATGAATGAGGACGCCATGTCGTTGAACGAGTCGTCGCTGAACGCCTCAAAACCTCCCCAAAACGTAGGAAAGCTCTGCTGTTTGCCTTTGCAACCGTATTGAGCGTAGAAGACTACTAGCGCATCGGTGCCACCTTTGTACGTGGCCTTGGCGGGGAGACCCCACCATTTGGCGGACGATATGGCGTCATTCAGGTTAGCACAGTTGAAGTTGTAGCAGCGATTCGCTTTGTTGAGCTCGATCGACCCGAGTTGACGGCCGCCCATTTCGATGTCTTGGAAGAATTGAATTCGACCTTTAAACTTTGTTTCATTGCCCGTTGTGGCTGTGGCGATGGTAAAAACAGCGCAGAGAGAAAGTAGCAGTGTTATCATGGCAGTCTGGGTTTTTGTGAGTTGTGGTGCTTGACAGGGTGAATTTGGGAATAAGGAGGTAGGATTGGCAATATCGTTGGTGCTGGGTCAAGTGGGTCAAGCATCAGAAGAGCATTTACAACCTTTATGATGCACGATGCAGCGATCGGTAGTTAGCATGAATCCTCAACACCATCCAGTAGAAGTGGGAAATATTCAGTTGGCCACCACCAGTACCGCTGGCTTTCCCTCACCGACTAACTAGAATCTACTAGAAGCATTGGCTCGGTTCGGCGAGCTAGTAAAGAATTTTGTACCACAGATCAAGAGTAAATACATCAATGGGGTTCGACATCTCATCCTCCGTGATAAATATACCACCCATCACACTGGCGTGGAAGCGTAGACACCTACAATTTTTTTGGTCAGACTCGGCGTCCACATACTCACTATCAAGTAAAACAAGTCATTGTTCATGGGCAAGAGGCGTTGCCTGTATATCTCGCTTAATCAGTTTGGATTTCTCCTCGTTGCCGTTAAGTCGGGTGCTGGCCACCACATCAAAATGCTAAAGTCAGCCATCTCGGTTGTATTCGGTCTGATGCTCGCTGCAATTGCTCAAGCTGGCTACGTGGATTTCTACAAAGACGCTGACTTTGAAAACAAGATCGGGAGGATCGATAAGGTGGTGGTCGACGTATGCTACAACCTCGTATGCGATAATCTCCGCAACACAATCACGTCGGCCAGATGGGGAGGCCTTCAAGACACGGGAGTTATGTTCGAAAGAGGCCCCAACGTCATTGCTTTCCATACGGACAAGAATTGTAAAGACAAAGATTATTGGTGGCCTGTTCGCACACAGAGCGATGACGATCTCTATTTCCCTTGAATTTCAAAATCGATGGGATTAATGACGCGATCCAGTCTTTTCGTGTCTTGGACGCTGGAGAGATCAAACGTTACTCGAACGTTTGCACCGAGTCCGCCGAGATCATCAAAGCATCGTCGGACGGCAAGACGGCTTCTTCAAACTACACCGTTAGAAGCTTGTAGCTATGAGCTAAACACATTGCCAGGTCCCAAAAGGACTGGATTAAACACTGCTCGTTCGCTTACTATGAAATTTAAACTGGTAGAAGCTATTTCAAAGCTCTTAGAAGTGGTTGTACGTAGGTTACCCATATCCGCCGCTCGGGTGGAGCTGGTTGGTTTTGAAACGGACCAAGAGCTCGAAGAGGTTGAAGGTCAACGGCAAAACGTCGGTTTCCCGATCGCGGTAGAGATTGAGAAATAGGCTAGGCATTTCGAAAGCTCCGTTGTAGCGCACAAATTTCGTTACCTCTTCGTCTACCACGCTCAAGCATGGCTAACCTCAAGATCTACGCGTATTTCAAGCCAAACACTTTGGCTACAAGTGGCTATGTCTATGGTACGGCGGTGTCACCTTCGTCTGACCAAGAAGGTGTGTCGGTATCTAGGGTGCCGAGTGGGAGGTGGTCTTCCCTCGATACATTCGAGTGCACCCGAACGGTGGCCGAGCTGCGGCAGCGCTCCGTGAGCGAAGAAGAGGCGCTTTGCGGAATTGGAACCTACGTAGGAAGCTGTGTGTGTGTGGCGAGAGTCTCCGACCGATTTCCAAAAGCCTGGGATTATGGCGTCGTCACGGGGTACACTTGGTTTCAAGATCGTCTAACAGGGAGTTACATGTGTGCTTTGGCTCAGAAAGTGGAAACCTGCTCTTTAATCCTGCTGAGCTGCAGGATCTGGCAGTTCCAAGTTACGCCTTACGGCCTTGTTATCGCGTACCAGTGGCAGACGTGATGCCGGCGGAAATGCGCCAGCGCCACTCCGACGCCCTTGATCACTTCACTGGATCAGGGCCCAGAGCAACGCGCAGTTCATCTGCAATTTTACGCAAGCTTGGTGCTGCCGAAGTTGAGGAATCTCATATCATACCTCTCTTTGATGTGGCGGCAGGGAAAGTGGAGTTCGTTTCGATCAAATATGCTTTAGATTTTTCGTATTACAGCGACGGAGGGAGACGCGCTCCTACGAGAGTCCGACTGGGGAACACCGTCTTTGACGATCCTGGCACGAACACGGTGGATAGTGGCAGCGGTTCGAATGACACGGAGAATCCATTATTCATGTCAGGCCAGCTAAGCAACTCGGACGACAGTGATAGCGACGTTGGAAGTGTACCACCACCACCTGGTGGTTTATCAGCAGCGGCGGCAGCACCACAAGCCCGAAGGCGCGAGCGCAGTGCTCCTGATGGCGTCGACGAGGACCTTCGATCGCTCAAGCAGCTCCGAACTTCGTACGCCGACAATGAATCGATGCTACGGAGTATTGACCAAGTAATTGCCTTCCGAGAGTCTCCTCTTTCTCTGGGCAGTAGCAGTCGCATGGTCTCGCACGGAACAACAATCTCGAATAAAGCCCAATACCAGCCGTCGTCACTTAAACGGGTGATACACAGCCAACTTGTTAACGGTACGTACGCCCCTATAGAGCCTATGTTATTGTTTGAGACTCTGCAGATTCAGCATGAGTCGTTTGCGTTTTTGCCACACCCGGCTATCCTGCGAGCATTCTATAGTTGGGATTTTGGACTTCGGGGGCTATCAGTCATGCATTTCGCTCCTGTCGTTGGAGGAAGCAAGCGGGCCTCGGCCCACAACATGACTGACTTTTCCAAGTCCGCATCGCTCCCGGTTGCTGCCCAACCACAGGACCTCGGTGCTATAATCGACGCAGTTGATGGTCTTGCTATCGTGGTGGCGACCGTTTACCTTCCCTATGTGGTAGAACTGGTGAATTCTGCAAGGAAATTTATCGTCTCTTTGAAAGCTAGGGAAGGCTTCTCGACCGCAGAAGCCAAGAGCGAATTGGTACACTGGGTAAATGAGCGGTTCGAGAGAGTGCGCGGTTTCCTGGCGTTGCGCGAGCTGAACAAAGCTCAACAAGTTTGCTCTGAATTCTCGTTTGCAGAACCTTCGTTCGTTCGAGTCATGCAAATTATCACCGAAGTTAGAATGACAGCTCTGCAGTCGACCCACTCGACGCACGTACCCAACAACCACGTCACGATGGTAGCTTCGTCGAATTCACGACATGCAAAAGGAAAACCACCGGCTCAACTCCGCCCTCCAGTGCCGCAGGATGTGCTGGAAGCACTGCCGACGATGAACGGCCAACGTCTCTGTATGAGATATTTGTCAAATATATCCTGTCCAAGCCGACAAAAAGTTGCTCCACACGGAAAAGAGGCCATTTTGCACCAGCAACGTTGCCCAGTATCGTGTTTGATTTTATTTCAAAGCACTACGGGGGCTTCGGAAAGAGTTCGCGTCGATTATGCGAGAAGAGTCAGATTGATGAAGTTGCCGGAGCGTGCTTGGTGGCCGGCGCACGCTCAGGCAGCCAAGAAAGCCACCTGAGACGACGGACTCAGTGTCATCCGTACCGTTGTGGTCTGAAGACTTTTTATCGCGATCGAGGAGCGAGAGAAGTACTAGTGGCATTGGCAGCGATGCTGCTGACAATGAAAAAATAAATAAGGCCAGAGGAGGGGCAATCGGCCCCATTGGCACCAGTGATATCCTGCCTCTTGACTGTGGGTCAGGGTGGGTCGGAGCCGATGTAGCAGCTAGTTTGTGCATCGGCAAAAATCACGAAAGCATTTCAGCGGCGAGTGACAGTAAACTCAACCGATGCGGCAGGTCTAAGTCTGCGACACGTTTTCCTGCAAACAACATGGCAGAAGGAGATGGGTATGTTAGTCCTGGCAGAAGTGCCCAGGCAAACGACATGATCACTCATGGTCTCGTCCAATATTTACTGCACCAACAACGAGCTTATTCACAGACACTTGCAGCGCAACATCGGCTCCTCTCATTCAGTCGTGACCAAAATTCTTCCGAATTGCGCGAGGCACTGTCGGGTTTTGGGCTGTTGCTGCCAAAACAACCATCGCCAGCTTTTACAATGGTCGACGGTCAGCAGAAGCATTGGATTGACTCCAAAAAGCAACGTGTATTCTCCGCTTTCTTACGAAAATCGCGGATGCAATTACCCCAATTTGTTCGACTTCTCCGTGGTGAATCGACTCACGACTCACGCCCAAATAAAGCTCTCGAGATACCATCAAATTCACCAGCCTGGTCTTCGTATCGATATAGGCACGAGTGGGAGGATATCGTTCGACATGGTGTTCGACCTCACTGGAAGAATTCGTTTCAAGTGCAACACAAGCCCCCGAAAAATCATGCATCGGCTCACATGGCCATGAACTCGCTCATCAAGCAAATTCGGAAAGGCCAGGATGCAGGGCAGTACCTGGTTCTTGACATTGATCTGTTGTCGGCATTGGACAACATTACTTGTAGTCCGTTTGGGGCTGTACAATAAGGTACAACACCTTTATCGGAAGATGCACGCGTTATACATGATCTTTCTTATCCAGAAGGATGCTCCGTCAACGATAATACCGTCGACAATGATCTCGTCGCTGTCGTCTACGACGGAGCTCACGATTTAGCTAAGCGCATATTGGAGGTGGAGCAACAATTTCCTGGAATCACGAAAATGATGTCGGGTGACGTTGCAGGCGCCTTCCGGTACCTCGCGATTAATGCTGACCATGTGGGTCAATTCGCGGGTACAATTCCTGAACTCGGCATTCTGATCATCGATTTGTGCTGTCCATTCGGTTGGGCTTTATCTCCTCAACATTACTGGACCGCCGGTGCGGCAATTAATCATTTGTACGCGTCTTTCTCCCCGAAATGGCCGTATCAGCCTTCCGAAGGTGCGCACAACTTCGAGTCCAAGACATGGTGCGACGACCATAATCTGATCGAGCCGGATATTGGGTCTAGACTACCCGAGGCCAATCTTGCTCTTCGACGATCTATGACGTCAATACTTGGTCCAGAAGCAGTAAACGAAGATAAGTTTACATCGTGGAAAAACGAAGGAAAAATGCTCGGACTGACGTGGAACATCCCTCGTTCAACGCTCTCGATGCCACCAGAAAAGTATCGAAGGCTCTAGCACGCATAAACGATATGCTAAGTCAAGATGCAACAACGCAGCGGAACCTTCGTAAGCTGTTAGGCAGCCTTCGACATGTGGTGACATGCCTCCCATCCGCAAAACCGTTTTTCCAACAGATATCCTCCTTGACGTGGGGCCCTCGACGATACTCGGTCATTCCAGTCAGTCGAGGGGCACAAGACGATCTGCATTGGTTTCGGTTAATTTTGCTTACGGCAGAGCTCAACTCAGTGCCCTTATCTCGTTTTTCAGGCACACAACCAATTGACTACGAGATTTTCATGGATGCCAGTGACTGTGGATTGTGCGCGCTGTTTCCAGCACGTCGCGAATACGTTCAAGTACAATTTAACCACGAAGAATTGCGGAGTATCGCAGAATTTCGCTCCACGGGCAACGGCGACTACAATATTAATTTGAGAGAATTGATGAGTGCCGTGTTTGCCGCTATCGTCTGGGGAAGATTTTGGGCAGGCTCATGCAACGTCAAACTTCGTCACGTGCGTTTCTGGATTGATAACACTTCCGCAATCGCATGGCACAATCGTCGCTCCAGTCGTAACCAGGAAGCCCAAATGATGCTCCGAATTCTCGGGCTCCTCGAAGTGAAACACCTATTTTTTGCGACGGCTGCGCATATCGCCGGCGAAGCGAACATTATGGCTGACGCGGGATCTCGGGTGTGGCAGTCATCGCAGCATCGTTTAACATTTACTAATCTTGCTTCTGGGTGGTCACAGGCCGAGCTTCCAGCCAGCTCAAGGAGGCTCTCGCAAGTTTGGGCGCGTTTTTGCGAGAAGGGGCCCTTGCAGATTCGTCCCAAGATCATTACAGGAGGTACTGGAAACAATGGTCCGACTGGTGCGAGTGGATGAGGTACTCGCGTTGGCTTTCAGCCAGTGACTTAAATGCAAATGCTGTGCAATTGGGAGCGTTTGCAGTATACCTATGGAGGTTTGGGATGAATAAAGCCGGAACCGGCAACACATACTCGACGATTTGCTCCAAGTTGTGTGCCGTCAGGTGGTACCACCGAAACAACCTGGGGTACGATCCTGGCGTGAACGCAAGTCATGCTATTCTGCTTCGAGGCATTCGACGGTTCACATCACCAGTGGCCAAGCAGTTTCCGCTTTCAGTCCGCCTTCTCCACGTCATTCTCCGCAGACTGGACCTCCAGCATGCGCGCGCACGCTTGCAATGGGGTGGTCTACTGCTTGGATATTTTTTCTGTTACGCAGGTCCGAATATTTGTACATCGGGCGTCAGCATCACGCTTACGTGTTGAAACTGGGTGGCATTTCGTTCTATGATGAAGGAGGTCAAGAACGCAAATCACACAAAGCTCGTCGAGTAGGAATAAAACTATTGGGGGCGAAAAACAACCAGTATGGCCGCGAGGAGGTTAGATTCCACGATAAATCCGGTGACAGGGTCATCTGCCCAGTCTCGGCGGCGCGTTGGATTATCAAGGGTGCACGATCATTTGGTAAGAAAGCGGACCAACCAGCATTATCGACGAGCGCAGCAACAGGTATTTCAGCAAAGGAGACATCAACACTCATCAAAACAGCCGCCCGCGAAAGCGGTCTGGACCCAACCCGATATTCTACACACTCAGTTCGTGTTGGTGGGGCAACGGCACTTTTAAACGCAGGAGCAGATCGACTGACCATAAAAGTTATGGGGCGATGGCTCTCTAGTGCTTTCGAGGAATACCCAGTGTTAACAGCTCAAGGTTCGTCCGGACTGTCGAAGTTGATGTGCTGAATTCGCTCGTGATTTGACCGACTTTCCTTCGAGGACGAGCAACGGCGGATTTGATGGGGGTGCCGCCACTCCTCACCCACGAGGAAAAATGTGATTAATTTCCCCACTCGATAGCGATTGTTGGAAATGGTTGGTTTTGAAACGGACCAAGAGCTCGAAGAGGTTGAAGGTCAACGGCAAAACGTCGGTTTCCCGGTCGCGGTAGAGATTGAGAAATAGGCTAGGCATTTCGAAAGCTCCGTTGTAGCGCACAACCCGCCACTCCTCACCCACGAGGAAAAATGTGATTAATTTCCCCACTCGATAGCGATTGTTGGAAATAGACTCACCGGCACAGGAGATATAAATTCCAGACGTAGTCTAATATTGGTCATTGCGGCGCTGTGAACTTTCGAATGGCCGAAATAAAAGAGCATGATGGCGGTGGATGTATCACTAACAATCAACTATCAGATGAGAAAAGCGTCAATTTTGAATTGACCAAACTACGGTAAATTCAATCCGAGAAATGGTTTGGTCACCTTGATCGTTAAGCCTTGGTCCAGTTACTTGCGTTGGCTGTCTGGAAGTTGCCCGATTCTCGATAGCGACAAATCGTTTCGTAGCCGTCCTCGATCCCCGTAGAGTATTCGAGTATCATGAACGAGGACGCAACCCTGTTGAACGATAAGGCGCTGAACGACAAGATCCCTCCCCATTTCGTTGGGTATCGATCGCTTTTACCGTTGCAGTCACTGTCGGTGTAGAAGACAATCTGTACGTTCTTGCCGCCTTCATACGTGGCAACGGTGGGCAGACCCGACCACTTGACGGACGACACCGCGTCATTGAGTTCGTCGCAATCCAAGTTAACGCATCGATTCGACGTGAACACTCCGAGCGTCCCGATTTTGTTGCGCAAGTTGACGTCGCGGTAGAACTCGATTTCCCTGAGTAAAATGTCATGTCGCCTTTTGCTGCTGCGACGACGACAAAGACAGCTATGAGCGAAAGTTGTAGTAGCAGCGGCATGAAGGCAGGAACTGAATTGTTGTGTTGTGCTTGATGGGGTAACTTTGGGAATGAGGGTGAACGAGTGGGGATTGCGCCCGCTTATTTCGTTGTGGTGTCGATCAAGCAGCTTCCAGGAGTAGTTTGGAGTTGATTTGTCAGTACTCATTTTTTCCTCCCCACCTGTAGTATGCTGTTCAAGACTCTTCCTCTTGAATCAAGAGGAACGAACGATATATTATTTCGAAATCATGTTGTTGTCTGATTACTAGCTAGTGTCATCTGTAGTCAAAAGTGCGAACAATCTGGAGTAATGCTGGCTTTTGGGCGCAGCTGAAAAGCGGTTTTTCCGAGTGGGCAGGTTTTACAACAACGGTAGAGGGCACCTGGCTGATCAGATTCCGAAGGTGACAGCCTAACGAATTAACAGGCGAACTCGCTCTCTTTCTCTCTCTGCCGAGCTCTCTGCTAGCCGATCAGACTCCATTGGCAGCGAGCGAGGTAGTGTAGTGGGTCTTAGCGAAAAGCCACACTCTAGGGAAGCTGGCGCTTCCTGGCGAACCCAAAGTCTATTGTGAGTCCTACAGAGTAGATTTTGTTCTGCCTATTACTATCAAGCCTTGTCCGTTTGCCTAACAGTAGTTTCCTAACTCCTAAGTAGCCAGCCCGGCATCGCATCTCATGCGATGCCCTGTGAGTAGATGGAGACTTGTCAATCAGTAACTCCCCACTACACTGCCCTCCCAAAGTCTTCATCACTCCTGCATGTCTGGTTAGCAAGTTCGGTTATGCTTAGTGCAGTGGCCGATCTGTAGGCCTCGACTTTGAGTTGATTTGTGAAGCCACATGCTGCTCGAACTTTCTGTCGTTCGATCGCACCGCAAACTGCGTTAACAGGACTGGTATATCCTTGCTGAGCTGTCGGGTAGACTCCCAAGAGTCTTCAATGTGCTCAAAGCCTTTCCAGCTCACCAAGACTTCGTAGTCCTTTTTTCATTGTTCCAACGAGACCGTATCAGTTCTGCTACCGATAGTACCAGCCCTTGTGCGGCAATGTGGTTGCGGATCTCCTCGGTCACTTGTAGTGAGCTATCGGAATAAAATTTCAGGCGGGATGGGTGAACATCCACTTCCTCCCCGTCAAGAGATGACGAACAGCAAAAAATGCGTGTCAGCACGTACCACCTGGTACGGTCCCACCCACGCGACAAACAGCTTGTCATAGTGCTTTTGATCGACTCTCGATTGGAGCACGTAATCCCCAACGTCAAAATTAGGTTTCTGAGCGTATCTCTGCGCTCTCTGGTTGCGTAAGGTCTGTCGTCTACGCTCCTGTAGCATCGGTTTATGTAGGTCTCGAATACCCTTCCTCAAGTTTTCTAGCCACGTCGAAATGGCTGCTGAATGCGAAGGCAATTCAAGGATCTCTTTCTGGCGTTTGTCCATGCACAGTGTCAATGGCGACGGAAGCGGAAGTCCACAAAACAATTCGACAGGGGCCCTGTTGCCAAGTGATCGAACCGGTGTGTGATTTAAGCTAGATTGAAGCATCGGCACGAAAAATGTCCAATCGTGTATATCTACCTTGTACTCGAGGCAAAAACCCGAAGCACTTGTAAAATATCCCGATTTGCACGCTCCACACTTCCATTTAACCACGGACATTAAGCCACAGTAAATTCATGGCGTGCCTTAAGTCGCCGACACACTTCCGTCATTACGTCGTTTTTAAAATGGGATCCTTGATCACTGATCCAAAGTGTAGGCAAGCCGAATCTGCTATACCACGCAAGCATTGCATCGACAACTACCGTACTAGTTGGATTTGCGCAGGGTGTGAGTTCGGTGAAATGCGTTGCTTCATCTTTCAACACGAGGAGATATCGATCACCTTCAAAACTATCTCCAAGTGACAAGAAATCAAAATGCAGGGCGCCATTACGCTCATTCGTTCTGTATGTTTCACTCCACGGTCGCTGTATAATCTTGCTACCTTTCACATGTTTGCACATTAGACAAGACCGTAGGAAAGTATCGGCTCGTGCGTGGAGGTGGTGAACATCAAAGTGTCTGCCAACACTTGTCACCATTGCGTCTCGACCGCGGTGTCCCTGAGGACTACAGTGAGCAACTATCAGCAGCCTCTGCACCAAACCATCTGCACTTTTAGGTATCCAGATTCTGTCCTGGATATACCACCCATTGTCATCATCACCAGTCGCCGAACGAGGTCGTTCTTCAGCATGTATTTTTGAACAGCTAGAATAGCGTTGAGCGTCGGCCATTCAAATTCTGGGTCGTCTAATGGTCGTAAGCACTGAGGTTGAGACGGTGCTGTCTGTCGCTCAGCTGGTTGACACCGCTGCTTTTCAGACTCAACTGCTATGGATCTATTTTTGCCATTGCGTTGCCGTTTTGTCCGTGTGCGATGTCCTACAATCTCATCACGACTCCGCTTTCTTAACTGCATAACATTGAGACGCACCGATGAATCATGATTGCCTGCCCACCTTGAGATCATGTCCGCCCAGACGTTTGATTCGCCGTCAATGTGTTCCACTTCGTAACGGTACTCCATAAGTTTGGTGGACCATCTAAGCAACTTGCCACGGATGTGCTTTTTTACTTCTTTTCCTGGAGCGAACACGTAAATTAAATTACGGTGGTCACAGTAGAGCTTAAAGCCTTCAGGGCGAAGCAACAGATAGCTGAGTTTGTCACAGGCGCAAATTATCGGGTACGTCTCTTTCTCTATTATACTCCAATTGCATTGAGACCCGGTGAAACTACCGCTCAAACAGATCAGGAGTTCGTGTTGTTGCTCGTGAACTTCTTTTTGTGGCTCCCATTTCGCCACCTGTGACACAAGCACCGACCATCCTAAATCGGATGCACCCGTGAGTAAACATGTAGTCGCTCCATTCTTCGGAAAAGCTAAAGCCACACTTGTAGATAGCAACTTTTTCATGTCATCATAAGCTTCTCGCTCCACTGTACTTAAATGCACTGCAATTCCGGATGCAACTCTCTTAGTGCGCTTGGAGGCACTTGCAAGAGCCGAATCGAGTGCGTCCTGTAGTGGGCGAATTACCCGAGCGTAGTCTATCAACGAATCTCTCATCCAATTCGTCGCGCAGATGAATTGCTGTAATTCACCAGCCGTGCTTGGGTAAGGTAGCGCCTGCAGGGAACGAATTCTCTCCGGGTCATGATGAACGCCGTTCCCATTAAGCAGCTTTCCGCACCAGCGAACTTCACGCTCAAACAGGCTTGACTTCTTTGGACTAATCTTGAAGCCAAAAAATCTAACAACTCGAACAACCTTTCCAGTTTTTCGAGATAAGTGCTTGCGTTGTTTGCAAACAACAGGAGGTCATCAATCCATACCAACAAATGCTTATGCATTAACTCCTCCAGGCATTTCTGAATTGTCGACTGGAAAAAGAGTGCGGCGTCTGTGCAGCCTTGGGGAACGCGGCGCGGAGTGTACACTTTCCTATGTGTCATGTATGATAACCACTCTTGGCATTCCTCCGCAAGTCCAATCTGCCAATATCCCTTGATAAAATCGAACAGACCAAAACATTGCGCTCCTTTGACGTCTTCTAAGTCAACATGCAAGTCAGGCATGATTCCCACAATCGCTTCAATGAACGCATTCACAGGCTTATAATCTGCTGTCTGGCGAAATTCACCTCCGGTTTTGCGCACAGGAAGGACTGGGCAGGCCCGTCGACTCTCAGTATTTTCATAAACCCAACCTAGCTTTACCAATTCATCATTGAAATCATCAAGAAACTTTCGAACTTCTGGTGGGTATCGTCTCGCCTTACAACGATACGGTTCCGCACCAGGTTTCAATCTGACCTTCATTGGTGGCACACGAGCAGGCGGGTCGTCTCCCAATTTGAGCCTCCAGATATCAAACCGCGTGGCAATTCTCCGAAGGGCAGGCACAAATTCCATCGGAAATCCTTTTGCAATTGCCTTCTCAATTAGAATTTCAACAGCGGCCCGCACTTCACCACTTAGGTTCACTTCACTACCAATTTGGGGTTCATCAATATCATCAAATTCATCATCTTGTTCATTTTGCACAGCATTGGCCACAAACATGTCAAGTTGCTTTTGGACATCAATGCCAAGCATCGTTAACACATCGTTACCAAGCAAAAATTCGGCCGAGTCACCGGGAATAATAAGACATTCTACCGGTTTGGCGATCCGAGCACTGCCAGCTGCTGTGCGCAGTCTAAGATGCAGGTTCACAGTCATTTTCACTTCGATTAGTTTTTCATCGGCTCCTTTGCAAGTGAGTGGCTCCTCCAACCTCACTGCAGTCACCTCAGGGCAAACCGTCACAAATCGTTCATACACACTTCTGCTCAAGCCGGACCTGTCTGCACCGCTATCGGCGCAGAAAGCCACTGTGTAAGCATCTTCCAACATGATTGAGCGAGTCTCGGTTGACAGGCATTCGGCTAGTCTTCGTATGTTAGGGATGCCTCCCCGCTGAAGGCTGCTCACCTTTCTTCTTGTGTTCGGCGGTGAGTCGATCACGGACTTCTTGAGTGGCAGTCGGGCATCGACTGAGGTAGTGTTTGCCGCCGCAATGAAAACACCCATCTTTTGGAATGTCTTTCTTGTTGGCTGTTTCGTTCTGGTCATCAGACTTTTTGATTTCCCTCTCACCAATGTTCTTAGGTCGTTTTTCAAGTTGTTGTTGCTGACTTTGCACTTGTCGTTTGTTGTTACGAAAGGGCCGCGGTTGATCACGTGTCTGCAGTTTGCGTGTTGTCTCCTTTCCACGTTTTAAAGCACGGTCTTCAATCGCTTGCTCGAGAGCTTGCTGGTTAATGAGACTCGATAACTTCAAAACATTGGTCATTGCTTCCGGGAGTCGATATTCTATCTCGTTTTTCACCTTCTCTTTCAACAGATCGGGCAACGAGTTGACCAACAGCTTGCATTTCTTCTTTACGCCTTTTTCTCCTTCAAAAAGCTGGCAAACCCGTACTTCTTGATCAACATGTTGCAGGCCACAAAATAATCGGTCACACGCGACTGGATGTCAAGGTTTTCCATATTCATCGTAAGCTCCTTGCGAAACAACTCATTTACAGGCGGCAGTACTTGGTTCTGGTAGCTGTCAGTGATGGCACGAATCTGCTGCAACAAGTATTCGTCCGTCAAGTCACTCTTACAGACTCCCCAACTTGCCTCACACAAAGTTGTCAACAAGTCGTCGTCGAACGAATTCTTGATGCTCTTCAGTACCGCACTGAAGTCTTCTTTTCCATCTTTGCAACGTTCTTTTGTCGCTTCTTCGTACTCCTTACGGAGCTTGAGCCATTTAATCAATGCGTCGCGCGAGGTTGATGTCACTTTTGGCGCCGCTATGATTGCAAAGATTGGCTGTGGGGCGCGAGTAATAGTGGCTGAGCTCGACGAACTTGCCGTCGTCTCACTCACAGTTAGCTGCCGCTTCTCTTCCACGCTAGAGACATTCACAGTCTGGTCGTGGTTGTTGTCACCGTCGCTGGCCATTTTCGTTTAGTCCTTCAGTCAGTTGTGGTCGCGAGACCTAGCAACTAAAGAATTCTTTGTAGTGGGTCTTAGCGAAAAGCCACACTCTAGGAAGCTGGCGCTTCCTGGCGAACCCAAAGTCTATTGTGAGTCCTACAGAGTAGATTTTGTTCTGCCTATTACTATCAAGCCTTGTCCGTTTGCCTAACAGTAGTTTCCTAACTCCTAAGTAGCCAGCCCGGCATCGCAACTCATGCGATACCCTGTGAGTAGATGGAGACTTGTCAATCAGTAACTCCCCACTACAGGTAGCCAAAACAGTATTTCGAAGTCCCCATTCGAAGTTTTCCTGTGCAACGCGCACACATCATAATTCGCTTTTCTACTCCGTCTACTCCCTGTCTACCAGCCAGCAGGCAGCGCACCTGGGTGCTTGTGTGTCCAGAATATGTCCCGGTTGCTCAGCTGGACGCTCCGTGCTACGGAGAGATCGTTTCACGCAGCTCAAGCTCTTCTGTGCGCGTTAGGATTGTCACTGACTCGAGCGGACATCGGCCCAAGATAGTCTCACTGCCACGTTCAGTTGCTGACCGACGGACTCTCAGTGATCAACACAATGTATCGCCGGACGCTGGATGCCTGCTTCGACTCCCAGTGTACGCAGAATATGGCGATGGGTATGTGCACGGACAAGCTGTGTCCTTTACCGAAGAAAAATCACGGTGTCAACATCTGACGGAGATGTGTCAGTCGAGTCTGAACACGTGAGCGAAGTGGCACCTGCCATAGCAACTCTCCTGTGGAAATGTCGCCTGGTTGTGTCTATCGACTCGATCAGCGCTCTCGAAGCAGCTCACGGACTCATACTCGATCGCTTGCTCGGCCAAAACGGGCAGAGGGCAACAAAAAGCTTCAGCAAACTTCTGGCCGGTGTGGCCGTGCCGTCATCGTTTCCGAAACCAAGTGATACGCTTCCCTGAATTTGCCCCCGTTCGGGCACAATTCGTGACATTCGAGTGGGTCACGTTGTTGACTTCGCTTACTATGTAGATGGTGACAGATCACTGCCACCGCGTCTAGACATTGGGGCTTTCTACTGTGATGATCCATCGGCCGAAGTGTCAGCTCCTCCTGTCACGGAGGAGGTTCCCGACAATAGTGGGTCACTAAGCAATCGCGGCAATGACGACGACGGCGGCAACTTCGAGGATCTCCTCACAACCCTGGAAGTGGAGACAAGAGCGCCAAAACGAGGGCGTATGCCCGACACGCGCACAACACAACAAGGTTCAGAATTATTGCATCCAACGACGCATGCTATCTTAAGAGCGCTGGCCGATGACCCCGGCCTACTCCGGAGTTATATCGACCAGCTCGAACGAACTGATTCCAACTCTAAGCGCCAACGCATAAGCGCTGCAGGAACTGCAGCAAACCAGTCCCCTTCCGTTCAAGGTGCTCCTTCAATGAGGTCAGAGACTGAGAACGCATTTTCCAGTGCAAGGATGCGCAACATGTCAGCCATCTCGGATTTTGTCAGAACAGATAACAATGCAGACAACCATCAGCGATTCCGGCCGTCAACAGCTCAAGAAATGATTCATGACGCGATATCTGCAGCAGAATATCAAGGTAAGGAACCTATGGCATTTATTGATCATGCACGTACTTCGGACGCGACAAAGTTCATGCCACATCCAGCGGTTCTACGGCGGATTTATTCGTTCGACTTCGGTCCGGGCGAGCTGTCAATACTACATCTGACACGATTCGATCTCGTCGCTCAGCTCGACTTATCAGACAGGAACGATATCAATCTGGCAAATTATTCCAGCAAGTTGGGTCTCCCTCGGACCCCAAAAGCGCCTACGCGGTCTCAGCTAGTGTCTGCAATTGCGGCTCTCAACTCCTACGCGGGTGAATTTTTCGATAAGCCGACTCGTCAATTGATTGCAGCATCTCAAGCCTTTGCAGATCAGCTGGAAGACTTTGATCCATGGTCACCAAAGGAAATCAAAGCTGTCGCGTTTTGGTTCAGCAAGGTTTTTGGCGCTTACAGACGTGCGGTGGAGCAGGACCTATCCACAGGTCAAAGTACCCGCTTGCAAATTCGGAATCGCATAAGCTTTCAGGATGCAGAACTCAGCAGTATCACGTTCAAGTTGTCGTGCGGCGGCTCAATGTCTCATCGTCATGTCTCGAATCTAAGCACCGATCGTGACAACCAAGGAACACTGTCAACGTTTCGCCGGGATCGGGTCGTGGCATCAGGCCCACGACAAAAGGGCCGCCCAGTACCGCAAGATGTTATGAGCCACACGCCCAAACAGAATGGCCGACAACTCTGCTTGAGATACATTTCTGCGCAAGGGTGCCCGTCAACTTCGCCAGAACAATGCACCCGGCCATACCTCGCTCACTTCACTGTTGACTCGATTCATCCATCGGTGCATGCATTTGTGACCGAGCGTTATGGGGGTCGAAGGTACCTGCGGAGTCGCATTGAATCGAGGTAAACCGACCACGCCGAGATATCATGCAGGCCTTACCGCTGCTTCAACTTGTTGAAGAAACTCGATCGGCATTGGAGGCACAACTGCAATTAGCGGAAGCCAAAATTCGCAAGGCTCGAGTGACTATACTCAGTCAACACGAGATTGTGCCCTCGTCAACGCAGAGTTCTCGCAAATACTCCGAAGATCCAGTATCTTGCGTCGACTACAAGACTGTTCAGCATCTGTCGGCGTACATCGCCAAGCACGGCGCATCGATCTCAGATACTATACGAGCTTGGAGAGGGCAGACAGAAGAGGACAATAGACCAAACAAAGCTCTCGACGTGACTCATTTGCCATGGCTGTTACATGGCTACGATCAGGTGGCAATACTCATCGACATCGCGTCTTCCGGTGTACGACATCGGTTTCGAAACTCCATAGTGCCGCCGCAGCCTATCTACAAAAATCACGCGTCTGCACAAATGCTGGAGTCTGCGTTACTCCGTAGCATCGGCGAAGGTCAACAAAATGGCACATACTTGGTAGTCAACGCAAGCACAGCTACGACATGGACCGATCTGCACTTTAGTCCATTCAGGTGCGTACCCAAACCAGGTGCGGACACCGCAGATGAGGCTCGAGTCATTCATGATCTATCGCACCCCGTGGAAACTCTACCAACGATTGGTCAGACCAAAATTGTATTCCACCTCTGACGTACGCACATGTGGACGCTATCGCACGTCGCATTCTCGAGCTTCGCATGATGTATCCTGGTGTGAGAATTTTTATGATGACAGGCGATGTGAAGTCGGCATTTAGAATTATCCCTGTCCACGAGTCGGTCAGCCCATATTTTGCGGGCAAAATCCATCAGCACGACCTCACCGTTCTCGACCTATCGCTGCCATTCGGATGGACAGGGTCACCAGCGTACTACGGTGTGTTCGGTGCCGCCGTGTCGTTTCTTGTTCGGCGTGAAAGTCCCGCTAGCATGAATCCAACAAGCGAAGATGCGGTGAAATTTTTCTGTTACGACTGGGTCGACGACCACGTGCTTATTGAACCATCCACCCAAGGCCGTCTATCGGCATGCGAGGCCGCACTTCGCCTGGCCATGATGGCAGTCCTTGGCCCTCGAGCAATGAACGAGAAAAATTCACAAAATGGGATACAAAGCTAACTGCTCTCGGCCTCGAATGGGATACTGAAGCGGCTACTGTTTCGATGCCAGAACGGAAGATCAGGAAAGCGTTATCTCGGATTCAAGAAATGAGACTATCCTCATCGACAACACGATCTGCGCTGGAAAAACTATTGGGAAGTTTGAGACATATATGTATGTGCATTCGGCCAGCCAAGCCGTTTTTTCAAAGACTCGCGAGGTTGTGGCGGAAGTCCCCGCGGTTTGGCTCAGTAGCGCTGTCCAAAGAAGCTCGGCTGGATCTACACTGGTTCGAAGCTATTGTACTTCATGGTCGGCTTTGCAGCGTACCACTAACGTTGTTTAAGGATCTTCCTACACCAGCGGTCCATATTTATATGGACGCTAGCAACGAAGGTCTCTGCGTTCTACATCCCGCACGACGCGAATTCCTGAGAATCCGGTTCGACACGCAAGAAAAAGCGCTAATCGAGAATGGCTCTCTTTCAATTAACGTCAGGGAACAACTCAGCGCAACATTTGCGGCTCTCGTCTGGGATGCACAATGGACATGCCACGACCGCAGTGAGGTCACACACGTCCGCGCCTGGATTGATAACAAGGCTGCAGTGACATGGTGCAACAAGCGTTACAGCAACAATGAGTTTTCTCAAGAAATGAATCGTGTTATTGGTGCGACAGAAGCAATGTACGGGATTCGATTATCTGCCGAGCATCTACCAGGACACCGCAATGGCTTTGCAGATCTGGGATCACGTGCATGGACTGACATTAATTTGCTATCTAAGTGGAGGGAACTAACTTCTACATGGACGCAGGTTTTCGTCCCGGCACATTTCAGGAAAATTTACACCGGCGTCTCGTCGCCCTTCAAGTCCGATCCCTCGCAGATACTTCACTTCGACAGTATATTAGCACGTGAAATCAATGGTGTGCGTTCTGTTCGCTTGTCCAACGCCCAAGATGGCTTCCGAGAGATACCCCTATCAACAGTCTCTTCAGTTGGCTCTGTTTGCAGTCGACGCGTGGTCAGCCAATGGATGCAAAACAGCAGGAGCAGTCCAAGCAAAACTCAGTCACGTTAAGTGGTTTCACAGAGTATTCGCCGGATTTACTCCCCAACTCAACGACAGTCACAGTGCAGCGCTGGCCGGAATGCGTCGACTCAGTTTACCAACACAACCAAAAGAGCCCGTTACATTTGGAATGCTCGAGTGAATTGCCCAGCGAATCGCAGTCAGTAGCGCCCAGCACCGCCTCATTTTTGGGCTACGGTGCTGGGCTTCTACTTTCTACTAAGAAGTTCCGAGTACTTACTTGTTAAAGGAAGTCGGCACCACTATGCTCTACAAGTGAAAGATGTCCAAGTACTAGCCAAAAACGGGACGCCCTGTTTTCGGGCAGCCGACGCATTTACTGTTCAAGTCATCTTCAGAGGTAGCAAGACCGACCAAGTCGGCCGGGGGCCACTCGAAGTTTGCAGCGGCCAGGGCACAAGCTCGTTTGTCCCGTAATTGCTGCCACTTTCCTCCTAAAAATGCGGTGGAAGCGCAACTGCAACCGACTGACCCGATCTGCTCAGTTAACCGGTCAACAATGGTACGAGCCGAAGACGTGTCAAGAATGATCAAGGCAGCGGCCAAAGCCGTGGGAAGAGATCCAGCCAAATACTCATGCCACTCGCTCCGCAGCGGCGGCGCAACTGCTCTACTTGCGGCCAAGATCGACTCAACCTCGATAAAATTACACGGAAGATGGTCTTCGGACACTTTCCAGCGTTACATCCACTATTCAGACAAAGTGGGAAATCAACTGGCGGAAGAAATGACGGGGAAAGACATCAATCACACGTCACCAACGAACCGACACAAATAAAGGGGATCACACCGTCCTCATCGGTGTGCACGTCCCGGTCACGTGGCGACGTTCAATATATTGCCTTTCCCCAAAACATTCTGCCAACTAGTGCTCAACACTGCTTACAAGGAAAATGCAGTTTACCTACGCTGATATCTTTCAGTATCCCCTTAAAGTTTGACTGGATGTGTATACGAAATTATGCTGCTGCTTTATGGTGGAACCTCGAAACTACACTCATTCTGGTTCATCATCGTCAACGCTTGCTCCGCATCTAGTTGAGTGGTCATAGCGGGTAGCAGCGCGGCTTGGACGCTCAGCAGTCTGTCGCTCAAGGGAACTGTGAAAAACTCATCAATCGGCCCAGTTGGTACAAATCATGCTGAAACGTGAGAATGTCACCGTGACATTGGTGGTTCCAGCTGATGGTGGTTGTGTTCGGTCGGTGCGACTCATCCATGTCGATCAAAACTCAATATCCTCGATCGCTTGTTGGGACGTACACAATATTTCTCCACCGGAGATCGCCGTGGCAATAGTTGCAGTCATGCCAAAACTTCAAAGCTGTTAGCATGCCTTGTAGCCATTCGTGCACTTCCCCCACATTCTCGGGTTCTCTGGAAAAGCCCAGTGGTTAAAGTTGCACAGTGATACTAGAGCTCTGCTCGTCTGATAGTTCCAACTTGCGCACGGTCTGAAGACAAGTCTTCCCATGCCCTCGACTGCTTAATCCTTGAAGAGTCGTGTAGATGTCAATAAGCCGTCCAAAATCGTCTCCATCAAGACATTGCTGGCGCTGGATGGTACGCTTGACGAAATCATCCATCAGCTCAATCGTTCGTCGTTCCGTGACATGGGGGTGTATGGCATCAGATCGCTCGCATACGTTCGCTTGAATAAGGTGACCATGGCGACAAGGAAAATGACAAGTTGTAGAACGTCTTGAGCACCTCTTCCTTCTGCGCGATGATAGAGGAGAATTCGACGACTTTCTCTGCGCGAAGGTGACGATCAATCGTGACAATTTTGAGTCTAGCTCCACTGGTTGCATATCCGAGAATGTACGGAAGATTTCCATAAAACATTGGATTTCACTTTCGCATTTTTTGGTCAATTCCTTGCATGATACATCGATGACCGTGGAAGAACTCTTCTCTTCACCACGAAGAAGCACCAATCCATCATAATGCACAATGAGATCTGGGCGCAATCCCTTCGTGGTCCCAGTGTTGTCGACACGATTTTTGCGGAAAGTGAGGAAAATCCCTTTGGCGAGGCATAGGTGTCTCGGAGTGCGGAATAAGTCATCGTAGAATGCCTGCCATGTGTTCTCAGATGCCACTCGACTGGTGCATTCGAGTAAATAGGACTCAATCATCGTCGTCAAATCCTTGCACTGAAGAAAATCTCCATTCTTGTCACAGATCTTCTCCGCTGTTGTATCATCATCCAGCGTAAGCCTAAAAGGAAGTGGTTGTTGAAATATGACATTCAATTCCGTCGGCTTGGGAAGCGCAGCAATGTTCATCTTCGAATACTCAAACAAATCTTCCAGTTTGGCGAGCCTTTCCTCCGACAATTTGCGTTTTCTAGGCCACGTTTTCTAGGCCACGCCAACACACCAACACCAACCGCAGCTTCTGGGAGTTCCACCAGCACGTGAATTTGTTTATCTCCGGGCGTGAAACTCGTCCCAAACAATTCCTCTTTGTTGAGCCTCGAAGACGAAAGCATCCCGTCATAGTCAGTCAATGCCACCTTTCAAAAGCTTTCCGTGTTGCGGTCGTGCCTCATCCACGAGATTTCCCCTTCTTCCGCTCCAAGTAGAGCGTCAACGTGGCAGGGTAAACCTCAATGCGGTTGCTAACGACTCTGTATCTGCTTGCGATGGCCTTTTGCAGCGCACTCACTTTCGCATCGCTTGGGATCTTCACCGGAAGCACAGTTCCTTCGACGTATACGGCGCACACCAGCTCGACCTCCGCCATGATCCTCGCGCGAAAAGTTCTCGACTAAGAATTCATGCTCATAATCACATTTCTCTAATAGACCTACAGTAGAGAATGGTAGAACGAAAGAAGAATTTGCGCGAAACACGAAACACGATATTTATCAGAAAATGCTGACTGTAAATGGATATTTCTCTAATTCACATAACTAGAGAATTGGGTGAAACCGAAACTGCTGTACCCATATAGGATATATCCTATATGGGTACAGCAGTTTCGGTTTCCGAGAAATACGTGATGCACTTTCTTGGAAAAGCATTTTCCAAGAAAGTGGCTAATCTACCGACGCTGGGACAACCAGCTCATTTCCAAACTCTCACATCGACGAATCAACCAACCTACCAGTGCGTTTTGCGCCGTGACAGCCACCCCACCCTTCCGCCGGGACAGCTCGTGCTGCCGTGGTGAAGAGCAAGCTGCGCTTGCCAATATGCCTACTTGCCACCGTTCCACTTACTAACGAATAATCTAACCTGCCATTACGAGCTTACTCCTCGCACCGTGCTTGCTTGTGTGACAGGGAAGCTGCATGCACGTCGTCGACCTGCCGATTGACAATCAATTTGATATGACACATTTTTTCTAAGAAGGTTTGCTCTCCTCGGCACCACCATCTACGGCGAACCTTCTCACCCCGTCAAGCACAAAGGCCACGGCATTAACATCCACCTGCGCGAGACTTCCTAACCATTTTTGTCCTGATCGTTTCAAATAACTTTTGCATTTTTGAAGACAAATAGGTCTTTTAAAGAGCAACTTGTCTTCGCAATGTTGTCTTGGCATTGACAACAACAACCGGTTGGTAGATGGCCCACGATGGTGCACAACACGATCGTATCGTGGTATCCGCTATTTCACATAACTACAATTTGACTAAGACGAATCCTTCGCTTTACTGACTTCACCTTTTACCTCCACAAATGTATCATAATGTACCGTCATCAGCTAAGTAACTGTTACATTATATATAATCTGCGGAGTTGATGCGGAATTGTGTTTTTATTAAGGTGCTATACTTGGAAATTGTATCGAGCTCGGTACCTACTATCGGTGTGAACCACACTAATTAAGCTGTCGAATTAATCCCCGTTGGGCTGTCCGTACTTCGTAACCCGTAGCACTACCAGTAGTATTTACTTTAGTACAAAATATAGGATATCCAATATGGATACAGTAGTCTCGGTACCAGTTCGACTGTCCCCTTGCAGTCTGTGTCAGTGTAGAAGGCGATGCGCGAGTTCCCGTCGAAAGCGCCCCACTTGACGATGTCGCTCCAGTTGGCAGAAGTGGCGCGATCGTTGTAGCAGCTAAGATTGATGCACTGCTGCGGTTGGCCCAGGTAGTAGGTGTACTTGCCTCCGCTATCGTCGTGCCACATGTTGTCGTAGAATGTCACGCTCCCCACCATGCAGTCACCGACTCGAACGTGAACAGCGCGAAAAGTTGAAGAAGCAGTAAAACTGCGTTGCTGGGCGCCATTGTACCGGAATACTAGTAGTCACAACGACGACAATCGAGAAATGCTGTACTTCGGGCCAAGCTGCTTTTATCATCGTCACGCAGCGCTGAACAGCGTGGCAACGTGATTTGTGGAACTCCTGGTTCTCTTGGCTCATGACCCTCTCGTCCATAACTTAAATCATGCACAATCGATCCACACTAACTACGCGTTCTGGTCAGTTAGTGCGTGGCATCAGCGGCCAAGAAATATTAGATGGTAGCTTTTTTCTGTGGGTGCACCTTGTATCAGTAGTATATACTGGCACATTACACCGGCAGTTTTTTTCTTACCATTATTTTACAAGGAGAATAGGTTTCGAGCATTTCTAAGCGAGAGGAGGTATTTCTAACGACGCGACCACTCGACCAGCTGAGAGCGTGAGGAGACATCTGTTGCAGCTTAAGCGTCCACACAATCGATATGAAACAGCACACAGCAATTCTTCGCGTAATTTACGGTTAAGGTTAGGTCTGTATTTTCGGGGAAATTCCCCTCTTGGAGCCATTACCATTGGTCAGAATCTGTCGTGACTTTTGGCCAATAGTGACCCGCTACAGAAACAGAAAGTTCTCTTCTCCTCATTCGAGAATCTGCCGTCTGGAGGAAAGATGGTGCAGATCGCGCTAGTTTGTGTGATTGTTGGCGAGGCGGGAAATGTGTTTGATGTCGAAATCGACGATGCCCTGGCGGTGTGGCAGTTGAAGGACGTGATCTGGGAAAAGATCAAAGAGAAGTTTATAAACAACGAGAGATTCAAGGGTGTCGTTGCAATGGACCTGCAGCTCTTCCTGGCGAAGAAGGACGGCGCGTGGATGGGTGGGGCTGGCATGGAAACTGTGACGCTCGATGAGCATGGACACCCGCAAGGCTTCGTGCAGATGGATCCATTGTTGTGGATCAAGAACGTCAAATACTTCGGAGATAATTTTCAACCAAGCGAAGGAGAAATCCACGTGCTGGTGGTGGTTCCGCAACCACAAACGGGGTTATTGCTTCCTTATTCTCAAGTCGGCGACCTTGTTGTTGGTGACATTAAGCTTTCGATCACGCCTACTATGATTTTGAATCCGCCAGCACTGGTCGCGTTTTGGGAAGCATTGGTGAACGATCGTACCAAGGTCGAAGCTGACGCTTTGATTGAGTTACCCCGAGGCACGTATCTTCTCGGCACGCCGTCACTAGGCTCTCGTATCTACATTCGCCATTGCTACCCTGAGCTATGGAAGCGTTCTCAGCAGATGATCCATGATGTAGTGACGAAAACACCCCATCTTGTGATTCTCGGCAACCCTGGTATTGGCAAAACATTTTTTGGCTTTGTGATCTTGCTTCTTCTTGCGCGTGATGGCGCGACAGTGGTATATGAGAGCGGTATGCTCGAGAAGCGCATCTTATTCTCTCGCGATGCGGTGGGTCAAGGCTCACATCAAGACTTTGATCGCATTCTCGACCAGCCGACAACATATTACATCGTGGATGCCGTCAAGCCTGCATATTATGAAGCGAAGACGCTTCTTTTGACGTCACCGCGCCGCTCCATCTGGTACGAGTTCAACAAGACGAATTGCCGGTCCTGCTACATGCCAGTGTGGTCCATGAAGGAGATCCTGACGTGTCGTGAGCTGATGTACTCGGATACACCAGAGGCCGCCGTGCTGGATTGCTTTCGTCGTTGTGGTGGTATCGCACGCTATGTCTTGCGACTTGCGCAAGTTGGTGACCAGCAGGTGTTGCTTGAAAAGGCGCTTGAAACTGTTAACATGAGCTGGTTAGTACACGCCTGTGGAAAACCTGACGCGGACGACGCTCAAGTGTCACATCGATTGCTTCACTATCGTGTCAACAAACATTTTTTCAACGAGTACTTCGTCTTTGCATCGCAATATGTTCAGGAAGCAGTCTACAAGCGTCTGTACGAGAAGGATAAGCGGAAACTACTTGAGTTCATTGGTGTCTCGGATGGAATTGGCGCTCTTGCGGTGCTTCGTGGCCACTTGTTCGAAGAGCATGTGCACTCAGTGCTGCCGCGAGGTGGAGCGTTTCGAGTTCGGCGTCTGGTCGACAACAACAGGGCGAACGATGCTAAAGATGCTCCCATGGGAGATGAATGTGACGGCAAAGACGAGGATGCTGGCATGGATGTAGATGATGAGGGTGGGATGGAAGTGAGTACTGCTGCGGCGTTGGTCGACGATGGTGTCTCAACTATTTCCTTTCCGAGATCCGAGAAAATCGTTTTCAATGATGGCAGTGAAGTTGTCGCTGCTGCAAACGCGATTTATCTGCAGCCAGCGATGAAGAATTACCAGTCGGTGGATGCAATCATGAAG
Source organism: Phytophthora boehmeriae (assembly GCA_011947355.1). NCBI lineage: Eukaryota > Oomycota > Peronosporomycetes > Peronosporales > Peronosporaceae > Phytophthora > Phytophthora boehmeriae. The sequence continues at coordinate 84,036 of JAAVTJ010000143.1, read as the reverse complement.
CCAAATCTCCTGTTCCAGGTGACTGGTGCTCACAAACATCCCTGCAAGCAGAAAGGCCTCCACGATGTTTTAAAGCTTCTTGGAGATCCTGCAGCGTCGCAGCTGTACTTCGTGCTTCCACCAGACAGGTTCGCCAATTTTCCATATCAAAAGTATCTGGACTCCAAACGCAAAAGGATGGCGATGTCAAGCTACATGAACGTGCGCACGATACAGCAATTTGCAATGGAAGTCAAACTTGTGTCGGAGTAACTTAGCAGAATAAGAATACGTACTGAGGTTATTCCGAGGTTCCCAATCCGAGTTCCGATCGCTGCATTTTTGGATTAGTTAAGGATCAGGAACCAATCATTTTGAACCACTAAATGCATACGTTGTTTTGGCTATACCTTAATTTTTTAACCTAATAAATATAAAGTTAGTAATATACTAAGATGGCGTACTCACCTGAACAATACCAAGCTAACAAGGAGCGCATTAAGGCGGCGCAGAAGCGCTACTACCAGCGCACACGTGAAGCTCGCTTGTCGTATCAAAAGGGTACGACGACAAGAATAGAGAGCAGATTCGTGCCCGCAAACGAAAAACCTAACCAACGCGAAAGCGAACTTAACGAGGAAACTGAACTTAATTAATGAAAATTAACTCAGATAAAAAGTCAAGCCTTATATAGGCGATCACCACGCTTAAGCTTATTGGCTGTAAGGTATCAGCAACCCATTTGCCAAATATCTTAATTAATTAATTTCAGAAGTTTTTGTAGAAGACTATGATATAAAGTCCATCCTGATACAAGATCCAATTATTATAAAGTCAGTTCCACGAGAATAATATAGTCAAGCATATATAGGCAACATGTTTGCATACGAGCTCGAAGGTCTAAAGAGATTGAATATTCAAGCTATCAAATGGGGTAGTAGCTATCGAGTGAAGGTGCGCGGGCGCACGGGTAAGATGGTTTATGTCAGTAACATTTCCCGCCCGAACAACCAGAAACTGGTAGCTAAGCAGTACAAGGTTTCTGTCGAAACCTTAAAAAGCACACATCTCCTGACTTCAAGTCCGACCCCAAGTACCGCTTCTATATTGGAAAGCACATGGAATCTCACTTGTATGAGGGGAATCAGCCTGGCGAGTTCTACGATAAGCTTGAGAATGTTCTTGCTAGTCAAAAGAGCGCCTTCAAGGTGAATATTGCTCTTGGCTACAATCTTGTCAGTCTCACCGATGATAGTGAAACGCGTTACTTCCACCCAAACATTGGAAATACGTACGTATTCAACGCGCCTATTGCTATCAACAGCAAGGCTGACATTCGCACGAAAATTATTTCTCAGATCCGTTCTATGGAGTTGTCAAACAAGCTCAACTACCCTAGCTTCGGATACAAGGTCAAAGCGATCACTGGCTTCAAGATTTACATCTACTATCGCAACCATGCTCTCGGAGATAGTGAAGTGGTCATCCCGAATGTTATTCGTGAAAACAAGCACGTTATCAACTTCCCAAAGACCAACAACAAATGCGTCTTCCATTGCGTTGCCTGGCACTCAGTGCAGGACCCTAAAAGGACCCTCGCAGAATCCAGGCACAGGTGAAGGATGCATTTAAGCGCTATTGCTCTTTCAAGGGCGTTACCTACTCTCTGGGATTGTACCGTAGCTTCAAGCCTATTGATCTCCTCCAGCTCGATGAAGTTGAGGAATGCTTCCAACTCGCTATTAACGTCTACTCAATGGATGTAAATAGTGGTAAAGTTGAATGCATTCGGCGCTCAGACAAGGAGTACAACGCTATGAATATTCTTTCACACGAGAACCATGCCCTCTACATCAAGAATGTTGACATGCTTCAAAGCAAGTATCAGTGCGCTAAATGTGAGATGGTCTTTGTCAGCTCCACTAAGCTTAAGGATCACTTTAATAATCAGTGTGAGCGAGTGAATATTGAAAGCTTATCTGCTGAACCAACTATCTACAGGCCCCCGCAGAACACCATTAAGTCATTGCTAACCAAGTTCTCAATCAAAACTGTTGACCACTATGTTGACCATTTCATTGTGTATGACTTCGAAGCGATCCTAAAACCGACAGCGGTTAAACATGGGGAAAATACTGTCTTTACAAACGAGCATATCCCTGTGTCGGTATCGGTAGCAGATAGCTTAACTGAGGAAGTACGCTGCTTTGTAAGTGATGATCCAAAGGCGCTGCTAACGGATATGCTTAACTACATTGCTCACCTGTCGGTGAAGATCCAGCAGTACAACATCAATAAGTACAAACCACTTCTGGAGAAAATCATTAACGCTTATGGATTGACGGGCATGGAGATTCCTGGAGCCTCGCTCGGTAAAACCTACAAGATGTCTGATGTAAATGGTTGGATTCAGGAAGGTAAGTACAGCAGCTTCTTTGACTTCCACAGTGCCATTGGCTTTGGGAAGCAACGAACTGATTACGGTAGAATCCAACAACAGCTTGATCAGGTGCCAGTATTTGGCTTCAACAGTGGCCGCTACGACATCAATCTAATCAAGAAAGACTTGTTTGCCGTTATCGGTATCGACAATATCAAATCGGTGATAAAAACCCCCAGCTACATGTGCATCGCAACCTCAGGAATGAAAATGCTCGATATTAGCAACTACGTACCTGCTGGCACCAGCTATGATAAGTACCTTACAACATATCTTGGAGGATGCCAGTGCTCTGACAAGATCAGATGTGTATGCGGACTTGGTAAAGGTCTGTTTCCGTACGAGTATATTAAATCATTTAGTGTACTCAGTGAAACTAATATTCCTCCTAAATCTGCGTTCGATAGCGAACTTCGTGGTACAAGCATCAGTGAGGATGATTATAAGCGCGTCCAATTTGTCTGGGAGCACTATGGGATGACAACGATCAAGGATCTTCTCGTTTGGTACAACAATCTCGACGAAGTTCCATTCATCAAGGCCATCAAAGCCCAACGTCAGTTGTTCAAAGATTTTGATCTAGATATGTTCACCGATGGTGTATCGCTACCCGGATTATCTGAAAAGGTTATGTACCAGACTTGCTTCAAAACGCTTCAGTACCCCAGCAAGTGACCTGGTAAAGCTTTTCAATTTCCTGCTAAACGAATGGGTGGCTACAAGAGTCAGGACACTGAAGCAAAGCGTGAATTTGGCATGACACTGGACCACCTTGATACGTTGCTTTGGCAGCAAAAGTACCTCTGTGGTCTATGCTACAGCCAATTGAGTGCTGAAACAGCTTCTGCCGATAGAATCAACAACAAGCTTGGACACATCAATGGTAATATCTTAATTAGCTGCATTGCATGTAACACAGTACGCAATGACATGTCCATTAATGGCTTTCGCTACAAGAAGCTGCTTGAGCTCAACTCCGACAAACTAGTCTTCTCGATTGATAAGGAGGAGAAGGACATCTACGGCAAGATGAAGGCTAACATTGCTGGTGGGCCATCGATTATCTTCAATCGATATGCTAAACGTAACGAGACGAAGATTCAAGGAGGAAAGCTTTGCAAGAAGGTTATCGGATACGACGCCAATGTTCTATATCTCTGGGCTCTCGGTAACGAAATGCCATGCGGACGTTTGACTACAATTGAAGCGTATGATGGTATTGTCGATGACATTGTATCGGACAAGATCTTTGGCTTCCTGGAGTGTGATATCCGTACTCCGAACCACTTGAAGCAGTATTTTAGCGAAATGACTCCAATCTTAAAGAATATTGTGATTGACTGCATCGATGAAACTGTTATCGGCAAACATATGTATGAGTATAATGAGTCGCGCAAGCAGAGTCGTACTAAGCCAGCACGCAAGCTGATCGGGAGCTACGTCGGAGAGAAAATTCTAATCTACACCCCTCTGCTCAAGTGGTACCTATCGCATGGCATGGAGATCACTCGGACATATAGTTTCATTAAGGCAAGCTCTCACAAGGCGTTTGCTCCATTTATGGAGGCCGTATCCAAAGCACGTCGAGAGGAGATGCTGATAAGTCTAAGCCTATGATTGCCGAGATGATGAAGCTTGTTGGCAATAGTGCTTTCGGTCGATCTGGGATGGATATGAGCAAGCACAAGGAGGTTAAATACGAGTCAAACGAGAAGGCTATCAAGTCGAAGATTGAGCACTTCACATTTCATGGCCTGGAGGAGCTTAACGATTCATGTGAAATCACTATGAAGAAGCTTCGTCTCAAGAACAAAAATCCTATTCATCTGTCGATCGCTATCTATCAGTTGGCAAAGCTACGCATGCTTCAGTTCTACTACGACTGTATTGACTTCTACTTCGATCGCTCTGATTTTCAATACCAGGAGATGGATACGGACTCAGCCTATATCGCCTTTAGCTGCGAGAATCCATTCCAGGACTGCATCAAACACAGTCTACGCGACCACTTTAAGCAGCACAAGTACGAATGGTTTCCACGCGACTACAACTCTGAGGTGGCCAAGTTCGATCGACGAACCCCAGGATCGTTCAAGGATGAATGGTCTGGTGATGCTATGGTATCATTATCGTCCAAGAACTATAACTGCTACCTTCCAGACGCTGAGTACAAGGTCAAGGTTTCAGCTAAGGGTGTGCAGCAAAGACGCGGTCGCAATGAAAATGTACTGAGTCCCAATGGATTTGAGACTGTTGTTCGTGATCGTATCACCTTGCAGGGTACTAACAAGGGTTTTCGCATCAGTAAGGAAGCTAAATCAATTATTACCTATAGTCAGACGAAAACGGCCCTTTCATACTATTACGATAAACGTCGAGTACTTTCGGATGGTATCACAACTGTCGCGCTTGATATCTAAGATGTGCTTCTGGGAGGAAAGCATTTTTTTATTAGCTAATATATAGTGAGCCTTGCACTTTCAGGGTTTTGCATTCGCAAAACGTCAAAGACCCTTTGATCTTCGAACTAAAATCCAGCCATGGATAAACTATTGGCAAAGTTGTATTATGACCCTAAAACTGGTTTCATAGGTGCTCAAGCTCTATATGAGAAAGTCAAAGAAATAAATTCAAGAATTACTCTTAAAAACGTTAAGGAATGGTATGCCAGGTAGGCTGATATTCAACGCTTTCAAGAGCAAAAGAATCGCTTCGACGGATTTAAAATAGCTTCGTATAATCCTAATTCTTGGCAAATGGATCTTGATTTCTGGGAGAAACGTCCCATCTTAACAGCCACCAACATTAACTCTCGATTGGGATATGCTAAGCTATTATCCAATAAGACGGCGCCTAACGTTTTAGTAGCTATCAAGGCATTCATTCGAAGTCATAAAGTAAATATTATCACAACTGACAACCGCAGTGAATTCAAGAACAACCAAGCTCAAGACTTGTTTAAGTCAAACTCTATTGGCCATTACAATAATGAACCAGACGATCATGGTACAATGGGTAAAAATGAGAGATTCAACAGAACTATCAAGCAAATACTAACTAAAATGTCTCCCAAGAGGCTTACACAGAAACTTATTGCTGATATCATTGATAACTACAATACTACGTTCCATCGCTCAATTGGTATGGCCCCGAATGAGGCGAAAGATAAGGTAATGGAGTCTGAGCTTATCCATAATCAAACAAAAGCTATGGAACTTGAAAACGAGTTTGAAATTGGATTAAACGTCTTGTATCGGTTGAGAAAGCGAGCATTTGATAAAGAAGCAGCTCGATGGAGTAAAGCTGTCTACACGATAGTAGGAATTGACGGCTATCGAGTTCAACTTAAATCGAATAATGGCCATACGCTATATAGGCAACCAAATGATCTTAAACTGGTTAAGCTTCAGACAACAGACGCTACGATCAACAGAGGTGATATTCTTGAAGCCGAGAAGATTTTGGACCACAAAAATATGAAGAACGGAAAGTACAAATACTTAATTAAACGGGAAGGAAACGAGCCTGACTCGTGGGAGCCCCAAGACAATCTCAGATTGATCAATAAGAATCGGAGAAGTAAATTTGAACAAACTTACTTCTCAGATACTAATCGAAGCTAAATCAGGAAGCTGTACTGGTCTCGGCTTAAGCTGCTCGATAATATGATATTTTCGCAGTGGTGCTGCATCTTTTGTTGATTTCTGCTTCTCGATCTCCTTAGTCTCCTCAGCGATAGTGCTGTTGTCAAATACGTAAGAGGCTGACGGATCGTAATCAATATATGCTACATCCATGCTACTTATCTCCCTATACGTATACATACAGAAATCCTAATGATTTGCAGTGCTATTACTCGCTCCAACAAACCATGCTCGAGAGAGGCTTTACCTTGTGGGTATTGCTCCCAACACTCGAAAGACTACAAGCTCCAGATGTATAAGAAAGAGCTAAAGAAGATGCATCAGCGCATGCGGATGTACTCAGAAAAGGCTAATATCATGAACTCAATGCTCAGCGACATTCATCGATTGGACTATATCAAATATCAGCTTCGAGAGCTCGATGACACTCGCGCCTATCGAGTCGAATGTGCCGATTCTCAATTCAAAAATGAGCTTGAGAAATGGTTCGACCTTCCATTCGATGAATGCTTACGAGCATACATCAACTTGCTCCAACGCCGCAATGCTATTGTTCATAAATATACGCTAAAATTATGGGAAGAGGGCCACAAGCCCAAACCAATGGAATATAAATCGATTTTCCGTAGATAATTATCGTGATACAGATATAGCAACCTTCGATTTAATATGTTTCCATCATTTAAATCCTTAGCTGATAGAGAGCAAAAACGCGTTGATCTTCTTCAACGCGTCCAGCGTCGCGTCCGTCAGAATAATGTGAAGCGGCGTATGTATGCAGAAACAGGATGAGTATCGGATACAGGCAAAACCATCTCACTTGATAAGAAGGAGTCTCAAGACTCTTCTAGTCAGGTTGAAGATGGTGATTTAAAAAGCCGGTAGCGTCGCTAGCTCAACCAACTGATACAGTTCCACCCCTAAAGTTGATGAAGTTCCAGTTGAAACGGAAGAATCTCAGGAAATCCCTGAAGTTAAATCTGAGAATGAGTTGGTCTCAGGGGCGCCATCCCCTGAAGTTAAGGATAAGCCTGAGAATGAGGCAAAACGTGCGTTGATTAAGATATTCAAAATATATCCAGTTCTCGACAAGCTCCAGCTTCATCCACTTGACAAAAATGGGCGACAGATGACTAAATATATCATTCAATCTGGTACTAAGATTTACATAGCGTCGATTAAGAGAAAATCTAACGTTTCAACCATTGACTGGGATGAGACCTATGATTCAATCCGAGACGTTATTAATACCGATCCCCGTTTCATCAGATACATTAGCGATCTGAAGAAAGCGAAAGCAATGGCTAAGTCAAAGACATTTCCTGAATATCGGCTGACGGATCCACTAGAAGTGTGGGAGAGTCTGATCGGTAAGAAGCGACGATTATCCAACCCACTCAAGAATGATGACTCAAATCGCAGCAAACAGCGACTTGAGGATAGCTTCGCTGTCGATGCTTCAACATCTACAGAGGACACTCCAGAAGGTAAGGAATTGACACCTAACACCTACACATCTAGTCAAGATGATGCTGAAGCACGACACGGTGTATTGAGCGGAAATGATGAGGATATGGATAAAATCCTCAGCAACGCTGATAACGATGCTAAACTCATTATAACTAGATTTTATACAGATCTTCGTTCTAAGAAGGTAAAAGTCGCCTTTGATCTACAACCTGTTATCGATACTGCTAATGAGGTGAAAGTCCATCAGAGCTATTATTTCGACAATCCAATCAAGAAACGATTATTCAATATCAAGGACTTGACTACTGGCAAAGCGATTTCAGCCGGTGATCTAAGCGATCTAATGAAGTCTATTCGATGGATGGATACATTCACAGCACTAATGGGTGGTTTCCAATATTTGGATAAGTATCTGACGGAGAGAGGTGATAAGACCTCTGAGGAGAAGACCGCTCAAACTAATCTGACTCAGAACCTAGAGATTCTAGATCGAGTGCTTCAAGCGAGTACAAAATCAACTGAGGCTACATCCCGCGTAAAGGAACAGAGTACTGATCCATACGTCTCATTGCAATTACTACACGATGAAGCCGAGGCTGCATACAAGGAATATGGAGAGGCGGTGAAGAAGTATGAAGAGGCGAGGGAACTTGCTAAAAACCGTCATAGTAAAGCTGCAAAGTTGAATTTGAAAGCTGCAACCGCTGCGATGAGGGCTACGAAGGCTAACTACAACGCCAAACTGAAACGATACTCATTAACCAAAAAGCATCACCCCAATATGGACCTCTCCGAATTTGATGATATCTCATCAAAGCGTGATGTTCGTAGAACTATATCATCAATGGTTAATAAGCTAGAAGGTCGCGGCCTACGTGGTGCGGGTATGAAACCTCTCGATGGAGCTAAGCGCAAAACTAATCAGACTTATAATCTGAACGACATTCAAGAGATGGCGACTCCATCGGCGTACGTCTATCGCAAGATTGGCTCAAAGTTCATTCGACTACCAGATCTCGATAAAAACGCTCTGACGATCGTTCAGCCCAATCGCCGTAAGGTTGGTCCCATGCGCGAGATCAGCGATGAGCTACAAGCTATGGTAAATGATCTAGTCTTTAGAACCTCTATTAGTCAGGATAAGTATGATCATTTATCAATTAATGATAAGAGACTGTTTAAGGAGATTCTGGAGATGACGCATTTGCAATACAACTTCGATCAGCATCTGGAGGATCCTTTAGATTCGTTGAGGATGGAGTATGATAAGCTCAAAGGAGAACTCATGCTTGGAAACAATAACCCCTCAATTCTAAAGCAGCTTAAGGTGGTCTGCGTCGATATGTACAGCAATCGACTAATTTCTGATTCTGCATTCAAATCAATTATCACGAGACTACTATAAGTATGCTAGTTCTCAATACGCGAAACATCGGCAAAAGTGGCGGTTTGTATAGTCTCAATGCTGACCGTAACCTAACGGAGCTCAAACGCATCATGAAGGAACTGCTCGTAAAGGAAATACCTCTGAAGAGAGGCCCGCTGCATGGGCAAATAATGACGCAACGCCGTTTTCAACTAAGCCAGTATCGACTCAAACAGAGGGTGGGCGTGTCTGGGCTTATAGTTCAAGGGAAAAAATACTGTCAAGATATTTGCTAAGTAAGTCCTGAGCTTAGAGCCCCTGCCTTTGTAGATCTTCATTTTTTGTCAGCAACTTCAACCCATTATATCGAAGGTTTCTAAGCTCGGTTAAGGACTGCTCTAAATGCTGTATCAGAGATAACCCTGCTGAACCAGTGTTGTAATCTATACGCTGCTCTAAATTTAGGGATTCATAAGTGCTTGTAGAGATTCGACTTTCGCATTCAATTCCTGAATCGCCTTACAAAGTACTGAGGTCAGACACGCATAATCTACTCCCATTGCATTGATCGGAAGACCATCGGCATTCATCTCATCCAGATCTCCTTCAGGCGTCGATACTGGTTCGGGTAATACTACTTCCAACTCCTGAGCGATGAACCCAATAGCAACCTTATTATCTTGTCTCCAGGTGAATCGACGAGGCTTCATAGCCATAACCGCATCCAATCCATAGGGGATATCCTCAATATCTTTCTTTAGCCTCTCGTCGGAAGCATTGGTGTAAGCTCCGCCATATACCGGGCAATAAGCACTCCATGCGAATGCCGAAGTGTAGCCACCGAATCGTATAGCCGGAGTTGTTGTCGAGTATGATCCGAATCCAGTGTATGTACTATAACTCGAGCCTCTGAATGTACAACAGGCACCAAGACCATTATTTTTGTATGAAACCACTCGCTGCACCATATCGATGTCTGAACATCAAACTGAGATGCAGGGCTTGACGTTCCAACTCCAACCCATCCGTTAGCTTTAACAACGAAAGCATTTGAAGCTACATATGGATCAAAGCTGATATAGTTGCTATCAGACCCGCTACTACTATAATTCCATTGAAGAGTCATGCAATTCTTAGTAGATTCAGATGTTCCAATACGAAATGCGACTGAGCTACTACCTGATAATAAATTCACATTTTGAGCCCCTTCAACTCCCATAAAACTAACTCTACCATCTTGATTGATACGAACGCGTTCAGTCAAACTACTTTGGACAGCATCAGCGGATCGAGTATAAAATGATAGATTAGATAATGCATAGCTACCTCCTGTTCTCGTTGCTACAATACTCGCAGAAGGTGTTGCAGTTGATAAAGTAGTATTATACGATGAACCATTATAGAAGCATAACCCAGAAGCATTTCCAATAGCATCACTGGATTGACCAATGACTAAACCATAACCAGAACATAGAGTTGATCCTACAATAGCGGCTTGATTTCCATAAAGAGCATAGTTAGAGCTATGATAGATTTGACGACTAAAGGTTGAAACCCCACCAATATTGACTGAATCCGCACAATTGATAATACCACCTACACCGATACCCCCAGCGACTACTAACGCTCCTATTGTAGAACCACTTGAAACAGTTGTTCCAGTAATATTAACGTTATTGACTCATGTGATATTTACGCTTGCATCGCATGTGAGAACCTTTGACGCTTGAGCCGTGCCGAGCGTTGTTATGTTGCAGCAGTTTAGCTGAGTTGCCGTTGAACTAATCGTGGTGCCTCCTATTTGCAGGGTAGTCGCGTTAACTGTAGCAGCACTCAGCGTAATTGAGGTTGTCGATGTCGTAAGCATATTCGCCAGAGTGTAGCTAGTACCACCTTGCTGGATCGTTGTGGCATTGATCGTTCCAGCACTAAGTGTACCACTGATTGTGATAGAACTAGGTAATGTTGTAAGGAAGCTAGAGAGGGTATAAGATACACCACCCTGCTTGAGTGTAGTACAATCCAAAGTTGTGGTAGTCAGTGAATTGATACTTGTAATATCCTTCGTTGAGCTGAGCACAAGTGCTTTGTTTGCTGCTGCTGTTCCAGCGACACAATCGACATAGTTTAGCTCTATACCTGAGGCTGTTATCAGTACTCTACCCAGCGACAGACCCTTTGTTGCTCCATCGTGTTGAGATATGCTCAGAATGTTAGTCGTTAGTAAATTCAGACCGCTACGGTTTAGATTACTATCAGGAACCAACGCAACACCAGTGCCAGCTGTTCCTGCGATAATACCTCTGAGGTAGGATAGTCGATAATAATCGCGACTGAGATACAGCGTTTGGGCGTAAGCATATGTTAAGTATCCACTAGCATCGAGCGAGAGATAGAATGAAGGGTTATAGACAGAAGAAACGAATGTTGGTTGAGGATAACTAAACCCGCTCATATTTATGTTCAGTGTTATATAAGTGAAGCGATTTTAGTCATGAGCTCAATACCCGATTATGGAGGTTCTCTCCCCAAGAAGTATAAAGGCAAATCAGTCGGTGATATTAAGGAATTAGGTATCAAGAAGCTGTTTCGAATGGTTATCCTAGGACCGTCCTTCTCAGGCAAGAACAATTTGGTATTCCATATACTGAAACATGCACCACACGTGTTTAGCCATCTTCATATCATTGCGCGTAACCCCCATCAAGAGCTATACGACTATCTCCGTGATAAGCTGGAAGGATTCGTATCATTCTATGAGACGCCTCCGAATGTTGATACCATTAGACGTACCCCAGCTAATAAGCCTGAGCTAGTTATTATCGATGACTATTCAAACGATAAGGGACTTCAGAAGAGTGTGTTTTCACACTACTTCACCAGAGGAAGACACTTCAAGCTATCCACAATTTTCTTAAGCCACAGCTGGTTCGCAACCGATAAGATGATGCGATTGAATACAGAATATGTTGCGATCCTTTGCGCAAACTCGCGGCGTGATCTGAAGCTACTGATGACAGATTTTAATATCCCAGGATTGACTGAAGAGGGTATTTTACGATATTACAATCAGGCCGTAAATCGCGGAAAAGGACAGATATTGTTTATAGACTCTGTAAAGGGTCAAATTCGCTTCAATTTCGATCGGTTAATTAATATCGCTGGCGAAAACTATTAGTTATATGATATAGCAACAATCATGGCTTCGTTTATTAAGCTCGATAGTACCAACCTTGTTCAGAACGGCCTAAACAATCAGTTTCGCTATGAATTCGCAGGTTCTAGTGTTAATTTCAGGGATAATGATATCGCTATCCAATCTATTAGTATGTATTGTAGCGACTTTAATATCGATTCTCTAGCTTTTGGCAACACTACATTTAAGATCGAAGTACCTACGGCGGCAACGACATCAACGATTAGTGTAACGCTACAGGACGGATGGTATAGCTATGCTGATATCAATCGTGCTATTCAAACTGCTCTTATCAATGCTGGCGCATATCTGATCAACGGAACAACTAACGTCTTCTTCATTCAGATCGCTGAGAACTCGACTTATTACGCATGTCAGCTTGATTGCTCACCTACTCCAACTGCTATTGGTACTTATACGCGTCCGGTCACTGGTTTATACTCGCCTGGTGGAACAGGATTGCCAACTACGTCTCGTGTCCCGCGGTTGATCATCGATAACGGTGTTTTTGGTCAGGTGCTAGGATTCTCTCTTGGTACGTATCCATCCACATCACAAGTTGTAGCAACCAGTCTGTTGAGCAATACAATCCCTCAGGTTCATCCAACTTCTACGTACATTGTCCATTGTGATTTGATTCAGAACGATTATGTGGCTGCTGGTGACCTGTTAGCTGCATTTGATCGTGGTGAGGCTAGCATTGGTCAGTTGATTAAGTATCAGCCTAGCAACTACGCTTGGGTGAAGGTTCATGACGGAGCACGTGCATCGATCACAGTCTCTATTTGGAATCAAAATAATCAGCCGGTTCATTTCCGTGACACGTCATTCTCTATCATGCTCCTTATCAAGCCTAGGGACTACATAAACAATAAGTTAGTTAGAGAGCTTGCTCAGAATAAAAAAAAATTTATGTCTATAGTCTAAAACTACCACCAGTCTTTCGCATCTTACGTAGTTTAGCCATGTGATCCTTTGCTTCCTGTGACCCCTTTGCGAAACGCGCGGATTTAGCTTTAGGTGTCTTGATACCAACTCCAAAACGCTCCTTATTACCCCTCGAACAGTCTTGATCATATCTACGTGCTCCGGCTTAGTTGCCTTCTCAATGAGCTTACGCTCACCTAGATCCACTAGGTCAGTGATGACACCCTTCTGCTTAGCGTAGCGTAGGGCTTGCTTGGCTCTTGACTTAACTTCGCTAAATGTGATACGCCCGCCTTCATTATCAGAGTCGCTGTCATAAGCATTTATACCAACTCCAGTCAGTCCTTTAACTGCTGCTCGAGCTGGGATGGCTAGCTCAGGCTGCCCTACCGCCGTTGCTAGAGCTGGAATAGCCACGTCCGCTGCCTTACTGAGTAGTCCGCTGTCTTTCGCGAATTTTATGCTGATTTGATACCTCCCCAAATCTTAGTGAAGATACTGGCGCCATGCATGCCACCACCGTTTAGGTGCTTGAATGGATATCCAATCTCCTTTTTCGTGATCTCTAAGCGCGTACCTTTACCGGTCTTACGTGCCTTTAAAGCTTTGGCATATGACTCGGGATGCAGATGTAAAGTAGCTCCAGAGCCAGAGAGCTCATCCTTAGTCAATGATAGCTTACCTGTCTTAAAGGCTCGCTTGAGCTTTGACTCAGGAATAGAGCTCGAAACGGCTAACTCTTTGATCGTCATGTCTGTTAGCTTTGCGCTATATTCTCTGAATTAAAGCACAATGACGTTTAAATTATTAAATCCCTTCAAGAGATTTGGCTTCTTGTGCTGTGTAGCGTAAAGCCATAGCATACAAAATGGACCGCAATAGTCGTCATGAGCTCCTTGATATTGAAACTCGTTGTATTTCGAGATTCGATACTTCGTCGGAGGCCCTTCCCCCATAGGATTCATGTACTCACCATTATGGACACAGGTCCAGTGACCAACATCAAGTTCAGGCGGTCGTAGCAATATCAAAAATGTTCCTTTGTTGGGTAGTGGCTTCGTAATTTCGTTACTTTCTAAAATATCATCCAAATGAACACCAATACGCTTAGCCAGCTCGATAAGCTCATGATCGCTAGTTACTGGCTTGATGAGCTCCATTTAATTAATTTCCAATCAACTATATAGAGTCTGATATAGTGCTTCTAACGTTCATCATGTCTGAAACTCAGCTAGCTGACCAATTTCTCTATCAATGCTCCCTTAAGGCGGATCCCGATGTCCGTGTGTCGTCGCGCAAGCGTGTTCCTTTCGTTATCGATATTAATCAGGGTTCGTATGCCAATGGTATTGTCACGATCGATGCTACTTCTCAGCTAAATGGTGCTGAAGGCTTTGGCTCGCTCAAGGATGCTTACATCGTTGTACCATACAAGGTAACGATGAAAAATGGTGCCACCGCTCAGAATACCGTAGCTAATCGACTTTGCATGGGTCTTAAGTGTGGTGCATTTAATGTCATTGACGGTTTGTCTCTAGAGCTCAATGGCAAATCGATCCTTAGTATGACTGACTACAAGCTATTCTGGAACAATCTACGAGCTCAGTCTAGTATGAGCACTCAATTTGTCGATAAACATGGTGCTGACACTTTCATATACCCTGACTCTGCTCAGTCGGTACTTTATACCCCAACCGGTACCCCGACTGGAAACGGAGATGGATACTCAAATACTGTGGTATATACATCCTCTGTATCTAATTCTGGCAGTCCTGTTGGAGCTACTACCCCTAACGAAGGCTTTCTAAAACGTCTTCTAGCCAATCCTCCCACTGCAGGAGCTGACTTTACCTCTACATGGCCTTCGCTTGGTCAAACACTAGCTAGCACTACTATTGCTAATCAAACCGCTCGTGGTGCTTTCATTAATAGTGGAACAACTCCTAATAATGGCTCTTATGGAACAAGTGCTGGCAGTTTAATGGGTACGTGGATCTACATGCTAAAGATTAAGCTCACGGATCTACACCCGATCTTTGCTGAGCTTGACCTTATCGCTAACCCGCAGGTGCGTATGCGTTTTAAGGTCAATCAGGGATCATCTGCCATTGCGGTAGATGCTTCGAAAAACATGACTCTGACCAGCACTACTCTAGCTTCAGGACAGACGTGTCCGGTAATGATCGCATCCTCAACAGTTGGTAATCCAATGTCTAGTGTGCTAGGCGTTTCGGCACCGTTTAGCATCGCTTGGGGAGCTGTAACTAACGCGTTAGAACCTACTGTTGATGCTACCTATATGCCTTTCACTACATGCCGTCTCTATGTACCGTTTGTTGATCTCCAGAACCCTCAGACTATCATTAGTAAACCACTTAAGACAGTTCGATACAATGACGTGTATGCTCAATGGTTCTACCAGCGTGCTGGTATTGGTAAGCAAAACACTCAGTTCAATACTGCATTTGATCTCCAGCTATCTGCATCGATTAAGAATGCTAAATATGTCGCTGTACTTCCTTTCGCTGAGGGAGCTAATAGTACGACATCGGGTGTTCAGCAATTCCAGTCTCCATTCGACTCAGCGCCTTGGACGCTTCAGCCTGGATCGTCGATTCGTGACTTCAATGTACGCATTGGCTCTCAACAGGTATTTGACATCTCGTATGACTATGACTTCCATGCGTTCATTAATGAGTTCTCGAAACTTGCAGCAATCAATGGTGATCTGTCTCTTGAGCTAGCCAACGGTCTTCTTGATTATCGTACGTGGTCTTCTACAAACCGTGTTCTTGTAGCCGACGTCTCACGACTTACAGAAAAGGATGTCCCACAGAGTATTCAGGTAATGGGAGTAAATGCTGGTTGCCAGGGAACTAATCTACTAGTCCTTGTCATCTTTGAGAACGAACTGACTTATGATCGTCTCACCGGCGAGGTGACTGACTATACTGCTAATTAGGGTGCAGGCGTTTGCACAGGTCTCAGAATTATGTAATCTCCTTTATTAAGAGAGATCCTATCAACATTACTCTTAACTAAATAGAGCGTTTTAGTCTTTGAACAAGCGATTTGCTTAACCCATATATCAAACTTAACTCCATCTATGACTAAATGCAGAATTCCCCGTTTGAGTAGTGGGTGATACGTTATTGATTTGGTTGATTGTGACTTCCTCAGGTCATAAAACCCCATTGGATTAATTAATATTTTTTGAAATTGCTATATGGGTGTATATATAGGTACACATAATAAAAAGTATGAGTTCGACTTTAACTTTTGGTAAGCATCGTGACAAGACCATCCAGGAGGTGTATGAATCTGATGTTGGCTATTGCCGGTGGCTCGTTAATCAAAAGCAACTAATTGATGATGATTCTGATATTGGTAAATACCTCGCTAGCAAATTTAGTAACGATGATGGATCATATATGATGACATGGGGACGCCATAAGAACAAAACTATTAAACAAATTAACGAATCTGATCCTAAGTACATTGAATGGCTCCGTAAGAATGATTACGTCAATGAAAAAATTCCAAAGCTTAAAGCAGCTCTAGATGAGTTGTAAGTGTGTAGATATTTTTTATGAGAATTGCTTTCCATGTTATGTTGGTGTTACCTTCTGTGGTGCTTGGAGGTGTGGAGGAGACCTCCTTCGCACCAGGAGGTGGCTAGCGGTGGTGTGGCTGAAAATGCGTTTGGTGCACAAGAACGTTCTTAGATCTCTTCATGACGGTAAATAACATTAAGGAAAAAACTGCCGGCGTAACGTGCCAGTATATACTACTTGTATCATCCAGAGTAAAAGAATATTCTTCGACTTTGGGTAAATGGCGATAAGCCTTGATTACATACTCCAGAATACTAGTAGGGCAGTAACAAGTCGTAGTACCATGGAAACAACTACGCAGTATGTGAGTTTCCTGGGTTGCAATCACCATGTTCAAAGGGACCGAGACCTCAAGAACGTGCCTTATTAACGAGGCCGATTTTGTACATCTTGGCGATGTCCTTGGCTTTGATACCGGAGGCCTTCAGCGTATCCGCAGTCGCCCCGGAGATGGTGCTTTGAGCCAGAAGTTTGTCCAGCAATGCATCTCAACGTCCCAACTCTTTTGCGGCTCTCGACTTTTGCAGTTTTTCAATGCCCGTAAACTTTTTAGTCCGTTCTTGAACCCCGCCAGGTTCATCCTCTCTTCTCCATCATCCACTTCATTATCTTCGTTGTCTTCGTCTTCGTCGTCTTCGTCGTCTTCGTCGTCTTCGTCTTCGTCGTCTTCGTCGTCTTCGCTAAAGCGTCGCAGAAACCTTTTGATTTTGCCCTCGTTCGCCTCTGCACCAGCCAGCGACCGAACAGGAGGCGCGATGTCAGTCAGAGTCGCCGTTGAGACCGTAGTCTGAACAGAGTTCACTTTGGCTGCAACAGTATCGGCGCATGCAAAGAAGGTGACAGCAGCCACAAGCAGAAAGTAGTGCAGACGCATTCTTGTTCGGAGACGGCAGGAGTCGATGGTTCAGTTGGTACTTTGCTGGTGGACGGCAAATTGCGAACTGAGCCCATTTATCATGAGCTCATCGCGATGGCGGCACCGCTGTGCCGACAGCAGCAACCGACAATCAAGCGACCCCATTAACAAGACAACTGCATAATCGGCTACGCGTCTGTCGCGTCAACAAGCGGACTTCATAATCAGCACCAATGGCTGGTGGAGCAGAGCTGGAGGGCGCTGCCACCAGGCACGCCTCCCTTTGGAGCAAGGACAAGTAAGACTAGGACAGATAAACTCCTTGGCTAATTGAACTCACTTCGCAAGCTGCATTGAAGCGCGCAATCCTTCTTTAGTGGATATACGTGTTTTCAGGCTGGTGTCTCCGTACAGTACATTAAGCTCGCTCCAGTAAGGTCGGTAGGAAATACAGAATCCGTAGAACCTAATAGCAATGCGCCTCCAAAGTACTTCTATCTAAGTCGTAAGTTAAGTTCCTGGAAAGGAGCAATGGCACTACATATTACCACAGACACTGTCTTGGCCCAAGACATTGTCAGTGTACAATTGCCAATTGTCAACGAGACTTGCCAGCAGCACCAGGAAGCACGCTGATGGTGCAAGGCGACAAACTGTGCATGAAACTGCACATTGATGTGCATGTACGCTTTATGCTCTCCCCTCAAGCGAGTCTCACCCTGGTACAATTCAGCGACACACATGACTATACAGTACGTGGCCGACAAAATACATATGCCTCCTGATAGGTTCTACAGTAAACAATAGTGACCTCACCAAGACCGTAAACACAGCCTACCGGTAGACAGTCAACGGAGTGTACCTATGGTACTATAGTACTGTAGCTACACTCCGTTGACTGTCTAGGCTGTGTTTACTGTCTTGGTGAGGTCGCTATTGTGTACTCAGTCTAACGCTTGCCACAATTACTCATGCTGACAACACGCTTGGGGGCAATGCTTGTAACGGTTCTGTTGATCATTTGTGGTCAACTCGCACTCAATGCCGTTGAGCTTCAGGGTCAGCCTCTCTAAGTTTTAGCATTGAGCAATTACCCCTCAACGTTAGCACCGAGTCTGCTGAGGAGAACGCTTGTATTTTTAAAAGGTGCTTTCTTTGAGCAATATTTGTCAGGAGACCATATAAGGGGGTAAAAAGTCAGCCTTACTACATGAGTAACTATTGTTTGAGTGATCGCTTACGTTTTTATGAATATAGTTTTTGTCAGCTGGCACCAGTACGAAACAATTGAATTTCTTACAGTGTGCATTTATACCTACAACCTCGGGAGTGAGAATGTGGGACTCTTGAACACTACGAATTGCTGCCGGTTTTGACGTCGCAGATGGTTTGAATCCCGTTCGTCGCACTAGTATCGCGCTCCAAAAACATGAAGGACGAAGCCACGTCGTTGATTTCAACGGCGCGGAAGTCCGGCGCTTGGTCGTACGACGTTGACCAACCCTGACTGACCCCTGTGCAGTCAATGTCGCGGTAGAACATGAGAAGTGTTGTGGAGCCACCTTTAAAGCCAGCTTTCAGTGGAAGTCCCTTCCAAGATGCGGACGAGATCTGGTCGTTCATGTCGCCACACGCAAGGTTGAAGCAGAGGTTGCTGGTTTGGAACGTGAGAGTGAGCAGTAGAGAGTCGAAGTTGATGTTTTTGTACAGCTTCAGCTCGCCGGTCCAGGAAGAAGTAGTAGTTGCGAATTCGCCGGCGGTTGCATTGATAGTGACGTTATTTGCACCGGTCGACGTAACCAAGAGAGTTGTGACTATTGCAATCAGCAGAGCTTGAAGCAAAGTCTTCATTGTTTGTGTGCTATTATGTATAAGCACGTCTGACAAGTGTGCAGGATGATTCTTCTCCAAAGATCATTCGAGATATGGGGAAATGTATGGCACCAGAATTTCACGCGGTCAGTCGAAGCACGACACTGTTATATAACAGGGAATGATCTTTGAGGAAGCCATGTACCGACTAACCATGAAAGTTGATCCATAAATTAAGTGGATAAAATGAGGAGTTAACACTCTAAAAAGTCGTCGCATTGTAGACCTCGTACGGTTTTACATCACAGACACTTTGCGTGCCGTCCTTAATCCTTGTAGAATCCTGTTGTAGCATGAAAGAGGACACTTTGCCTTCAATCCATGTAGAGCTGAACGTCAAGACACCTCCCAATTCTGCTGGGTAAACCATACGCTGGCCCTTACAGTCGCTGTCAGCGTAGAATCCCATTTGAGGTATGAAGGCGTCTGTGGTCGCTGGGGGAGCCCTGACCACTTGGCGGATGATACGGCGTCATTGAGGTCAGCGCAGTCCAAGTTGAAGCATCGATTTGCTTTGGAGAACCCGAGGACCCCGTGCCTGTTCTCCAAGTAGGCGTCTCTGAAAAATTCGATTTTCGCTGAGAACTTTGCCTTAGCAACGGCAAAAACAGTGAAGAGTGAAAGCAATAGTCGCAGCGCCATGAAAGCACGAACTGAAAGAGTTGCGTTTGATGCGGTTAATTCTCGAATGAAGATGAGTGACCACCTCTCTCCATTGAATCGAGATTGCATCACATCTGGAGTGTGATGGTGAATCAACCACCAAACCAGATATGCCCATCGCTTAGGACATTTTTTCGCTCAATACCAATGCATAATGCTGCGCTAGCTGAGGTCCACGCCTTCCAGTCTGGACGTTCCAGAACAACTGAGGCATTCCAATAGAACGTTGAACAAGTTGCTACCTTTATCTTGATATACGCTGGTGGTTGTGCTGGTGACATCAGAAGAACGGCAAGAGGCCAAGGACAGTAAGTGCGGATGTATCCGGGAAGGATACCCCTATTTCCGGAAGCATAAGGAACGGAGGTCGCTCTGCATGGTCGCATGCGGCGACAAGGTCGTCAGGTCAAGTTTAGAGTAGACCGGGTAGATAGCGTAGCTCACTTTCGTTTTTACTCAGCTCGCAGAAAGCGAACCCGCCTCACCACGCCCTCCGACTCGCTCGCAGCAAACAAATGGATTTCTTTGCCCCAACGTGACTTGCGTGATGGAAAAGCTAGGAATCCATAATGTCGATCACATCCAGTTCCATAGCTAAACGTTTGTGATGTTCGCGGTTTAACATTGTCATTCTTCAATTGGGCCCGTCAAATACTGTGGCTGCACAGAGGTGGAAAAATGTTGCTGTCTTTGCTCTTTACTTTTCTTACCATCACCCCAGCAGCAGCAGCAGACGCTGTAGAAACCTTCCCAGCAGGACAAATGGTATTTTACCGAGACCAATCCTTGCGCTCCTTGATCGGAACGTTTGACTTCAGCTTGCCGAATCGATGCTATAACATGGACTGCGGAAATCTGAACGATCAAGTTTCGTCTGTGACGTGGTCTGGGCTGCCAACAACTGCAAACACTAAGGTGGCGTTTTACACTGACAAGGACTGCAAGGGCTCAATCTCGCGCGTTCCTGTGGCCCAGGGCCGTGTGATGTCGTTCAATGCTCTTGGTGTTAATGACGCGGTGTCATCATTCATGGTGCTGCAAGATTCCACCGAGATTGTCAATGGAATCATTGCGATATGCGCTGATAGTAAGTAAGGGGGTCGAATTTACGAACGTTCAAATACTGATGACCCAAACCGGAGAAGTAACTTTCGTGTTTAGGGACCGACAACAACTAACGCATGAAAGTAAAGTCATCGACTTTATTCATTTTTCCTTATCGTCTTGGACAAAACCGTAAAAAGACTAAACTCAAAGTTGAAAAGTGTAGTTAAACTTGTGCTTGCGAATCGTGCTATTGTTGATTTGGTGCGACTTGGCCACGTCGGTCGCTTTCAAACTAGCTAAATCTCGAGTGTGCACTTCAATGAAGGCCATCCTTAGCCCCCGTAGAATGTTGTAGAAGCATGAACGAGGAAGGAGATGTAGTTGTTAACGTCCAGGAATACGTTCCCTGAGTGTGTAGATGGGTGCATCTACATGCCGTTAACTACAAATGATGGCAATCGAGGGCAGCTCGAAAATAGTTTTCGAGCAAAGATAGCAGAAAGATGAAATCAACCTACGTAGTATGCACAAGGTCCGTGCCACGCGTCGTTTAGGCGCGTAGAATACCGAAGTAGTCAATTCTCAATTTCCTTTGAAATCCATCTCACCACTACTTATAAGGGAACTCTACTTCGTGGAGTCTGCCAACCATCGACGTTTTTCCGCTCGTCACCAAGCGTGAGAAGAAAGCACATCATCTGTTCCGTTCGTCATCACGCGTGACTCGCTTGAGAAGCAAGCATAAGGCGTGCAAGCACATCAGTATGCAGTTTCACGCACATTTTTTGTCGCCTTGCACCAGCATCATGTTTTCCTATCGATATTACCAAATCACTACTGTACACCCAAAATGGACGACACAAAAATCTACAATGGCATGGCGAGTAAAGGTCTATCTAACGGAGGTACGAGCGCGCGTATCCATACGGAAAGTGGCAGCATACGCCGTCGAGAGACATGTAGAGGTACAGTGTAGTACGGGTACATTTGACTGTTAACTGGCAATCCCGATCTGTGCCGAGCGGTTAAAGTCTGCATGCTAGGCACAGCCTTAAATCCCGACAAACCATGACCACATCCCTTGATAAGGTTAAAAAGTCGATAGTCTTTCGGGGCAATCGAAAAGGTGCCGCAAGTCATCTTCACTTTGCTTTGAGAGCCATGACACCACCCTCCGCATTGTTTCCTGGGCATTCCCGTTTACGGTAACTGTAGTGAATCATTAGTAATATCGTAATCACTATTGATGAAATTTGGTCAGTAGCAGTGCAGTCTTCTTAAAAGACGATCGATCCGCTAGATGAGCTCATGATAAATGGGCTCAGTTCGCAATTTGCCGTCCACCAGCAAAGTACCAACTGAACCATCGACTCCTGCCGTCTCCGAACAAGAATGCGTCTGCACTACTTTCTGCTTGTGGCTGCTGTCACCTTCTTTGCATGCGCCGATACTGTTGCAGCCAAAGTGAACTCTGTTCAGACTACGGTCTCAACGGCGACTCTGACTGACATCGCGCCTCCTGTTCGGTCGCTGGCTGGTGCAGAGGCGAACGAGGGCAAAATCAAAAGGTTTCTGCGACGCTTTAGCGAAGACGACGAAGACGACGAAGACGAAGACGACGAAGACGACGAAGACGACGAAGACGAAGACAACGAAGATAATGAAGTGGATGATGGAGAAGAGAGGATGAACCTGGCGGGGTTCAAGAACGGACTAAAAAAGTTTACGGGCATTGAAAAACTGCAAAAGTCGAGAGCCGCAAAAGAGTTGGGACGTTGAGATGCATTGCTGGACAAACTTCTGGCTCAAAGCACCATCTCCGGGGCGACTGCGGATACGCTGAAGGCCTCCGGTATCAAAGCCAAGGACATCGCCAAGATGTACAAAATCGGCCTCGTTAATAAGGCACGTTCTTGAGGTCTCGGTCCCTTTGAACATGGTGATTGCAACCCAGGAAACTCACATACTGCGTAGTTGTTTCCATGGTACTACGACTTGTTACTGCCCTACTAGTATTCTGGAGTATGTAATCAAGGCTTATCGCCATTTACCCAAAGTCGAAGAATATTCTTTTACTCTGGATGATACAAGGTGCGCCCACAGAAAAAAGCTACCATCTAATATTTCTTGGCCGCTGATGCCACGCACTAACTGACCAGAACGCGTAGTTAGTGTGGATCGATTGTGCATGATTTAAGTTATGGACGAGAGGGTCATGAGCCAAGAGAACCAGGAGTTCCACAAATCACGTTGCCACGCTGTTCAGCGCTGCGTGACGATGATAAAAGCAGCTTGGCCCGAAGTACAGCATTTCTCGATTGTCGTCGTTGTGACTACTAGTATTCCGGTACAATGGCGCCCAGCAACGCAGTTTTACTGCTTCTTCAACTTTTCGCGCTGTTCACGTTCGAGTCGGTGACTGCATGGTGGGGGAGCGTGACATTCTACGACAACATGTGGCACGACGATAGCGGAGGCAAGTACACCTACTACCTGGGCCAACCGCAGCAGTGCATCAATCTTAGCTGCTACAACGATCGCGCCACTTCCGCCAAATGGAGCGACATCGTCAAGTGGGGCGCTTTCGACGGGAACTCGCGCATCGCCTTCTACACTGACGCAGACTGCAAGGGGACGGTGCGAGACTGGGACATCAAACACCCGAACGGATACCCAGGAAACTTCTTCCTGGACGACATCGACAACAAAATTTCCTCATTCATGATCTGGCAGTTCAGCAAAGATGTGTGGGGGACGTCACTACCATGTCCATGGGACTTCAAGTGCTGCTTGGGGTAAATGTGTGACGGACGTTAGACTCAAGGCTTGGTCTTGTCCCATTGTCAGCTTGGCAAATATGTTGTAATCGTTGTGACTGTGCTAGCTACCTCTAGCATAACATTCCATTGACTAGCCACTGCAATATATGTGTCGCCGTTTATCAATGCGTGGGATTCAAAACATTGTCGACTACAAGCCCGTGTCAAATTTTAGCACTGAACAATCAGTAGAGCCCTGCCAACTGAGTTCATTCACAAGATGTAATTTACAACTCGCTGATGCGCTTCTGCAAGAGCCGAAGCCATAGCGAGATTTTATCTCGCCTGGTATACGCTTTTAACGCTTCTTAGCGAAGGTGATACCGCAACTGACACTGGACTGACGTACGTGGCGAGATCGCAGCTTTGAAGCTCTACTTTGACTTATGCGCAGCAGAAATCCAGCATCCAAGAGAAGCTACGATGTATGTTTTTCACAGTATTATTCAACGCAACACGATAGTGAAGAACCTTGACCCACGGTGTATTGAAAGCAACTTGATATGGCCATAGTTTTTCAGCGTCAGTTCCCACCACAGTAGTGAGATTGCCAGAATATTGCGGGAATGATGGACATATTTCGTACACACGATGCAAGACTGACTTTATCTCTACCACCAGTGATGGAAGCAAAAATTTGATTCAGATGAACCAAGGCTTCAAGCGTTCGTGGCTATAAAGCAGCAGCTGAATTCTGTTTTGCATATGTGGTCAAACTATAGTGACAGATATGTGGATAGGTAAAGGGCTTGATTCCAGGTTGCTCACAGTTTGACTTCAGATGACACTAGCAAGTACCAGACAACAACATGATTTAGAAAGACCATACTGCCCACAAACGTGCCATCCATAAACATAACATATTTTGAAAGCACGCAAGCACTTCTCGTTTTGCAACAAACTTAAGTCTAAACAAATGCAACAGTTAGCGATTCCCCACCCGCTTGTTGTAGGGGAACGTCGACATCCGATTATTGTCGGGGAATGTCGGGTAGCGAGCAATACGGGACAAAAGCACAGTTAAACTGAAGACGCTACTTAACAGATTAAACGCATTTGTGGACAACTATCGTATCTTCAGGAACTAGACTAATTCCTACTAGTTGTAGTTATCCGTGGTATTGTCGACTTCGTACAAAATGCTTGAGTTGGTCGCACTCCACATGCCCGATTCTGCCACTTCGCAGACGTTTATATAACCCTTCTCGACCTTCGTAGAGGTTTGTAGCAGCATGATCGAGGATATCACGTCGTTGAACGATCGAGCACTGAATGCCATAATTCCTTCCCATTTTGTTGGGTAACTCCTGCTTTCACCTTTACAGTTAAGGTCTGCGTAGAATGCCATTCGCGCAGGGATCCCGCTTTTATACGTGGCTTTTGCGGGTAGACCCCACCACTTGACGGACGATATCGCGTCGTTGAGATCGTCACAGTCCAAGTTGAAGCACCGATTCGCTTTGTTAAATTTGAGAGACCCGAGATGGTGGTTCAGGTTGATGTCTCGGTAGAATTGAATTCTGCCTGAGAACACAGCCTTGGCGATGGTAGCAAGCGTGAACAGCAAGAGCAGCAGCAGAGGCATGGAGGCAAGAATTAAAAGAGTGACGTTGACTTTACTCTGGAAATGGGGTGAGTGGCCACGTCGCTCGTCAGGTCTTTACTTGGCTAAAATACTGCCTAGCAGGAATTGCTGGGTCATCATTGATGCTCAGCATCCCTGACTTTCCAACTCAAAAGCTGCGTGTTAATCTTTACGTTTTGTTTAATGGCGCGATCAACGGGATATTTTGATGGAGGCCAAAGGTGGCAAAATCATGAAAGTTAACGGCGATCTTAGAAGGTGAATAAGGCGTACGGCGTTAGCTGGCAGATTTTGGGCTGAAAAGTGCTATATCGCCGAAGCATCAGCATCACGTGGTTTAATCTTCGACAAGCAACGAATTCCTGACACGCCAAGATGATGGGACAGTTACGAGCATAAAGCGCGAAAGTTATCTGATACCGATGAATGTGTCCAACTTGAAATGCTCTTGCACTCTAAGCTTCCAGGCAAGTCGAGGGAAAGCACAGCTAAGCCTAAGCCATCATATCTTAGCAACTCGCGGGCTGGCCACAGGGTTTTATCTCCAAGCAAGCATCAAGCTAGATCAAACCACACCATGTCTTCGTCACCTACTAAGCTTTCATATGAACGTGCCATCTACATATTCTTGCTAGACGTGAGCGAGATAGGATCGCACCGTGAGGTTGGTAATGAAAACCCGCTAAATATTTATCGCGCGAAAGCAAATTGTTCGTCGTAGCCCCTAGCTAAAAAGACGAGGAATGGCCCTCAGCAAACATCACTTTTCGTTTCAACTCGCAGTCATCACGTCTACGAACCCGAATTCAACATCTAAAATGCTGACTTGTTGCAGTGGAAGGCTGCCGCGAAAGTCAATACTTACGGCTGTGTTCGGTCTGCTGTTTGCCGTGCTTGCTCAAGCTGGTGAGCTTGCCTACGTGGAATTCTACGAAGACGCCAACTTCAATAAAAAGATGGGGAGAATCATCGATGTCGCCGTGGACGTGTGTTACAACCTCGCTTGCGATAATCTCCGCAACAAAATTTCGTCGGTGAAGTGGGAGGTCTTCCAGACACGAGAGAGCACGGCTACAACACCATCGAGTTCCACACGAGACAGCATTGCGAAGATCATCACAAACGTTCGTGGCCCGTTCGAACGCAAAAGGATGACGATCTCTATTTCCCCATGGACTTCAAGCAAGATGGAATCGACAATGCGATCAGGTCTTTTCGGGTAATGGACAAAGATTCATCAAACGGTATTCGAATGTCTGCACTGAGTCTGCTGTGCTCAATTCAACGGACCGTACAGTCAGCGAGATGACCTCGTCAAACAACACTGTTGGGGGCCTGTAACTAGGTGCTACTACCAACGACCAGAGGAAAAAGTTTGACTGTTGAAAAGATAACATTTCTATTCCTTTAGGAATATCCTTCCACCACAACATGAGCTCACTTCTTTCCTTGCAATTCGGTGTAATCACAATTTAAGTCTCTCGCGAGAGCGACATCAAACCACTGTGCTTGTCAGTATCCCCGTTAATCTCCTCCACGATCGCACGGACAGCCTTTGTAACTTCTTCGGGTTTTTCGTGGTGAATGCAATGACCGGCATCCTTCACGACGAGGTGCACGCTGCGCATGCTAACAGTTTGAGCCAACTTTGTTTGCGCTTCAAGCCACTTGCGCTCCAAAGCCGTCAGGGTGTCGGGGGTCACACCAGGCTCCATCTTCATGCTGTCAAACATGCCAGACTTGCCGTGTGAGAGCACCACACAAGGAAATTCGAACGGGTATTTGCTTGCTGCTGAGTCTCGGAAACGCTGCTCCGTCTTGGGGATACCCTGGTTCTCGTGCAGGGCGCCAGTGCGGTGTGCCGGCGACGGTGAAAAGTGCTCCACGTAAGGCAGCGCAAAAGGTGAGTACTTTGCCACAGACTTGGAGTGCTGCACAAGACTGATGAGTCGGATGAGTCCGATGCGCGAGAGCAGCAACACTGTCTCGCCGTTCTCGTCCATGGCAGTGAGCGACTTCTGCACACTCTCCGACACGCTTTCCAGTTCACCCCGCAAGTTTTCTACGACAGAACCGCACATTGTCACTCCTTAGATCATCGACTACACCAAACGCGTCAACAGATGCCACATACCCTGCAAGGCGTCCACCAGAACCAGACCCTCGCACTTTGGGCTGCTAGCCGCAGCACTCTGCTTCAACTCCTCCGCCAGCTCTCTACACAGCAGAAACAGCAAAGGACGTCAAGTGCAACTATCGACAATACTTCTCGCCAACCAACCAGCCAACCTCATGTTGTATCCGCCGGCTCCGTGGGCCACAAGGATGACCTTCCCGGTCACGTTCAGCTTGGTCAGAATCTCCTTGTATTCCTGTGCAATCTGCGTGGAAGTGCGCGGCTGAGCACCGGGTGCTGAGAACCCGAGCCCCGGTCGGTCCACGCTCACAACCGTCGCGAATTTGGCCACTTGGTCCGCCACTTTGTCCCAGTCGAACGAGGTCTCGCCGACGCCTCCGTCGAACAGAACCGTCACGTCTCCACTGCCTTTGCGCTGCACGTGGACCTGCACCTGCTCGCCTTCGGGGCCGGGAATCTCCAGCAGAAACCCCGGAGGCGTCAGCGGGTTGAAACTTTTGGTCGTTTCGATCACGAAGCCGCCGGACGCGATGAGTCCCGCGGTCAGGAGCAGTCCCCCGACCATCAACTTCCCCACTTCTTTAACTTCCGCGATCACCATCGCCTTGGTCGGTCGAACTGCCGCTCGAGGCTCCGGAGTCGCGGCTTTCTTGGAGAACCGCCGGGCATTGGCCGCGGCCTTGAATTGCGACGTCCGCCCCGCCACGGCGCGGCGAATTCCTGACCCCACGAACATCGTTCGTAATAATATTATGTTCCGAACAGGTTTTAAACCATTCGAACCGGATTAAAAATCATTCGGAAGATTCAAAACGCGAGATGTACGAAATTTAATTCGTTTGTGGCCAGGACCGTCAGAATTGAATATGATGCAGCGACGAGTCCTTGCTGCGGCTTCTTTTGCGCTCCGCCGCTGCGTTCCGACGACTGCAATCGCATTACAGAGTGTGTGTGCTGGTTCCGATGCACTGGCGAGGCGCTGGAGCTCGAATTCCGCTGGGGAGACGCCCAAACGCACGGTCCAAGTGCTGCACAACAAGCCGCAGACCAGCTACGCTCAGGTGGAGCAGGATATTGCAGTCATGCAGCGCGAAATCCGAGACGCGTACAAGTGCGTAGCAATATCACCACATTGCAATTGAAAAGAGATTTCTAATCATGTTTTATTCAGAATTTAATGATGTTTCTAACGAGTTGTGAACGGTTTTGAACACTAGTGGCGGGGACTACCAAGCAGCGTTGGATGCTGGTCTGCAATGCCGTGACCTGGTCAAGTCTCACTTTGGTGAGAACCATCCGGTTTACGCCAGTACAGTGACCAATATCGCTCTGATGTACAAGAACCTGGGTCAGATGGAAGAGGCCGTGGAGTCTTACGAGTTCGCGCTGCAGACGTACAAGGCCTGTGTGGGCGAACAGCACGCGTCGTTCGCGACGACGCTGTACAATTTGGGACTGGTGTACCGCGCGTTGGCCATTTCCAATGCAGGAATGGAGCGGGTTACGTCGCTGCACCGGGCGTTGGAGTGCTTTGAGGAATCGCTCAAGATTCGTCGGAACATCCTCGAACCAGGACACCCCGACATCGCACTCAGCATGAGCAACATGGGCGTCATCCACTGGCAGAACAAGCAGCCGGAGAAAGCCTTTGCAGCACTCATTGAAGCTGTGGAGTTGCTGGAAAAGAAGGTGGGACCGACGAGTTCGTTGACAGCACTGGCCAAGAACAATCTTGCGTATGCCAAGAAGGAGGCCCGCGAGTACGACGACGCTATCAAACTGTACAAGGAAGTTCTCGATGTGCGGAAGCAAGTGCTTGGTTCGTCGCACAATGAGACTATTATGGCGCGTCACAACCTTGCCGAGGCGTATCGTTCGAGTGGGAATGAAGATAAGGCGGTGGCGATCCAGAACGAAATTCTGGAGCTCTTTGATGCAGAAATTGGAGACGACAGTAAGAAGTAGAGGTGGCTGAAGACGAGATCGGTTCACAGGCAACAAATGTGCGGTGCTTTAACACCGTTTCTTGCATTTGCGTTCAAATATTCTTGCAACATGTTCTGTTCTTAATTAATAATTGTGTCTTAGCCAACCTTGTTGGGGTTAGCGTGGGGCGCTTTCAGCAGTGCCGGCGAGTGCGGAGGAACAAGCAGACGACGTAAGTCCTCGGACGTGGCCTGAGTAGTATCGCCGTGAGTCTCCCAGACGCGTGACGCAATGAGTAGACTGGAGATTGCACCGCCACTTCCTGGGTTCGATGACAACACCGAGAGGAATCGAGCTGCAAACTGCTTGGTAGCGGTGCTCTCGCCGATCTTGGACTTTGGCACCAAAGTTGAAAGCAGGTTGAGCAATGCTGCTGCCAGCTGTGAGCTAACTGCGGCCTTCGCGAACTCTGTAGCTGCCTGGGTGTGCCGCTTGAGCGGGATCATATGCAAGCACAACAGAAGCTGCATCTCTGTCGAGTCACCCAACCATACATGTGGCAGTAGGTTGGACAGGCTAGCGGGATCCATCCCCTTCACGAGGTTATCAATGCAAGCGGGAATTAAGCACAGGTTGCCCAGTAGCTGCAGAGTAATACGAGCCAATTGACCCTCCGTCGAAGCCTCTGTACGGGCCAGGTTCTTGTACACCACCTGGAACGCACTCTTGATAAACGGGGAACCACTGTTGCCAACGGATCCA
Organism: Phytophthora boehmeriae; assembly: GCA_011947355.1. NCBI lineage: Eukaryota > Oomycota > Peronosporomycetes > Peronosporales > Peronosporaceae > Phytophthora > Phytophthora boehmeriae. The sequence continues at coordinate 53,733 of JAAVTJ010000143.1, read as the reverse complement.
CACATTTACCACTGAACGACAGCATGTGCACACACTCCATACAGCGAAGCTGAAGCAGCGGAGCGCACGCGAACGAGAAACCTTGCGGCTGAGCTTCATGGTCTAGAATGAAAAGAAGCGTCAGCAACCCATCAGCCTGCACAACCTGAACATCCATGTCGGGAGTGTACTGGAGCAAGTGTCTGATTGCTGTGGCCACAGGTAGCAAACGCTGAAGAAGAACAGACTCCAGTGCCTGTGGCTGCGCACGCACTCCAGAAATGTCTTTCGACAATGCCGCCAAAAGACCATGCATCACATGCCCGCTCACCGTACGATTTTCTAGCTCCGCTGCTGCAGCGGCCGCAGCTTGGATTTCCTTCTTTGTTGTTGGTTTAGGTTTGTACGCGAAATCAGCACGGCTGCCATTGCCATTGACAGTTCCAGCGATCTGGGCCAGAATACCGTTTTTGGGATTCTCGTTGAAAAAGTTCACGTAGATGCCAGCTACACACAATTCTTCCTTTTGTGCTGTGTACATGAAGTACGTCGGTAGCTCAAATACTTTGTGCACCTCCTGCCCACTCTGATCCAGTGAGTCATGGAATTGAATTGCACGCTGAGCGAGGGTCATCAGCTCCTTGCGCATAGGATCAGTCCACATAACATGCGGCTCGCGAACTTCACTTGCAAGGACGTCCAGCATTTTAATAGGTCCTGCTCGTCGAAGGATATCGACCAGCGGGCGCGTAAAAATCTGTTCGATTGTCAACTGCATTTTTTCACGAATGCAGCAATAGACTCTTCCTTCGCATTAGCCTCCAGGATTCTTCCCAAAGCTTTTGCTGCGCCAATACTGATACGTTGCTTATCACCATCACTGTCCTCGTTGTTGGGCTGGTAGTTGAATAGCAATAGCGTTAAGTACCACAAGACGCCGTGTTCTGCAAGCTGCAACAACAGGACTTCAGCCATCTCACCCGAGCTCCCTGCCATCTCGTACACGATCTGGAGGGATAAATCAGTGGCCAAATGATCGCTTTCACGCGACAGAAATCTAGTCAGACACGGCAACAAATCCAGCGACTGCGCCGCAGCTGACACACGTCCATTCGGCTGGTTCAGAACATTTACGAGCGCCTCTAGCACCCAATGCGTCATTACGTTCGGCGTGCACCCATCGACAGAGCTTAGCGCTTCCTGGTTGTGGAAGAGCAGCTGGAGCGAGTTACAAAGCACGCGAAGACCCAGACCAGAACTGCATTCGTGAGCATTCTCGTCAGAAATTCCTACGGCCAAATTAATCACGCGGATTGCACTCCCAAAGGCCTTCACGAAGGTGGTTTTTGTCGCAATGGCTTTGGAAACATCAAAGAAGGTCCTCGTCGAGCCAACACGGTTGTCTTTGAGCTCTGCGATGCACCGCTCCAAAGCCTCCAGGAAGTACGAGAAATTGCGTAAAACGATGATACAACCTGAATCAGGGAATCTACGGAGAAGCAACGCCGTAGCATCGAGCAGCTCTACTGCATCGAACACCGAAAGAAGTTTTGTGGATTGATCTTCGCTTGCCGTCGCCCCACGGGCAGTTAGCAAAAGTTCTGGGTGCACCCAGCGGTGAATGGAGTCCTGCAGGGCCCGTAAGAACGCGGTTTCATCGTTGATAGGCCAGCCAGGGAAGTTTTTTCGTCGAGTAGGTTGTGGAGGTAATACTGATAGCACTGTAGGGCGTGAACATCTTTCGGGTACTGGATTAGTGCGATGCAGGCCTTGTGGTCCAAATCCTCGTTCTCCGAGATGTAAAACATACCGTTCGCGTCAGTATGATGCTCCATGAACTTCTCGATATACGACACCATTTGGCTGCGCATATTCGCATTCCAAACAACTTCTGGATTATTCGCATCCGAAAACAGCGCGTTAGCAAACCGCCGTGGGCCATGGCGTAGCAACTGAGCAACCATTGATACAGGCAGCACTCGCACTAGCCAACTCCTCAAACAAATTCGTGTTAACGGATCAGGAGAGAAAACTCCCTTCTTGTTTTCTCCCTTTTGCTTGTCATCAATGAGATGCGGTACATCAAGTCCCGATTGGCGTAAGTGGATATGAGAGATAAGCCGAGCAGCGATAGACATTTCATCCACGTCCTGAGCAAAACGAAGCAAGTAATAAAATATGCCCGACGCATGAAGATTCGGAATCACCGTTTCGTTGTGCCGAACAAGGAGACGAATAAGCCCCAGGCATTTCTTGAATACAATGCGGTTCGGACAATCAAGAAGCCCCACCAAAAGCGAAGTGTCTGGTCTTCACACAACCGTCGCTTGATATCGCTGATTGGGCTCACACCAGAACCTTCGAAATGCGTGAGTCGGCCGTACTTCGGGAAGCGTACATCCTGGTGCATGTGCCCTTCGTCTTCCGCAGTATGACAATCGATGAGTCGGCTGAGTACACTCAAGCACGTCTGCATAATCATCGAGCTACTCATGGCACCACAATGTTCTGCGACGACCGTCACACGACTAGGTTCTTCTTCCTCAAACGGGCTGTCGTCTTCTCGGTGTGCATATGTAGGCGATAGGGAACCGTCCGAAATGATAGAGCTCTCTGCGCCAGACTCTTCTAACGCATCGATCGTTCTCCGGGCTATATCTCGATCATCTTCGTACTCATCGTCCTCTTCTTCGTCGTAGTCACCCTTCTCATCGATAAACTCATCATCATTATCAACCTCTGCATTTTCATCATCAGACGCATCGAGCTCCGCCTGAACATCCGTCGGAGATTCCACGATGTACTCCTTATCAGAATCATTAGGTCCTTGCAGATCAACCAACGGTTTGATTTCACGGAGCAAGTCTAGCACCATCGTCACGTTGTCTTCCTCACGCAAAAAGCGTGACACATTTAAGGCGCTCGAGAGAACGCGGTCCAAGAAAAGCATAATGTTGCCACGAATTACCAATGGCCACCGACGGTCTTCGCCTCCTTTGCTTATCATCATAGCAACCCTGAGGAAGTGGTTCAGGAAGACAAGAGACGCTAACTCGTTAAAATGTCGCTCGTACAGCTGGATCATTACCTTCAAGACCAAAAGGCGGATATCGGACTGATCTACATCGCTCAGCGAATCAACCGACGAATTGCGCCGTCCGTTCGCTGTCCTTTCGGCTGTAATGCTACGATCTTCCGCAAGGAGACGATAATATAATAACGTCATAAACTTATCCGCGCACTCGATGTCTTCCACTAACACGCCACGGTCATCAAGGATATTTGCTAGGTAATATGGCCCAACCTTCACCTCGTTGTGTAGACTCTCGTAATCCACACGGAATTCGTTGCAGTTCCAAGCAACAAACCACCGAGGCAAATTTTTTGTGCTTTTCTTTTTTCTTGGCCACAGAGGCATTCGAGTATACTTCGTTAGATCCATCTTGCTCGCCATGTTTAGGCTCTGGATCTCCAGGGCGCATCAGGCTATTTGATCGTGACATAAGTCCATTTTCATCAGTATAATTATCGTCACTGTCGTAATTGTCGTCGTCCAATCCACCATCACTGTCACCATCATCAGTCGAGTCGGGGCTCAGCAAAAAGAAAGTGGTAAATATCTCGCAAACCGATTAGACGACGAAATCGTGCCCTTCATCATTTCGAATGCCAATCGACTCTCGGACCCGTTTTGAAGAAACTCGAAGAGAAATGGAGCAAAATTCGCGTGTTGTGAATCTTGGCGAAGCCGATGTGCTTGGAGTGCATTCCACTCCGTCTCCGTATGGTCGGTCGCAAGCGGATCTGTGTAAAGATATCCTAGGTACTTCAGGCGGTACAAATCGAGTTCACTCATTTCCGCCTCTAATTTACGGATCAGCTCCTCAACAGCGTTAGGTCCCCATACAAGGTCTTTTGTGGCGTACGATTTACCCAAACGATCGAAAAACTCCGGCAAAAGCACAACAGATTTTGCATTTCGCACCAACCGAGCGCGAGTGTTGAATCCATAGCTCAATTTGCTACGCCCACTCTCCGTCGCATTGGTGACATCGCGTCGACCGCCATTCTTGTGTAAAACAGCATTGCTCTTTTGGAAGTGCTGAGGGTTCGCTGTAGGGACGTGTCGACCAAACTCGTCGTATTCTAGTTGGCTGATTTTTATGTCGTCCAGCAGTGCATGGGGGAACATATTCCGGATCACATACGACGAGCGCGGGTTTTCATGCGTGAGTAAAGCCACCAGCTGTGACGAGATCCGACGCTGTGCCTTATCTTGAGCATACAAGGCTAAGTAAAGTTGCCACACCAACGTCCCGTGCTTTCTCGCAAAGTCTTGAATCAGTTCGACGAGTTCAGAAGGCTGTTCTAGAATTTGCACCTTCACCAATATCGATGAGCACTTGGTAATCGAGAAACTCAACGATCGATTGAACAAGAACAACGCGTGGTGGCGAGAAAATCGTCAACTCGCATCGCACGGAGCAAATCTCTCGCAACTCGCTCAGGCGTTGCCTTCTTCCCACTGGATAAACACACTTCCAGTGTCTGCATGACCAAGGTGATGACGAGGTAGTCCAAACCGAGTTGTGAATACGCAAGTGCATTTGCCATGCTCCGTTCAGTGTTCGACATTCCTCCAACTGACAGCTGTCCACGCCCTGACCCCGTCTTTGCTGAAGAAGGCAGATGCAATGGCGTGCGCCCGACGCGATTTGTCCTAGACAAATCGAATGCGCGCGACACAAATGTTTTGCTGTGATACTTCGTGAATATTGCACGACGGTTTGCCGTCTCGGACTTCAAACTGCGAGTATCAGAGTAGTTGATTACCATGTACTTGATCACGCACGCAGCTGCGAAACTCACCTCCTCCATGGGAGAGTGCAGTAACTCCATGATCACCTCAATGCTGTTCTTGTACTGTGAGCTTGGCACCTCTTCAAATACGCCGCGGGTGCAAAGCAGTCGCTGGATGGCTAGCAGGAGCTCCACCTGGAATTCCGTCGTTGGGATCGGAGCGTCTGTATTGGACGGACTATTAAGCTGAGCCACAGAGTATTCCTTGAAGCTTTCGAGCAGCTTCATCAAGCTAGCAAAAGCTCTTCGGTCGCGCTGGCGCAGTCCTCCCAACGGAATATTGCGGTTAAATTGCACCAACTGATGAAAGATAGACGCCAAACTCTCATTCGTAACAAGATTTGGAATGAAGTTCAAATTCACCAACTTGCGCAGCAAAATGTCTTCCCACTCTGGATGAATCTCAGTGCCCCACGTTCCCTCCTTACACGCGATCTTCGTCTCCTCAGTTGACCATGGGACATGCAACTTGTTCATTCGGCACATCTCAATCATATTGCTAAGAAACAGACTCCGTGCCTCTTTCGGGCTCAGTAGCGCAGTAGATCCTGCTACCTTCAGCCATTCGGGCACGTCTATATCTCCGGCGATGTCTCCAATAAGCTGTCTGAGTTCACTTTCTTCATGTGATGTTACCCGTTTCAATCCAAGCCCAACCTCTTTGTCACGCCTGCAAACTGTAGCATTTAAGCAAATATACCGCCGGGTTAACCCATGTTTCAACTCCAATGCAAACTTGCCGCTCAATCCTTCGGATGTGTCGCTATCCGGGTCATCTTGAGATGATGAAACTGAAGGATACATCACCACGTTAAAAATGTCGTTCAGTGCGTGACTTGCCAATGTTTTCCGCGTCACAGGGTCTCGCTCTATGACTGCCAACGCTGTCAGACCCAGCAACCGTAACTGTAATTTGTCCGTCTTGTTCTTGCTAATCTTGAGCACAGGGATCTCGAAGGACACAGGCTGTGGAATATCCCGAGTCGAGGTGAGTGCGTCGAACTCGCACGAATCTGACACCTCCTCCACAACGAGCGATACGCTGAGCCACGAGCGCAAATTGTTAGCCAGTGCCTGGATAAACGGTTCCCGACTGTCGCACCAATAGCGATGGATCCGGTTGTTTTCAAAGTATAGCAGCAGCTCGTTGGAGTTGGTCGTCACGCGCTGAATCTTGACGATGTCAATGAGCAAAATCGAGGACAGTGTTGCGCGCGTCTGTGGGTCCAAGCGGTCCAGACTCGCTGCACGGACCGCCAGCAGCACTTCCACTTTAATGGGCTGGATGGCAATGCTGCGTGTGGTGCTGAGCTTGGTCATCGTGAAAGTCTTCCCGCACAACTGGAACAAACTGTCAAAGTACATGCCCGTGCCCATCATGGCATTGCCTGGTGCAGTTCCTGCTGTTGCTCCTGTTGCTCCTGGCATCCAGTTGTTGTCGCTCGTCCCCATACTGGCGCCCACTGCGCTCAGCGCGTCTGCAGTTGCTGCGTCAATCTCGTCCTTCCTAAAGGACGAGGCGCGTTCCCTCAGCTGATAGTACGCCGACAGCAGCTGCTGGCGACAGCGACACGTGTACGTCTCCTTGAGGTTTTTGCCGATGAAGATGGTGAACGCTCGGTCTGCGTTGTGTCCGCCGCTGTCCGAGGCGATGGTGATCTCCTTGATGTTGTCGAAGGCGTAGCGCTCCTTCACTTCTTCCGTGTACGGGTCCACGATGGTCAAATGGCTGCTGCTGAGCACCATGAGCCGCTTCACGGAGCGCAGAAAGCCCACGCGCGTCACGAAGAACCTGGCGGCGTAGATCACGCCGGCGTAGCGGTTCTCCGGCACCTCCAGCGTCTCTGCGTCGTCGTCGTCGTCCTCGTCTTCGTCTCCGGCCGGCAACGCGCCGTAGAAACTGCTGCTGCGAGGCTCCACTTCAAAGCCGGTGGTCTCCGGGCCGCGAGGGACGAAGCCCTCGTCCAAGGCGACGACGTCGCGCCCGAAGACGAGCGGGTCCAGCTGCTGCTTGAGCTGCTGCAGCTCCGCGTCGTCGCGAGGCGCCGCCATTCCCGCCGCTTTAGCTCTTTGGGGAATGCGACTGGGTTTTAGTGGGAAATCAGATGAGGTAAAAAGGAGCAGATAGAGACGTAAATAGGAGTTATGAGGGAGGTTGACTAAGTCAGTGTAGACTGGAGGTTGAGGTAAAATGGTGCGGATGGAGATGTAAAACGGAGATGAAGATATCTGCCAATCAGCGAAGCGTATCTTTGTCACTGATTCCGTAAGAAGTCGAGGCTTTTTACGTCAAATGGGACCGTTTTTACGATAAAGTTGGTGTGTGACACGTAAAACGCACTAGCCAACCGTTGGCCAGTCAAGTTCATTCGCGGTTTTGACCACTTTTGAAGCGCATTCGCCTTTTGGACTTCTTTCTTGTAGCTGCGTGTGTGTCTTTACCGATTGCGAAAGCCAGTGACGATCTTGCCAGAACGGACCAATTCATGTCGATTGCAACTTTTTCGGGTACCAGCTGAGGCTTCGCTGCAAATGCATGTTTAGTGTGTGTGTCATATGTATGGCATTGCTGTCTGTGTGTGCTGGCTGCCGGTTGACTGTGCTCTGGTGATGCACTTTTAAACAAGCGTATGTCTGACGTGAATGAGGACAACTCTGTTGCCTGAAGAACAGCAGCAACCCAGTCAGTAGGCGACAGCAGTAGAGAACTCTTAACAGGAGTCGAGTGATGATCGTTTCAATTGGTTATTCGGACCTCGCGCCTTTGGTGGGAGCTGACGAAACACAAACATAAGACTACGATGATCTGACGACTCCATCATACCACCTTGTGTCACAAATTATGGGAAAGCTCGAGCCAACATCGTCCTACAATTCGATGTAGCCATTTGTATCGTACTTAAGTGGGTTGAATTTTACTGTTCGATTAGATTAATTATTAGATCGCAAATTGTCAATGGGGGTCGTGAGTGTGGGGGTGACGGACCCGGAGCTCAGCTCTGTGGCGCTCTACACGCCGCTGCCATGGCCGTTGCGTCTGGACCTGCTTCCTTTCGTCTTCCTCTACGCCACCGCCGTGTATTTGTACCTGCTGCGGCCAGAGCACGACGTGGTGCCGTCTCTTTTCGGAGCTTTTAGCGTCTGTTGCCACGCTCTGGCGCTCTTAAGCGCCGAGTGGAGCGTTGACGTGCGCTGCTGGATGACCTGCGCCCGTCTGAAGTTTGTGCCAGAAGTTGCACCTCTTCCGATGCTGGCCAAGGTGGAGCCGTCGCTGGATCTACTGCCAAAGCTGCTGTGCCATTGTCACTTGGTGCAGTCCACAGCGGAAAAGGTCCGCACAACTTTTAGCTTTACAGAAGTAATATTGTTTTTAGTTATTATGCTAATCATGTTGCTATGATACTTTTGAAGCAGGGTTTCAAGGGAGCTGAGGTTCCGACGCTGTGGTTTTCATACCAGAATCTAAAGTTTTGTGTGTACGAAGATCTCAAGACCATCAACAACTGCAAAGCGCAGTTCCGTCGACTGGACTTCCTTCCCATGGGACGCTAGAGTCTTATCTTGGGAGTGGAGGGATTAAGACCTCTAGTGAACTGAAACATGCCCAAGCCAAGTGGGGGAAAAACGACTTTGTTCTGCCGATGCCTCGATTTGCTGAGCTTCTAAAAGAGCAATTGGTGGCGCCATTTTTCGTGTTCCAGTTTTTCTGTATGCTTCTCTGGTGTCTGGACGAGTATATGTACTACTCGTTGCTGACGCTACTCATGCTTGTGATCTTTGAATGTACGGTGGTCAAGCAACGACAACAAAATATGGAAACTCTATTGCACATGAGGTGCGCACCTCAGGCGTGTCTGGCCTTTCGATTGGGTGCATGGATCCAGGTGTCAAGCGATGAACTAGTTCCGGGTGATATCTGCTCCGTGAGCCACAGCAGTCGCAGCACTGTCGTGCCATGTGACCTACTGCTCATCCAAGGTAGCTGCGTGGTGAACGAATCGATGCTGTCCGGCGAGTCTATCCCATTGCGGAAGGAAGGTGTTGGAGCAGCGCTTGTGAGCGAAGCAGAGAAATTGTCGAGACTAGAGGTTGAGGACGGCTCTAGCATGAAGCACAAGAAGCACGTGTTATTTGGCGGCACCAAGGTGCTTCAGCACACAGTCCCGACTGCACTAAACTCGCCACAAGTCCCACCAGCACCTGACGGAGGATGTGTTGGGTTTGTGCTTCGAACAGGCTATGGCACAACCCAAGGCAGTCTTATGCGCACTATTTTGTATTCGTCGCAACGTGTCACTGCCAACAACTCCGAAGCCATGTGGTTTATCATACTGCTTCTCAACTTTGCGGTAGTTGCAGCAGCGTTTGTGCTTGCGCAAGGGATCAACGACCCGACGCGCAACCAGTTTAAGCTTTTCTTACACTGCGTCATGATCATTACGTCAGTCGTGCCGCCAGAACTGCCCATGGAGTTGTCCTTGGCAGTGACAAATTCGCTGATTGCTCTGACGAAAAGCAGCATATTTTGTACTGAGCCATTCCGAATTCCCTTCGCTGGACGTATCGATGTTTGTTGCTTCGATAAAACTGGCACATTAACCAGCGATGAGCTCAAGCTGCATGGCGTGGCTGGTTTGGAAACTCATGTTAAGCCGAAGAGATCTACCAGCAAGCACCACGGTGAGCTGGACATTATCGCGGCAGAGCAGCTTCCTCTTGATACAGAATTGGTTCTAGCTGGGTGTCAATCGCTGGTACTTCTTAATAACCAAGTAGCGGGGGACCCGCTTGAAATGACAGCTGTCCGAAGTATTCACTGGTGCCTGACAAACAGTAAAGACGAAAATTCGGGGCTGCCAAGCGTGCAGCCATCGTTTTTCTCGGATCGCCGAGGGGAAATCCAAGCAGTCGATATTATGCACAGTTTTACCTTTTCTTCGGAACTCAAACGCATGACAACCATTGTATCGGTTCGAAAAGCTGACAATGACGAACAGGACGAACAGCGGGTGCTCACGAAAGGTGCACCAGAAGTACTCGAACCTATCTTCAGCAAGAAGCCGTCGTACTACCGTCGCGTGTACCGCCATTATGCTTCGAAGGGATGTCGGGTATTAGCCCTAGGCTTTCGTGTATTGCCAGTGCAGTATTCTACAGAAGAACTGCAGAAGAAACCACGTCGCGAGCTTGAAGCCGACCTTGTGTTTGCTGGTTTCTTGGTGCTAGACTGCCCGCTAAAAGATGACACGAAGCGAACTATTCGGGAGCTGATGGTTTCGAAGCATAAAGTTACCATGGTCACGGGAGATAACCCTCTGACGGCATGTGATGTAGCACGACAGGTCGGGATCAATGCAGGATACTCAAAGCAGACGCTTGTATTGACGCCAAACGTGGAAAAGGGAGTTGTGGAGTGGAAGTCCATTGACGACGGGTCTCTTGATGCCGAAGATGAGACTTTCCCTTTTAAAGCTGATGAGGTGAAAAGATGCACGTGCAGTATGATCTATGCATTACCGGGGAAGCCATGAGCATGCTATCCAAGCAGCAGGAGATCACGTGCAAGAGCAACACGGCTGCGCTGGAGGGTTTTCTGGAGATACTCGAGAGGATCTGCCTTTACACGACAGTGTTCGCTCGAACGTCACCGCAACAGAAGGAACACCTTATCATGGCGATGAATCGATGTGGCAAAACTACTGCCATGTGTGGTGATGGAACTAATGATGTGGGTGCCTTAAAGCAAGCACATATTGGCATCTCCATTGTAAATCCTTCAAGTGCAGAGAATTATCCTCACGTTGCAGCTGCTGCGAGAGATATTAGTACTCCTGTTGGACAAGGTGGTCTTCGTCATCGCCGAACGCCTGGGCTTCAAGGACACTCTGTTGAAGAGGTACAATCCCTGTACGGTGGCAGTGATGACGCTCAGGTTGTACGCTTGGGGGATGCGTCCATTGCATCGCCATTCACGTCCAAGAGTTCAAGTATCCGTGTAATCAAGAAGTTGATTCGGCAAGGGCGATGCACGTTAGTGACCACCATCCAGATGTACAAAATTCTGGGAATCAACTGTTTGATCACGGCATACTATCTGAGCTCGCTCTTTATCCACGGTGTGAAGAATGGCGATCAGCAGCTCACCATATCTGGGGTAAGTACTTGCTCGACGCGGTATGTTTGAGCGTGGAGACTAACTGTACTGTGCAATGGTTACAGTTGTCTATTGCTATGTTCTTTCTGTTCCTCTCGCGAGCAAAACCAGCACGTAAACTTTCGCACCAGCGTCCGCCATCGGGCGTCTTCTGTGTGTCTGTGATGGTGTCGATTTTCGGCCAGTTTGTCATTCATTTGGCGTTTTTGGCTGCAGCCCTCCGTGTGGCTGAACCGTTCATTGACCCTGGCGACCCAGCGATGCACCCAGACGGCCAGTTTACTCCTAACGTGGTCAACAGCATCATGTTTTTGATGTCGTCCATCATGCAAGTAAACACGTTTGTGGCGAACTATCGGGGGCAGCCTTTCATGGAAGGCTTCTGGGAAAACAAGCTACTCTATCGCAGCGCGCTGTTTAACTACGCTGTATTGGCAGTGGTTATTGCTGAGGTGTTCACGCCAATCAACGCTATGCTCGAGTTAGTGCCAATGCCCAACCAAGAGGTATGATTTCAATGGGATGCTATGTTGGTAGGGTTTGTATGACGTGTCATGCGTGTGTGGTTTTGTGTTGCAGACTCAGATAACAGTTGCGGCCCTTATGGCCGGTGACACGATTGTGACTTTGGCTTTCGAACAAGCTATCCAGATGATTGGATTTATCTCTACCTGATTGTTTGTACTTGAAAAGGAGGCACAATATAAAGTTAAAAACAAATCTAAACAACTACTGTGTTCGGAATGATCAATGCGGCGTGTCACCAATGGTGTATGATGTTGGCGCGTTCGTTTGGAATTACGGCTGCCAACACAAGCGGTAGATACAGTGGTGTGTGGTCGTTTTTGTAGCACGCCTCCCATTCACAGTTTGAGAAGGGCGAAGCATTGTTATTATTCGGTTGTAGTGTCAATAAGATCTACTCACTCTGTCTAGAGTTGTGTTCTAGCAGATGCACTCAAATATGCTCTATCGATGCTCATTCACCAAAATCGAGCGCAAACGCGTCTGCTACAGTCCTACATGTAGTGTTTTAGATAAGCGTTGCTGAATGCTGGCTTATGTAGCTAGGTAGCTTTATAATTCACTAAACGATATCGTCGAGCAAAATAGATGTAATGTTGCGCATTGTCAAAGTCTTAGAAGTGTGGAGTGAGAACTCCCGGTACTATTAACTCAAACGTTTAGTGTAATGCACAGGCATCTGCCGCATTTTAGAGCTAAGGCTTATGGTGGGTTGAGATGGCAATTGAGAAGGCACGACATCGATGGGTTACCCAGCGCATTGTGTGTACAGTGCATCAGCGCCATCACTGTTCTCTGTTTCTTAGTATGCACCACCGAGATAATGGCCCTCCTTGCTGCTTTGCGCTAAGTGAGAGTCGCATAAATACTGAACAGGGAATATGGACATCTGACGGTATGAGGAGGCTATCCGAATAATGGTCTATGGGTTTTTGTTGCTTTTAATCCTAGTAATATTACCCACGAGGTATCAATTTCGCAGGTCGCGTGTAATTGTCGAGTGCGCTCCATCTTGCGTCTCCAAAGTAATACTCAAACTACCAGCCATTGTGAAAATGTTTACGATTCTATCAGATCCTTTAAGAATGTGTAATACATGTAGAACCGCATATCTCTCTCATCTCATTTGGAACACGACTGTCTGACAAATTCCTCGCAAGAAGCTCTGTTCTCGCAGCCGGGTTATTATTGAGAGATACCACATGACGCAAAATTATTGTTGGTGGTCCCATCGGGGTTCCTCCAGGCGTGAAGTAATAATGTAATGCACTCTTATTCTGCATCAATCTTTGGTTTCAATACTACGTTGATGAGTGTTTACAGGTAACCCTCGGGGTCAACTGCTCCGTAAACATTCAACATCTGGTCGAATGGTTCAAGGTGCGCTTTGCCGACAAGTTCACCATCAGACTGAAGAGGCCTCGCTCAAAATCTCAGTGATACAAGGTGCAGGCGCTGATTGAAAAAGTTCCAGCTTTCTAATAAGTTACACAATAATACATAGATCTCTCGCTCGCTCTCTCGAAGCTGGCGCTTTTCCTCCCGAACCTACTCGCGGCGTGTACGAGCCGATTTTCACATCTCATTTTGCTATCATAGTGTTTGCACGGGAAAAAGAGGCGGTTTGTCCATTCAGCTTAGTTCAGCTTCGGTCAGCAAAGCAGAAGTACCTTACCGAGGCAGACTGCAAAGATTCCTCCCATTTCACTTTTCGATTCATCACGTTTCGCGCAGACCGGCACACAGGAGAAATCATGAATCGAGTACTATTCGTCGCTATTGCCGCTGTAGTCTTCACAGGCGGTGTAATCGCCATCGACCACGACAAGGTTCAGCCGATCGCCGAGCCTACACCCGTGACGGTCTCCGAGAAGACTGCTGTCAAGTTCAAACCGATGCTCACAATCGAGAGTGGATGTGACTCATTCCCTGCAATAAACGCCGCGGGTGAAGTCACTGGTGGATTGAAAGGGACGGGAGGCACGTCCGGTTGCAAGGTCTCGCTCTTGGGCTCGCAAGTGTACGGTCGGGCAGCTTGGCACAACGATATCTGGGCCATCATGTACGCGTGATACTTTCCGAAGGGGTTTTGGATGGAGTTCCCAACCAGGCGTCATGACTGGGCGAACGTCGTCGTGTGGATCGACAACCCGGCGCTGGAAAACCCAAAGATATTGGGATTGTCTGCATCGGAGGGTGACTCCAGGTACGGAAAACTTGCTCCCGCTCCAGAGTTTGCCATCCACAACGGCACAACTTCGAAGTTTTATCATTCTCTTGCCGTCTCGGTTGGTGCTCCTTTCATGGAAAATACGATTATGCAAGGTGAGTTTCAAGATCTCATTATGTGGGAACAGCTCGCCGACGAGGCGCGGACGGCCCTGGAAACAACAGATTTCGGCAAAGCCGAAGTTCCGTTCATTGACTCCAATTTTGAAAAGAACTTAGAGAAAGCATGGCCGTTTTAGCTCGGGGCTGTACGTAATAAGAGAATCGTGCACTCTTTCGAAGAGAAGAAGAAGGAAGGTCGATTACCGATAATCGTGCACTCTTTCGATAGGAACAAAGTTACAGTGTGCTTACTGTGTTTGCTCTAGCCTTCGACGATACCTGATAGCCTGATAGACTAGGGAAGAGTCCATTACAGGTCATTCATTACCAGGTCAGGTAAATGTAGATCACCCTCGTCATTGAAAGCATATGCATTTTTCAGCAATAGTTAGATCCGTCATCATTAGTTCTGCCGGCATTTATTTGGGCATAGCCCCCTATAATGAAACGACAACCGTACTTCCTTACTCCTATTTACTACTTTTACACCCTTTTTACAGATACAGTTTATAAGATTTGAAAATGGGTTAGGTGAGATGATGCTCTGAGAATGATTATCTCAGTATCACGTTTCATAAATTTCACGGTAGCATAACGAACAGATTGTCAGCAGCCTTAGTGTACTGTGCGAGTATCTGCAAAGAATGGGAGCTGTAAACGAGGGTTGGCCAATGATAGATTCCTAGCAATATTAATGTAGTCAACTCATCTAAGCTCTGGATGTCCACCTCGTTGTCTGCGTCTTGTGCAGCGCGAGAACGGCCAGAATAGGGGCGACGACGACAGGAGCGGCGGGGCGAACGACAAGAGTAGTGCGATCAATGACAACAGGGATGGCAGCAGAGGCCATCAGAGACGCGCCGGTGGCATTTCTTGGTCCATACTTTATCGTGGTTGCTCGTGTGGATTTTCTTTTTGTTCATGCCACCAGAAATGTGGTATAGGAAATCCACGCCAAATGAACACTCGGTAGAGGTTCTAATAGCTCACACCCACAACAACTCGTTAGCCAATCCGGCCAACGAGTGTTCGGATCAAGATCTGAAAGCACCCAGATCGATCCCTTACACCGGGACGAACAGGACCTTGCTACCTCGTTTGTATGTACTCAACCAATGTAAAACACACAACTAGCACGAGCAACGCTAGTGTGTGCAGTAGGATAGCACAGTCCCAACAGCAGAAGGGTACTGTACCACCACCGAAGGTTCCCTTCGGTTGGAAGTCACACTTGGAGTCAATATGTACTCCCACACACGTGCAATAGGCAAAATACGCCGTCACGTCAACAGACCACACTCAACACTCTTGGCCTGTCCAATGAACCCTCGCTGTTATGCTACGGGTTCTCGGACAGGCATAATCCACTCAAATACGCTTATCCAGACGCTTACCTAAGGTAGCCGGATGTCACGCTAGACACTTGAAGGGAAGATTCTGTTCTGATTGTTGCCCTTTCAGGCTTATCTCCTAATTATGTAATTCCTATAGAGTATACAAATATCAAGTGAACTATGATCCGTTATGGATCTTCTACATGCTACGTGGCTGTTGAACGACTCTTCATTCGCACCCTGAAGTTGCAAAGGGTCGCTCGAACCGACGCTTATAACCTTGGATCCAAAGTGCGCACGAACCTTCGGTATCGTACTTATCTGGTGCTAGGTACGTCCGACGAAGGTTCGCTAAGTGCGGACTTCCACAATAGTGACTGTCTCAGTTGAGTGACCTTGGTTTCCGTCCGACCGAGTCCTCGGTCAACACCCATCCAACTTAATGTACCCATTCGTCATCAACGAGTACTCGAACGAATCTTCGTTCATCCATTGGCCAAAAACGGCGACCCCCAACTGGCGTATCCCGATCACAGAATTTACTTCACCACAACTGCCCCCGTCGCAACTGGAGCCACCACACTGGTGACCGTCGTGACGCATTCTGCGTTCTTCCAGCTCTTCAACATGCGATCTCAACTCGATCGTGCTGCCAACCTCGCTCTTCGTGCTATTGGTGCGACCAGTTCGTCCGAGCAGCCGGTATGTGCTCTGCTAATCATCGTTGTGTTGGTATCCATGCTCACTTTGTCCTTTCACCTTTCCACAGAGTGCCAGCGAAGGTTCCACGGCTGTTAGTGCTCATGCAGCTTCGACACAACAGACTGCAACTCCAAGTACTGCGACCGAAGCTTCAGCTACTCCTGCGGCCGAAGCTTCGCCCGCTGCATCATCGTCTCTACAGGATGCCATCATTGAAGCTTCGGACATCGCGTCTGAGAATGTGGTGATGCGACTCATCCCACATTTGACGTCAATGCTCCGTCATATCATCCAGCTTCACATCTCGCCTCCGGTTCAAGGTGATTTGGCTCTCCAGCGAAGGTTAGAAGCTGCTCAAGGCTTCGACGAGACGGCGGCTGCTATCATTCCGCTACAGGACACGCTGATCAACCTTCCGCAGCAAGTGGGGAGCTGCAAGCGAAACTTCGTTCGGCTCAAGATGGTGAAGCCGCAGCTAAGCGCGAAGTCATGCGTTTGACTATGAAGAATGAAAACGCGGAGCTTCTGCTCAAGACTTCAACGGCGCGCGTTCAAGAACTCGAAGCTCAGCTCAAGCGCTCGAAGACTGCCGTGGCGAAGACTAGCTCCAACCTCGAGAAGATTCAAGCTTCGTTGGACCTTCACACTGAAGAACTCAGGCTTCTTCAAGCCGAACTTGGAAGCCGCGACGCCGAACTCAAGCGTCAAGACTCGTTGGCTACCAAGGAACGAGAAGTTTTTCGTGCGTCGGTGGTAGCCAATACTGAGCAGACGCGTCAGATCTACAACCTGCTGATCAAGCAATGGGAAGGCAAGGGTACTCCAAGTGACAAGGATGAACTCATCGCTCATCTCAAGGATCGAGTCACTCATTATCGCCACACCAATCGCATCCTCCGTGGTCACGTGAGCTTGGCGAACATGGACCCAGATATTTTGGTTGCTGCTGTACGAGGTTCGTTGCACTTGACTCATTTTACCTGCTACCGAACATTCATTCACTCATCTGTTCCGTGCTTCACAGGTTCCATGGCAAGTGAGGTCAATGTGGATGCTCTGAACTTGGATCAAGAGACGCTCGTGGCCTTTCAGAGGATCCAGGAACAGGCGGCCGAGACCGGTGAGGATCAGCCACTCCCAGTTCTGCTGGCTAAAGCTGCACACCAGATCGTCCACGGCAAGTCACACAAGCGGATTCGTCGGCCGTCTGAAGCCTCGGATGAAGATTCCAGCTACTCAGACGACTCCGACCACGAAAACAAACCTTCGGTGGACGTTGCGAGTGCTGCTATGGCGGCTGCTGGACTCGGTGAGGCTTCGTCCGACTCAGAAGATCCGAGACGAAGATCGCGACGTGGGCTTCGCAAGCCCAAGGCATGGAAGAAGCGTTCGTCCAAGCGTGCGAAAACAAGTGGGTCATCCAAGTCAAGCGAAAGGTCTGATCAAGAGAGGAAGCATCGCTCCAAGAAACCTCGTTCGCGTGGTCGTTCATCTTCGTCATCTGGTATGAGTACAAGGTCGGGTCAAGCGAGCATTCCTCCGCCATCGCCCCCGCTTCCCGAGTCATCCCTCGAGCACCAAGCTTCGCCAGCTCCTGTGATTACTCCAGCGACTCTGTCCGTTGTCAACCCGACTCCTCCGCTCTCCACCGAAACTTCGGTGTTATCGGCAATCGCGCCAGTGGTCTCTCTTCAAGGTTCAAGTGTGCCCGGATCAAGCTTTTTGTCTCCGTTCTCGCCGCAGCCATTGCCCATGGGCACAACCTTCGGTGGCAAGAGTAATTACATGGACACGTTGCTTAACGAAGTTGAGACGGCTGTGAGTACGACTCCAACAGCGTCGACGCCTGACGACGAACTCAAACCCGAGGGTCCAAGTTTACCAGCCGGGTTTCCTCCCCGCAATGTGAGTGGAGGCAGTGCTGACGCTCCAGTCGACTTGACTGGGGATGTGGAATCGTCTGAATCTTCTCCCGAGCATTCGCCTGCAGCCCCAATTCCCCTCCGACGCCTCCACATGCGTCTCACACGGTGACCGACCGTTCGTCAGCTAATAGTCGTTCAGTGGAACGTGAAGCTGGCGAGATTGGCCACCCTGCTGTTGAGGATAATTCCGACGACAATGATATGGACATGGATAATTTCGGTGAAGGTGGGACTAGTCCGGTTGATGATTCTCACATGGAAATTGATGACCTCGGTGATCCACAAGGATCTGGGGATGGTGGAAATGTTCCTGTATCTGCTCCAGATACGACCGATAGTTCACCCGGTGGCAGCATGCTGCAGCGTATGTTTGGGTCGGACATTAGTTCTGAAGAGAGCCCTGTTGATCTTCCACCCGGCATAGCAGGCCCTCTTCTTACTTCCGACGTAGCCGTCATGGGGTCAGTGGTTCGTCGTATCGTGAGCTCGACGGCGATGACCAGCATCCCTACATCTTCACCATCAACAGTTGTTTCCAGTGGTGACGTGCCAGCTCCGCCTTCGAGCGAACCTTCGCTCAGCACGGATCAAGGTGATATTCGGTCTATCGATGCTGCTAATCTGTCCACCGAAGGTTCAAGTGCCGTTGCTGGAGCGTCATCGGTCTTGATGTTGCCAGCAGTAAATCCACCCGCAACACTGGACGAACTTTCACTTGAAGATGAATCGGTTGAAGACCAAGTATCGATGGCTGTTCCAACTTTGTTTTCACCTCCTGGGAGACGTTCTGGACCTCGCCGTGAGATTATCGCGACCAACACGACGCTTCCTGGCCCTGGTACAATCAGTGCAATTCCGATACCGAGGGTTCACTACCCAATCCACGGGCCAAGACCGATCGTTCGTCCATCGGCTCGTTCACCAGCATGGGCTGATAAGTTTAGTGACATCCAATTCGCCAAGGACGGGGCTTCTCAATGTTGGCAGCGGCTGCGCGACCGATGTTTGCCGGATCCAGTGCCAGCTGGTACCGTCATCCCGTGTTCTGCTGAGAACATTGAAGCTTTCGCCAATTCGGATGCTCCTACCCATCCGTGGCAATTCTTCCGTGCCGCTCTTCCGTCGATAGCCTGTCTCATCGACAGCTCCCGGTTCAACCCAGGCGCGCCTTTGTCCAAGCGTGCCCCTGTCGACCAGCGAATGTTGGGGCTGTTGGCTTCGTTTCGTGGTGATGGATTACATCCCGATCTGGGGTTCGCTCTTTGGGAACGTTCACACTGGATATTGCCCCAGTGTGTCGACCGATGGTTCACCACCGAAGCTTCTCGACTGAAAGAGGTCACAGACAATTTGGTCAGGGCTACGCGTGATACTTCGGGTATCACTGACATTAGTGCTCGTGCTCGTGCTGAAGCAGATCTGGATGCCATCCGTGAGCAGCTTGCGACTGACGACGATGTGTTGAAGCGGGCCAAAGTTGCTTGGACAGCCTACTCAAAGGCTCGTGGGCGTCGAGCCGATCGTCTTCGCATTCACATCCGGAATCAGTACTGGTCATGGTGTCTCAAGGCTGCAGATTCCCCGGAAGGTCTGATTACCCCGGAGCTGATACTCGAACCTTCGGTCCCAACATATCCTGTCGAAGTTTTGCCGCTGGTTCCAGATGACACCGATTGGATTTCCGCGGCTTTTGCTGTGGGTGATGCGCAGCCGTGGCGCATTGGTTGGATTTATTATCCTCACGAGCACCCGTACAACACGACGTTTATTCCGTGTAATCCTGATGAGCGTTTGTTTGTTCCGTATGGGTCTTCACCAACTGCAGTCGCTCGCCAAATCGTTGTGGATTCGTCGCTTCAACCCCAGGAGGTCGATCCTCAATGGAGAGCTCACTTCATCGACGGGGAGGAAGAGGAAGTCCCCAACGAGCGTTCTCAAGCTTCTTCTACAGCGCTACCGGCCTCGGTAACCGCTTCTGATGCCGAAGAGAAGTCGGGCGATAGTTCATCCTCTTTAGGAATGCTTGCGGCAGCTGCTCGTCAGGTTACTTGACCCGACGAACCTTCGCCTGCACTCTATTTCGACGTCTGGCCTTCTCCTCAAGCATCAGCAGCATCTACCTAGGTTTCATTTCCCCGGCTGGTAGCTTGACATGCATGTTTTGTTTCAATTCGATTTCTTAATTCCATTCTCCACAATCAAGTTCACGTTCACGTAAATTCACCAAAGAAATATGTAATGCTGATGCAGTAGCAATCTTCGTCTGCTACCCTGGGCTGCGTTGCCCCAGGGGCAGTTCATTCATGACAACGTAGTTTCAATCTTCGTCTGCAACTTGAACCATCTGCAAGCGATGGTCACTTCGTTTTGACCGCAGGTAGTCGTACAGTAATCCACCACAAGATAAGTTAGAGGCAGGTTCCCATGTGGGTTCGTCATACCCGACCCACTTGACCTTGAATTCTCGGACCGAGCGTTCGGTACTAGTGGATAGAGGTGTGCGATCGTCAAGGATAGCTTCCACTTCGTATTCACCGGCAATATTGTCTGGTGCCCAGCTGTCTTCAGGCAGAAGCTCCTCATCGAAATCAAATCGCAAATCTTTGATTACATCTTGCGCCAACCGAATCTTCGGTCGACTATTGAATTCGTTTACTGCCTTTAGACGAGAGACATGCACCACCGGGTAGAACCTGTACCCGCTCCGATCAGGGAGCTCAAGTTCATACGCAAATTCTTCCACTCTTCGTTTTATCCGAAAAGGTCCGTGCCACCGGTGGGCTAGCTTCTTAGTCAATCCAGGTTTGACACGCTCCATGTACAGCCATACCCTGCTCCCTATCTCAAAAGAGAGCTAGTTCGACCGTCAGGAGAGTCAGTAGGCTCAGGTGTAGCTTCTGTGGCGTCAGCCGACGGTTCATGTCTATCTCCACTCGGAACAGCGGCTTTCTCTAGTCGACTTAGTGTTTCGTTATGTTCTTTCGCTCTTCGTTCCTTTTCCGAGGCTTGATAGTCTTTGGCCATTATCCATGCAATTTCTTGTTGCCGATTCACCTCGCGACGCCATCGTAAAGCGTCTGACTGTGTTCCGAACCCTCGTTTGAGGGATGACGACATGGCTTCCAGCGTAGACTGCGCATCCCAACCATGGACGAGGTAGAACGGCGTTTCTCTTCGGGTCGTGTCTTGCGAATTATTAATGGCGGCCACCAATCTCTCGGCAATCTCGTCCCAGTCTTGTTGCAGCGGGTCTTCAGCGTACACTCGAACAGAAGTGATCACTGACTTCACCGAGCGTTCTTGTTGTCCATTAGCTTGGGGCCGATAGCTTAGAGTAGCTCTCGATCGTGATTGCATCATTTCCATAAAGGCTTGGAAGACTTCGCTCATAAATCGAGGGTCTCTATCATGCCTTACAAGGGATGGAGCTCCGAACCTTCGGTAGATACTTTCCTCGAAAGCCATTGCTACAGTGAGTGCTGTAGTATCTGCCATTGCCTTTGCAATGACGAAACCGCTGAACGAGCATTGAAAAAGCAGCAGTGCCGTGTTTCCTCTCCGAGACTTCGGCAATGGTATCACAAAATCCATGGACACTATTTGAAAAGGCCGTTCAGCTAAGACATTGCCCGGTGAGTAACCTCGTAGCTGAGGTCTGCTTTTGCTAGAACTGCAATCTGGACATGACCTTACATGTTGTTCCACATCTTTGTACAGGCCGTTCCAGTAGTAATCCATCTTAACTCGTTGGTAAGTTCGAGTCACCCCTTGGTGACCGCCCTCCAACGAGTCATGGCAGTTCTGTAGAACTTCCTGAATCATCGTTGTTGGTATTACCAGACGTAGCTTCGTTTCTTCTTGCCATCCTTTATCGTAACGACGGTTCAGACCAAGGTAATGGAGCACATCGTCCTCTGACAGGACAAATCTGTCCGCTAGCTTCCATGCTTCTCGTGCTTCCTTGTAGGTTAGTTTGTCTGTGTTCCCTTTCAATGTCGTCTTGAGATTGGACCACTTGAGTTCTTCATCTTGGGCTTTGGCTATTCGCCTACGACGTTCCTCTTGGACTGCCAGTGGATCTACATCCTCTGCGGTGGGTTCAGCTGGCAGGGGCGTTCTCTGTGCTTTCTGGTTGCTTTCGCTTTGATTTGAACACTCGTTGGGTATTTCGGAAGGCTCCCTGTGGCTGTTTGCAACTTTTGGTTGTCTATCCGATTGTTCATCTTCAAATCTGACTCGTTTGGCTTTAGTTTGCTGTCGAGTTATTGCTGAAATGTGCCGGGGTGATGTCGAACGCTCGTTTGGCACGAAGCATGCATACAATTTTCGTTCGTAGTGTTTGTCGGCAGTCAACATTTGGGCAAAGTGTCTGTCTTCATTGCCCTGTACTTCTGCTTCATCAGCCGAAGGTTCGTAAATCACCTCTTGGATACGATTTAGCGCAGACAGCTCATTCTTTCGTGAGTCAGTAAGGACCACTCTGCTCACTTTTGATTCCAATGCTTCCGTCGCTAGTGAATCCGCTGCAGCGTTGTATTCTCTTACTACATGCAGATATTTCACCGAGCGAAGTTTCGCTGTCAGTTCTTTATGTTGTTTCAGCATGGTCATTAACGCCTCCTTACGGCATGCAATCACCCCTAGGGCTTGCTGGATCGCGAGCCTCGAGTCTCCTACCACGATTAAATCTTCGATGGTATGTTCGATGGCAGCTTGTACTCCGTGATTCATCCCTGTATACTCAGCGATGTTTACAGTAGTAGCCGAGAGGTAAGCGTTCGCAGCGAGCACTATCTTCCATTCAGGAAGACTCCACAATATCCACGAACAGCTTCCATAACCACCATACTTCTCGGTTTTCGCCGAGCCGTCAAAAGATAGAACGAAACCTCGGTAGTCTTTTGGTATTCTTGCATACAGCAAAGTGGGATCCATTCGTACCGTAGGGGAGCCTTTATTGGGGGTGCGAGTGTTGCCAACGAGTCTTCAAAGTCGACAAAGCTCGTAATGGTTGATTGCAATAGTTGAGCAAACAGAGTGTCCTTCTCTTTCACTCTTTGCACTATCAGGTGCCAGGGTGACAGTAATACCCCAAATTGCACTGCGCGACCGAAAAGCGACTTAGATTTGTGGACCCATTCGAGTGTCGAAAATCGGGTATAGACGTGAATTGTCTTCCCGACGAGTTGCGTGTAACACACCTTCAGTAGTTGGAGAAGTGCTAGCACCTCCTTTTCTGCTGGGTGGTAGTTCATTTCTGCGTCTTTGAGGACTCGGCCGAGAAATCGAACCGGTGCATCTTTCCATCATGTTCCTGCATCAACGTGGTGCTGAGAGCCCATTCATTAGCGAACAGCATCACGTGAATCTCCTGACCGGTCGAAATGCTTCAAGATCGGAGCATCTGCAACCTTCGCTTGCAACGCGGCGAAAGCTCGGCGGGCTACTGTGAGATCACCATCCGGTCCAAAATCTTCATCTTTCAACTGATACAGGGCTGCACCCAGTACGGCGAAGTCCTGAATGAAGCGGCTGTAATAGTTCAAAGCACCGAGGAACGATTGCATTCCCTTTTTGTGGACGGGAACGAACATTCTGTGATGGCTTGAAGCTTCTTTTCATTCGCCCGTATGCCTTCATGTGAAACTTCGTGGGACAGGAAATCAACCTTCGTTTGTACAAAGATACTCTTCGTGAAGCTAATGCTAATCCGGCATTGAGCGAACCTGGATAAAGGCGGTCCAGTGTGGCCAGGCAGTCATCAAAGCTCGCTCCACCAAAACAGATATCATCCACAAACGATCTTCTTCCGAAAACAGGCATGAGTGATGATTCGTCTGCCTCCCCAGTCGTAAACATGTCAGCAGCCGAACTGTTAACCAGCTGTAACAAGGGATCTTGCTCCACCGATGTTTCCCTATCCGCGTCAAACTTTGTTCGTATCTGCGATCCGCGGTTTAGCATTTGAAACGAACCTTCGTTCGACTCGTGGCGTTGCTGCTTTGCCATCATCTCTGCTCGTTTCATCAATTCTTCGAAGTGTTTCCATCCACCCTTCGGTTGAACGAACCCCCAAAGCGCGTTGTCAATCATTCGTTGGTAAATCATAGGGGCGTTCTTCAAGCCGAAAGGCATCCGGAGCCACTCAAAGTGTCCTAGTGCGCAGACAAATGCAGAGATCTTCCGAGCTCGGAATGTCATCATTATCGCCCAGAATCCGCTTGCTGCATCGAGCGAACAGAACCATAGGTAGCATTCGAGGTCAGTCAACAGGTCATCCACCAGCGGCATGGCGTACTCCATAATGGCGGTAACCGCGTTCACCATCTTGTAGTCGATGCATAGTCGGATATCTTGACCATTCTTTTTAACACTATCACGATAGGCGACGCCCAGGGACTGTCTGAAAAGGCAATTAGTCCAGCCTTCAGCAGCCCTTTGAGCAGCTCGTAGAGCTTCTCCAGATGACGCAACGGTATCCGTCTAGCACGCTGTTTAATTGGAGCGTGCCCCTGAACATCGATATCACACACCACTCCATAAGCTGGTGGTGGCAACGCATTACCACTTGCTATCATGATGTTCTCGTGTTCCTTTAGGACCGCAATCAACCGAGATTGTTGGTCCGCCGTCAACCGAGGGTTCATGACATTTGTTGCAGCATAATCGATCGTCGTAGTCGAACCTTCGGTTAGATCAGGCAAGAAAGCTAATTCTTTAGCATAATCCTCCAGCCCAATTTCATTCGCGGGGTGTTCGTAAACATTGCTTGAACCCTCGTTTGTGGCGTCGTTTCCTTCCGTTGTCAGAACTCTTACTACCGAAACGTAGCTTTTATCCAAAATAGCGACCGCCGTCGTGGTGTCGTCTCCGTCGTCTGGACCTACCTCGCTCGGAACTCTTTCTGGCTGAGGTTTCCGATCCACTTTGTTTGAACCTTCGTTCGGGGTATGGTGACAATCCCACGACTTGCCTCGACAAACATTTCCGCCTGAACATCTTGCTCTGGTTACCTTATGCCCTAATTCACTCGATGCCGACAAGCACTTCCTCGGGCTGACTTGTCTTTCTCGTCCGTTCTTATCTTGAGTTGCAATGACCTCATCTCTTTCTCTATCAAACGAATCTTCGTTCGGTCTCAATTTGAGTTTGGTCGGATGTTTGTAACTCACTCTTTCCACGGGCGAAGGTTGTGCTTCCAGCCAGTCGCGATATAGCTTGCATTCGCGGATGAAAACTTCGCGATGCCGGCAACCTTCGCCAGCGAGGACTTGCCAATCAGCATACTTCGTCGAGGACGTGCGCACGTACCCATCATTCCAGGGCAAATCTCCGACCGGTATCCAGAGTGCTAACGGAAAATGAGCCGGGCAACTCACTAAACGGTCTGAAATGTTCGTCACTCTAATCACATGCGGGCTGCCTCGGCGAAACTTCACTACCGTCGGAATTAAACTGTCGGTCTTTTTTACCCAGAACTCATGGGTCTGTGCTGGGGGCTTATTCCTGGGTAGACGATAATCCATCCACTCATGGCCTGGTATATGTAACACCTCGGAGGGACCCGCCTGAACATGGGTCCCATACTCTTCACTGTCTGCCATGCCCTTGGTTTTTATGAGCGGAATCATAACTTCGTTCGGAAGCTTCGCTGCGCCATGGAATAAGTCAAGCCGAATGCCGGCGGGAATCATGAAGTCCGTTCCGAGGACCACATCCACCCCAGCACTATGGGGCATTATCCACATCTCAAACTCATATACCATTTCCCATCCTAGCGTAATTTTCACTAGTGATCGGCGGGACGTGGTGATCTTGTCCTTGCTTATTCCTTGCACATCCAAACTTCGCCCATGATCTGGGATGTCCTTCAGACGAAGCTTCTTAGCGAACGACTCCGTCACGACGCTAACATTCGCCCCAGTGTCGAGAAGAATCCTCGTTCTGACGTCGATCATGGCACCGTTGACGAGAGCCCTCATTCAGATTCTCCTGTCAAATTTCTTCGCGGACCACCACCCCAGGCGTTCTCCTGCGTTCAACTTCATCACCCCTAGATGTTCCACCAAGTCACCTTGGTTATTCCTCATAATACTTGAAACGTGGGTCGAACCTTCGTTCAAATTCCCGTCTGCTTCCTCTCCAATTCCTCTCACTACTTCACCTCCACTGAGGGTTCGATCCCTCTCCTTTTCCATATTCATCGTGTTCACATTTGAAAATTCGTTCGTATGCCATTCGCTCTCCCCGATATAAGCGTAGATACACTCTGCCTCCACCGGTTGTTCAGCTAACTGTGGCTGCCCAATGGGGACCAACCCAGTCGTAGTTGGCGGGCTGCCTAGTTTAAATGGCGTTCTTTGATGATGGATTGGAGTTCGGGAGGCAACTCTTCCTTGGTGCCTTTTGTGCGTACAAACTTCACTAAGTCTTGGAAGTTCCGGTACAGCTCGCACTGTCCCGCATCGTGCACTTGTTTGCAGAATTTGCATCGTCTGAAGCAGTAATGGGCTGAGTGACCCATGCCTCCGCACGCCGCACAAGGTCCATACTGTTGTCGACGGTCATCCCTTTTAAAGTCGGGGATTCCTCGTCGGTCGCGGGTGAACCCTCGCTCGCGGTCCGAACCCTCGGCTTTGGGCTGGCGGTTATGGATCTCGCATAAGTGCCGTCGGCAGCCTTTCGTCGATCATCCTCGTTGGCCGCGGCTAAGCTATATCCCTCACCGTCCAATGAACGTTCGTCTGCACTGTCTTCTGACCGATCGTTGGCAATATCATCTTGATCGCAGTCGTACTCTCGTGATCCTGTGTTCGAAAACTCGTTAGGGCCATGTTCCAGTCCACGACCTTGCAACTCAGTTATGATGTCTCCCAACGAAGCGTCTGTAAGCGTCACTCGGGGCGCGTTGCGAGAATCGTCGCGCTTCCTGTCATGGTCACGCTTATCTCGCCGGTGGTAGCTTCCATATGATTCGTCGCGCCTTGGTTCCCTAGATCGCAAGTATCGCTGGGAAGACGACTCGTTCCTCGTCATCAACTTTTCTCCCTCAATGATGTCTCTAATAACCGCTTCGAGCTCGTGGATATCTCCCACCCTGGTGTGATACAGTGTCTTGGCTAGGTGGTCATCACCACACGAGAGCAGGAATTGCTTCATGTGTCTTTTATCGTTGCGCCCTCCTTTGTCAAACTGCAGACGAGCATTCCTGGCAAGTCCATTCAATCGATTCATGTAATCGCAGATGTGCTCGTTTCGTCTGCGTCGAGCAGAGTAGTAACGTGACAAGGCATCTTGAGAGTACTGGGCACAGTAGTACTGAATAAACTTGTTGCTCAGTAGTTTCCACTTTCGTCGTGTCTTCTTTGGCAGCTGTCGGAACCAGTAGAGTGCACCTTCCCTTAGGCTTAGTTCGAACGGGACGCACCACTTATCAGCTTCGGTATGTGTACCAGTCATCTCATAGACGAAGGTTCGTAGCCACAGCATCGAATTTTCGCTGTCGTCTTGTTTTCCGAAGAAGGGAGGAATACGATCCAACGGTCGGTGAGTCGCCATTTCCAATCTCGGCGTAGGATCAGCGTCGTTGATCTCAGTAATAGCGAGCATCTGCCGAGTCAATTCATCCCTAGGGTCATCATCATCGTCACTGAAAAAGAACAGGTCGTCGTCGTCATCAGCTGAATCCTCGTTCGGACTTCCATTACGACCGGAGCTCGTCTTAGATGACCTCAGGAGGCTCCGGCGTCTCTCTTCAGTTTCTTCGTCCTCTCGCATGTGACAAATCCTCGTTGCAGATCTCGGAGTCACCATGTGTGAGTCCTGGAAATAGGGTGACGCTTCAATCGAACCAAAAGCGCCACGAGAGGTACTCTTCGCTTCCTTCCGAACCTTCGCTGGTGTATCGGGAAGCGGTATCTGAGTGGGATCATCCAGGTTCTCGACCGCGCGAGCGATCGGTTGTTTCCCGGAGTTTATTCCTGTCGCCCCGAACACTTTGCGAAGGCGCTTCTTCCATCGTTGCAATTCAGCTCCTGCCTTGGATGGGCTCCAGTCTTCTAATGCCGCCGCTGACGGATACGCGAGAGGTTGGATTCCTAACGCCAGTAGCAACGACACCGTATCATCGGCGACCTGCTTAGTCGTTATCGAGTTCACTGGCCACTGGAGCTCATTCGCGAGAGCTGGCCAATCCGCCTGTCGTTTGGGTTTCGGCGAAAACAGCTGCATCCAATCGTCGGTCTTCATCAGAACCACGATGCGTTCGAAGACTTGCTTCGCTCCAGGCGTGTCTCCATTTATTGGTGGGCGAAAAGCGTTCAGTAGAGCTGCACGCTTCTCACTCGCCAACGATGGTTTAGAACCTCCGTTCCCATCGTCATAATCATCATAATCCGGTTCAGGTCCCGCTACGTCGGCCAATTCGTCGGCGAGGTTCCTCGAAAGTGACCTCGTGCCTCCACTTAGACCTGAGGATAGCGTTGCCGTCTCCGGAGTCTCAGCACTCGTACCCGGCGCTGGCGTCTTGTCCTCATAGTCGAAATCCTCATCCTTGGCTTCAGATCCGTCCTCCGAGTCTTCAAAGCTGACCGAACGTTCGGTGCCAGTCGATACGTGTGCACCCGCACCGTCCGTACTTGAACGCTCGTTCGAAGCTCCACTTGACTTTGCTGGAGTTGCTGGTACCGCTCCTGATTCTTTCGCCATGTTTCTTGAGATTTCTTGGTAGCTCGTCACTGGAAGCAACACACAAACGATTCACAAAAGTCACTATCCGTTCCCGGGTCGCGGCACCAGTTGTGGTATAGGAAATCCACGCCAAATGAACACTCGGTAGAGGTTCTAATAGCTCACACCCACAACAACTCGTTAGCCAATCCGGCCAACGAGTGTTCGGATCAAGATCTGAAAGCACCCAGATCGATCCCTTACACCGGGACGAACAGGACCTTGCTACCTCGTTTGTATGTACTCAACCAATGTAAAACACACAACTAGCACGAGCAACGCTAGTGTGTGCAGTAGGATAGCACAGTCCCAACAGCAGAAGGGTACTGTACCACCACCGAAGGTTCCCTTCGGTTGGAAGTCACACTTGGAGTCAATATGTACTCCCACACACGTGCAATAGGCAAAATACGCCGTCACGTCAACAGACCACACTCAACACTCTTGGCCTGTCCAATGAACCCTCGCTGTTATGCTACGGGTTCTCGGACAGGCATAATCCACTCAAATACGCTTATCCAGACGCTTACCTAAGGTAGCCGGATGTCACGCTAGACACTTGAAGGGAAGATTCTGTTCTGATTGTTGCCCTTTCAGGCTTATCTCCTAATTATGTAATTCCTATAGAGTATACAAATATCAAGTGAACTATGATCCGTTATGGATCTTCTACATGCTACGTGGCTGTTGAACGACTCTTCATTCGCACCCTGAAGTTGCAAAGGGTCGCTCGAACCGACGCTTATAACCTTGGATCCAAAGTGCGCACGAACCTTCGGTATCGTACTTATCTGGTGCTAGGTACGTCCGACGAAGGTTCGCTAAGTGCGGACTTCCACAATAGTGACTGTCTCAGTTGAGTGACCTTGGTTTCCGTCCGACCGAGTCCTCGGTCAACACCCATCCAACTTAATGTACCCATTCGTCATCAACGAGTACTCGAACGAATCTTCGTTCATCCATTGGCCAAAAACGGCGACCCCCAACTGGCGTATCCCGATCACAGAATTTACTTCACCACAGAAATGCCACCAAAGTGGCAAAAACACCACGACGGATGCATGATATTTGACATCAATACCTTATTTTGGTCAGTTTAATAACCAATAGGAGCGTGTAATATAGATTGTGGTTAATTTCGATTGGCTGGACATACAGAAATACCACCCGGGTGGCATTTTGTATATAATGTATCGGTATTGAGAAGCATTATAAGTACGAGAAGTCTAGCATGCGATGCATTAAAGAATCTACTATTCTAGTATGAATCCCTCTAGGTCAGTAATTAATTTGCTACTTGCGTGGATTCAACCTTCAGAGTCGTTGACCGTTTCGGTATTAGCGATCTTTGTTGTTCCATTGCGCTGCCCTTATCCTGCAGTGCTGGATACATGGGAAAATTTGCGCTGACGTAAGGTATCGAAGTAATAACAAGTTGAAGCTAGAAATTTCAATAGGGGAGTCAAAGTTGCCGTTTATGCCTGTCATTTTTGTGCCTGTACCCATGTGATTTTTTGGCGGTAAACCTGTCATTTTTCGGCGCCATGCCCTGTCATTTCAAAATCAAGCACCTCCGGAGGTGTGTGATCTGGGGTATCACAGGTCATTTCGAAAATCAGCTGAGGATCCGACAGAGGCAACCTTGCGCCAGTCTTCAATGTTCTCCTGTACCCAACAAAGGTCAGGAGTAACCCGCACTCTAGCATCACGAAGGCCTTCGTGCCCGTGAAGCCACGCTTTCCACAGCAGTTTTTCATTCGGTACGTTGCGGCGCTCTCTTTTACCCATATTTGACCATTACTTGACATTCACCTCATCTGTGAACGTATGTGACCAGGTATGGCACGTAGCGACCAAAACGACCAGGTATCCAAAGTCCATCTCACTCGAGATGACTACGGTCTTCTGCTCACGTGGATGGAAATACCAGCAAACTTCGCTGCGGCCCATGGCGCAACCAAGAAAACGACAGCCTCTGGAGGCGCGCAGAAGACGAAAACGCAGGCGTTCAGAGAGATGGCTGCGTATTTGAGAGAGCACACGAAGAACGACCACCTTAAGCACATCACTGGCGCCAACATACAGCAGCGTTGGCGGACATACAAGACATAGAAGTTTCAGCCAACACTAAAGAAGAGTCGCACTGAGACTGGCCTGGGAATGACAAAGAAGGAGATGAAACAAGGTCTATCTATTCAAGCTAAGCTGGATAAGCTGTGCCCACATTTTGCGCGTATGGAGAAGCTTTTTGCGGAGAAGACAAACGTTCAAGCACCAGCAACGGTAGAACTTGGTCTCACTCGAGAAAATGCTGCCGAACGAGGAACTGCTGATATCATTCGCGACGCTAGGAGCTGTGACTCCAGTGATCAAGACATCACCGATGACTCCGCTTCAGAGAGTACGAAAAGTCGTCACGGCAAACCAAGCGACAGCGACGAAGATCAAAGTGACGTCACAGTAGACGAAGGCCAGTTGTTGACAATCGTGAGGAGGAACATGACGAGGTGGGAGGCCATCACGGCAAGGCTGGCGCCAGAGGTCGTAGGATTCATCCCTCCCACGGATGAGGTCGGGGTTCGATTCCCCGGCGGCGCACGCCTTATGCCTGCTTCTCGCTTGGCACAACCCAGCCACCCCACCCCCAGCGTGGCTGACTCGAGGTACGCACCTTTTGTCAAACTTTTACACATTGCCTCAGGTCTGTTGCTAGGGTGCCATGGGCCTGTGAGGACGTCCCGGGTTGTCTCCGAGCACATCCTCGCCCTCTATAATCTCTCCTACATCCGAAGCGCCAGGATGATACTCAAACGGCACCTCGGATATCAACTGCTCTCAACGTATGGAATCTTGATCGTGACAAGGAAACTGGATTTATGTAGTGATCTCTCGAAGCGACAGCTTGCACGAGGCAGCTGGCTTTATGTAGTGATCTCTCGAAGCGACAGCTTGCGTGAGGGTGCGTGATGTCTAGTGCATTATCTCAATGGATGTGAAACATTCGTGCTGTTCGAGTCTCCATAGATAGTGTGTGTACTCAGTCTACTTCTCACTTCCTCGTCCGACGAAACCTTGTCGGGACTGCACGCTGGTCTGAAGTCATGGCAAAGGCGTTTCGGCATTTTTTTAATATTAGTATTTACAACGGCCTTATTCAGGAGCTCGGTCGCACTCGAATAAGGCTGTAGTCGTTTGGAGAATGGAGGACGTGAGGAGACACGACAGACGGACACGAGAGCAACCCAGACGCGAGTAACCCCAGACGCGAGTAACTCCAGACGCGAGCAACCCCAGACGCGAGTAACTCCAGACGCGAGCAACCAAAGAACGCTAATCGGCCATTCTCTTCGTGCTACGTCTTGGTCTGTGCCAAGGACTAGGATCGGGGTCGGGGCTGGGCACGGGTGGGAAGGAAGTGTGTTCACGCAGCTGTTCGTGGCTGTGTGGTGTTGCGGTGTATTTTGTTTGTTGCAGTTGTTATGGTTGTTGCAGTTGTTATGGTTGTTGCAGTTGTTGCAGTTGTTGCAGTTGTTGCAGTTGTTGTTGTTGCGTTGGCATGGTTCTCGTTAGTGGTGTTGATGTACAAGTAGGCGTTGGTATGTTGTGTTTTGAAGTGTGGTCTGATGTAAAGTGTAGTGTGACTAGAGTGTATGTGTGTGGAGTGTATGTGTGTGGAGTGTATGTGTGTGGAGTGTATGTGTAGTGTGGTGTGATGTAAAGTGTAGTGTGACTAGAGTGTATGTGTGTGGAGTGTATGTGTGGCGTGGGCTGGATGTGGTGTTTGTGGTGAGGTCGAGTGCACCGTTGGTCTAATGGTTAGGATTCATCCCTTCCAAGGATGAGGTCGGGGTTCGATTCCCCGACGGCGCAACTTTGCCGCTTGTCCTCGTCCATGTTGCTGCATCTTCCTTCCTCCGACGTCTCCCTGTCGTCCTTGACCACTGCTTCGACATCTTCCCACCACGCGGACCGAACGCTTGCTTCTCCGTGCGTGAAAGCCGGGTTTCGTAGATGCACAGCTAGCACAAAATTTGGCACCTTGCTGCTGGGAACCCGACCGAGCGCTCTGCGTCGCTACGTGTGAAGCATGGAGTGAGCACGCACATCTCCATGATGCAGTTGTGTCCTTGTCTACGTCGATCATCGCGCTGGGTGATAGCTATTGCCGTTGTGATAATTCCTCCTCGATTGCGAGATGCAGGCCGTCCGAACGCCCCCGGAGTGAGTGACTAGTCCAACTGAAGTTGACCCCCAACTTGTTAGCTGTCCCATGAGGTGACAAGGCTGTGCCGTACAGCAGTAGTGCGGTCAGGGTGTCGTCGCTACATACAACAGACACACAGTCGTGACTGAGCGTGCGGAGTCGAGCGGGCTTGGAGCGCGACAATAATAAAGTATACCGATAATAATGTATGCGGCATGGTGGTGTCTTAGCGCGTCCACTTATGGCATTGGTCGTGTTTTGTGGCTGTGGTGGATGTATGTATGGAGCTACCCCGAGCCCTTGGTGGTGTTTGTGAAAGGTTTGCAGTGGAGTCGTCTGGCGCGCCGTTGGTCTAATGGTTAGGATTCATCCCTCCCACGGATGAGGTCGGGGTTCGATTCCCGGCGGCGCACGCCTTATGCCTGCTTCTCGCTTGGCACAACCCAGCCACCCCACCCCAGCGTGGCTGACTCGAGGTACGCACCTTTTGTCAAACTTTTACACATTGCCTCAGGTCTGTTGCTAGGGTGCCATGGGCCTGTGAGGACGTCCCGGGTTGTCTCCGAGCACATCCTCGCCCTCTATAATCTCTCCTACATCCGAAGCGCCAGGATGATACTCAAACGGCACCTCGGATATCAACTGCTCTCAACGTATGGAATCTTGATCGTGACAAGGAAACTGGATTTATGTAGTGATCTCTCGAAGCGACAGCTTGCACGAGGCAGCTGGCTTTATGTAGTGATCTCTCGAAGCGACAGCTTGCGTGAGGGTGCGTGATGTCTAGTGCATTATCTCAATGGATGTGAAACATTCGTGCTGTTCGAGTCTCCATAGATAGTGTGTGTACTCAGTCTACTTCTCACTTCCTCGTCCGACGAAACCTTGTCGGGACTGCACGCTGGTCTGAAGTCATGGCAAAGGCGTTTCGGCATTTTTTTAATATTAGTATTTACAACGGCCTTATTCAGGAGCTCGGTCGCACTCGAATAAGGCTGTAGTCGTTTGGAGAATGGAGGACGTGAGGAGACACGACAGACGGACACGAGAGCAACCCAGACGCGAGTAACCCCAGACGCGAGTAACTCCAGACGCGAGCAACCCCAGACGCGAGTAACTCCAGACGCGAGCAACCAAAGAACGCTAATCGGCCATTCTCTTCGTGCTACGTCTTGGTCTGTGCCAAGGACTAGGATCGGGGTCGGGGCTGGGCACGGGTGGGAAGGAAGTGTGTTCACGCAGCTGTTCGTGGCTGTGTGGTGTTGCGGTGTATTTTGTTTGTTGCAGTTGTTATGGTTGTTGCAGTTGTTATGGTTGTTGCAGTTGTTGCAGTTGTTGCAGTTGTTGCAGTTGTTGTTGTTGCGTTGGCATGGTTCTCGTTAGTGGTGTTGATGTACAAGTAGGCGTTGGTATGTTGTGTTTTGAAGTGTGGTCTGATGTAAAGTGTAGTGTGACTAGAGTGTATGTGTGTGGAGTGTATGTGTGTGGAGTGTATGTGTGTGGAGTGTATGTGTAGTGTGGTGTGATGTAAAGTGTAGTGTGACTAGAGTGTATGTGTGTGGAGTGTATGTGTGGCGTGGGCTGGATGTGGTGTTTGTGGTGAGGTCGAGTGCACCGTTGGTCTAATGGTTAGGATTCATCCCTTCCAAGGATGAGGTCGGGGTTCGATTCCCCGACGGCGCAACTTTTGCCGCTTGTCCTCGTCCATGTTGCTGCATCTTCCTTCCTCCGACGTCTCCCTGTCGTCCTTGACCACTGCTTCGACATCTTCCCACCACGCGGACCGAACGCTTGCTTCTCCGTGCGTGAAAGCCGGGTTTCGTAGATGCACAGCTAGCACAAAATTTGGCACCTTGCTGCTGGGAACCCGACCGAGCGCTCTGCGTCGCTACGTGTGAAGCATGGAGTGAGCACGCACATCTCCATGATGCAGTTGTGTCCTTGTCTACGTCGATCATCGCGCTGGGTGATAGCTATTGCCGTTGTGATAATTCCTCCTCGATTGCGAGATGCAGGCCGTCCGAACGCCCCCGGAGTGAGTGACTAGTCCAACTGAAGTTGACCCCCAACTTGTTAGCTGTCCCATGAGGTGACAAGGCTGTGCCGTACAGCAGTAGTGCGGTCAGGGTGTCGTCGCTACATACAACAGACACACAGTCGTGACTGAGCGTGCGGAGTCGAGCGGGCTTGGAGCGCGACAATAATAAAGTATACCGATAATAATGTATGCGGCATGGTGGTGTCTTAGCGCGTCCACTTATGGCATTGATCGTGTTTTTCGTTGTTGCCAGCTCCGTTTTTATCGACATTTTTGTTTTCAGTACCGTTTCCTGCAGCTTTACCGTAGCGCTAAATTCTCTGTGTACCGAACCCTCCTTACAAGACCACCAATTTGCCGTCGCTGTATTAACCCTTCAATCCCAGATGTTGGACGCGTCCAACATAACGGGTGTACATCTTTTCTGGCATCTATGTTATGTTGGAGCTCCAACATAATGAGATTTAAGCTTCATGTTTGTATTGACTTTTGCTGCATACTAAAGACAAGTCTTTGTTTTTGAAATAAAACGGTCGTTGCACAGGTGTAGGGGCAAGATGTCATAAGAAGGTGCACTACGGGAAGGTCCGTGAGAAGGGATGCACTTTGGGATGGGACACATTGGAAGCTGCCCTGTCAGTTTTGCTTGTCATTTGAGAATTCGCCACCTGAGACGCAGAACAATGGTCGCGCCGACCGGCAAAGCACCGAAGCGCCAGCTCACGGCATTGGAACGGAAGAAGCAGCTCGAAGTCGCGCGGAGAGAGAGGCGTCACCGCCGGGAGAGGCTCGCTGAGCGACGCCTACCGTCAATCAAGATCAGAGCAGCGTTCGGAAAGCAGAGGAGAAGAAACGAGAGGACGAAGCTTCGCGCAAGCCTAGACCTGCTGCTAAAGCATCGGGAGGAAGAGTGTTAGCATCTTCGACACCGCCTGCGATGATATCGAGTCCGTCACAAGCAAAGAAGCCAAACCGCAAGCCTGTAGCAGCTGATGTGTTGTCATCAGATGCGAAGGAGACGAGTGAGGTGACACGATGTGCTCGTGGAAAATTTGGTTCTTGGATGTGGATTGGTGGAATCAAGGTCACCCTTGGATTGACTGAGAATTTAAAGCCGGGTGACCATATGGAGTTGTGACATGAAGTGTGGGAAAGTGGAGCGACTGTTGGGAGAAGTGACGTGGATACAGACACTTGCCTGCGTCAGAGAGGGCCTTACTGGCTTGGAAGCTCTTGGTCTGAAGCCTAGAACCAAGAATAAGAAGCTCGGTCCAAGCCGACGCTTGCCTTAACCAGGTTGCCCGTAATGGATGGCGAAAAACACCCCTCCAAAAGTATTGAAAGGAATGTCCTGGCTAGCTCTGACAAGATGGAAGTCACTCTGGTCAAGAATTATCCTGATCCCGAGTCCTCCGACCATGGAATCAAGCCGGGTTCCGTTTGCAACCAAGGATTTCTGCCTAAGACCCCAAGATCCAAGAGCACAAGAGCTTCGATCAAGGTAATATCGACTTGTGTCTACGTCTACATGCAACCAAGCTTGGTCGACATGGATCAAGTCTTGGTTTTCAAGACCAAGACACTTCGGACCAAGAACCTTGGATTGAGAAGCGATCTTTGGGGATCTAAAGAGTTGCCTCCCTGATTTGAAGAAGACCTAACCCCCAGTCAGTCGAAGGCTGATTCAACCCACGCATACAAGATGCTGATAGAAGTATGCCATACAATCTTTCATACTATTTGTAGTACTTAGTTTTATAACCTAAACAGAGTTCAATTTGCTTCCTAAGGCTCAAGTCGTGCAAGTCTCCTGTAACACTGAGTGAGAGCAGACCCAAGACGTCTTTGCTGCCCTTCTGAAGCTCCTTCGACCAAGCGTCGTCTGGATCTCCGCCTGTTGTCAAGTCAAGTTAGGTTGGGGTCTTAGGCGAACTCGCTTAGGGCAAACCCCCAGTCTATTTCATATCTTAGTTGGGGGAGATCAAGGCCAAGCCCATTTCATATTCCAAGTGCCGAAGACCGTCTGGACCTGCAGTCGACGATCAAGGCCTGCGACCAAGAGCTGCCTGAGTGAAGTGAAGACCAAGGAGCGTCATACCCACAAAGTGAACTGTTCTCCCGGATTGGGGAGTGGTGCGCGTCTGTCAAGGGAATCCTCGATTATACCGATTATCTTGGACCAAGAACCCTCATCGACATCGGTTTAGCCTTTCGTTCAAAGTTAGGACAAGAATCAAGAACGCTGCATATCGTGTCGTGTACAAGGATCAAGGAACTCTGCATTTGTTATATTACGAAGTGTTGCGTGTGGTACTCTACGCGCGTAGCCGACTTCTTCTCCCCGGCATTCAAGACCAAGAAGCAAGGGACGAAGACTAAAACCACGAAGACCCACAACCTTGAAGTATAACACACAAATCGGTGGAACAAGGCAAGAGGTTAATCGAGCCAAGAGGGATTGCACAAGGAACACGCCAGTCCTTGGAACCGAGTCTCTAGATAGTTAGAGGCTTGGTTCTTAGGTCCTGTGCTCAAGAAACAAGGCCGCTATACACCCTGGACAGAAAAAGGTGTCTCGAGGCCACCGTTCTCAGTCTGGGGATATCGCCAGTTCTGTGCGCGGCAGATCACTCGAGGCTCATTTTCGGGCGGATCGTGAACGTCCTCCAACATGCCAACATCAAGCTGGCCAACATCGGGGCCAACATTTGGAGCAGTTGGCGAGCCTGATCCAACATTGGAGACAACAAGTTGCGAGCCAGTCACACCTATACGTGAGTTCGTTTGCCATCCAGTGTGACGCAGAGTGAGCCAGCTGCAATTGGTGAGGCACCAAGTGACCAGAGTGATGCTATCGCGGGAAGATCAATGTTTCGTGACGACTGTGCACACCGATGATGCATGGGAGCTATCTGATTTGCCTGCGACTGCGAGACCGGCTGGGAGTGCTCAGTTTTTTGTTAAGTTTGTGCTATCTATTAGATTCTAGTCATTTTTTATGCTGCTAACTTGCTCTCTATGCCTCCCTGATACTAGCGACGAACAAATTGTTGTCTTTGACAAAGCAGCAACTCTGGACTGAGCCTCGCTAGCTGCTATATCTTTCCATATGTAACTGCTCTCTTCCTAAGCAATGTCTCGAAATAAGTGCGCACTGCACTTCCAACAAGTATCACATCCAGAATATTGGCAGTCGCGCGCGAGATTCGGAAGATGCAACGCAAGGTCAATAGTGGTGACGTGGAATCGCTGAAAGATGTCCGACGACGGCTTCGAGCCGTCAGCCAAGTAGAACATCGGGAAATTTTGCGTGTTGTGGGGCTCTTGATTGCGCGTATGCTCGCGCCGCACAAGCGAGGCTTACATGCACATTGGAGCCACAGTCGTCGCGGCGCTGTACCTGTTGGCACGTTTGGGCAATGGCTATCGAGAAACAGATTTTACCACGTAATGATGAACTTACATTTTACGGACAACAAGTCGCCCCAGGCTAAAGTCGATCGCGGGTGGAAGGTGCGCAGCGTCGTGCCATCACTCCAGAAATATTTGCGCGAGGTTACAACGTTGGTCCCGTCATCGCGTTCGATGAGGCCATCATCCCGACGCGATCTCGACGGAATCCAACGCGTCAATACTTGCCCAAAAGCCGCAAAAGTGGGGGACGAAGTTCTTCGCCGCATGCCGCGCTGATACAGCTTATTGTTTGCGGTACGTACGGTTGGCAAGCTTCGGCTTGCTTTTTTGTATAAGATATTTATGTTGAATCTAACTAAGTGTGGTGTAGGAAATTCCACTTGACTCCTCGGTAGTCGTTCTATAAGCCCAATCCCACAACAATACGTCCACTGAGACAGCGAACGATGTTCAGGCTTAATCTGAAGACCCAGATTCAGCCCTGCACCGGGACAGATAGGACCTTGCTATCTCGCTTATATGAAACCACCCAATGTAAATTAACACCTTACTAGCACGAGCAGATGCTAGCAGATGCATACAACCACGTAATCCCAGCAGAGGAAGGGGATTACGTGGGCCCCGAGGACTCGCCTCGGTTGGAAGACAACCAGGGTCCGTACAGGCACTCACACACAGGCGATATAGGCAATTCAGCCGTCACGCAATCTCCCGATATATATCGTCCAATCAAATCACTTGGCCTTGCCAATGGATGAACCCTCGCTAGTACGCTTCGAGTTCACCGACAGGCATAATCCACACAAGCACGCTTATCCAGACGCTTACCTAG
The DNA here is from genome assembly GCA_011947355.1 of Phytophthora boehmeriae. NCBI lineage: Eukaryota > Oomycota > Peronosporomycetes > Peronosporales > Peronosporaceae > Phytophthora > Phytophthora boehmeriae. Next base: position 14,707 of record JAAVTJ010000143.1, on the reverse strand, counting down.
AAGGGTGAAGCCGGACGTCACGCTTGTTGCTTAAGAGGAAGATTCTGTTCTGCTATTTCCTTGCGGTATTATGTCCTAATTATGTAGTTACTAATGCAATTATACAAATATCAAATGAAACATGATCCGTTATGGACCTTCTGCGTCTGATCAGACGTCGACCGATGGCTCTTCCATAGTTGTTCCATCTCCAAGAGTCACCGAGGACTCGGTCCACTAACCGCCGAGGCCTCAGAGCCGTCCATGCCTTGAGTAGATACGGTCGAACCTTGTGAGAGGTCGCCGACGGCTCGTAAGTGCGCAAATCAGAACTTAGAAAAGCCACCGAGGGCTCGCAAAGTCCGATTTCTTCCAAACCATTAAACCAACGGCGCGCCAGACGACTCCACTGCAAACCTTTCACAAACACCACCAAGGGCTCGGGGTAGCTCCATACATACATCCACCACAGCCACAAAACACGACCAATGCCATAAGTGGACGCGCTAAGACACCACCATGCCGCATACATTATTATCGGTATACTTTATTATTGTCGCGCTCCAAGCCCGCTCGACTCCGCACGCTCAGTCACGACTGTGTGTCTGTTGTATGTAGCGACGACACCCTGACCGCACTACTGCTGTACGGCACAGCCTTGTCACCTCATGGGACAGCTAACAAGTTGGGGGTCAACTTCAGTTGGACTAGTCACTCACTCCGGGGGCGTTCGGACGGCCTGCATCTCGCAATCGAGGAGGAATTATCACAACGGCAATAGCTATCACCCAGCGCGATGATCGACGTAGACAAGGACACAACTGCATCATGGAGATGTGCGTGCTCACTCCATGCTTCACACGTAGCGACGCAGAGCGCTCGGTCGGGTTCCCAGCAGCAAGGTGCCAAATTTTGTGCTAGCTGTGCATCTACGAAACCCGGCTTTCACGCACGGAGAAGCAAGCGTTCGGTCCGCGTGGTGGGAAGATGTCGAAGCAGTGGTCAAGGACGACAGGGAGACGTCGGAGGAAGGAAGATGCAGCAACATGGACGAGGACAAGCGGCAAAAGTTGCGCCGTCGGGGAATCGAACCCCGACCTCATCCGTGGGAGGGATGAATCCTAACCATTAGACCAACGGCGCGCCAGACGACTCCACTGCAAACCTTTCACAAACACCACCAAGGGCTCGGGGTAGCTCCATACATACATCCACCACAGCCACAAAACACGACCAATGCCATAAGTGGACGCGCTAAGACACCACCATGCCGCATACATTATTATCGGTATACTTTATTATTGTCGCGCTCCAAGCCCGCTCGACTCCGCACGCTCAGTCACGACTGTGTGTCTGTTGTATGTAGCGACGACACCCTGACCGCACTACTGCTGTACGGCACAGCCTTGTCACCTCATGGGACAGCTAACAAGTTGGGGGTCAACTTCAGTTGGACTAGTCACTCACTCCGGGGCGTTCGGACGGCCTGCATCTCGCAATCGAGGAGGAATTATCACAACGGCAATAGCTATCACCCAGCGCGATGATCGACGTAGACAAGGACACAACTGCATCATGGAGATGTGCGTGCTCACTCCATGCTTCACACGTAGCGACGCAGAGCGCTCGGTCGGGTTCCCAGCAGCAGGTGCCAAATTTTGTGCTAGCTGTGCATCTACGAAACCCGGCTTTCACGCACGGAGAAGCAAGCGTTCGGTCCGCGTGGTGGGAAGATGTCGAAGCAGTGGTCAAGGACGACAGGGAGACGTCGGAGGAAGGAAGATGCAGCAACATGGACGAGGACAAGCGGCAAAGTTGCGCCGTCGGGGAATCGAACCCCGACCTCATCCTTGGAAGGGATGAATCCTAACCATTAGACCAACGGTGCACTCGACCTCACCACAAACACCACATCCAGCCCACGCCACACATACACTCCACACACATACACTCTAGTCACACTACACTTTACATCACACCACACTACACATACACTCCACACACATACACTCCACACACATACACTCCACACACATACACTCTAGTCACACTACACTTTACATCAGACCACACTTCAAAACACAACATACCAACGCCTACTTGTACATCAACACCACTAACGAGAACCATGCCAACGCAACAACAACAACTGCAACAACTGCAACAACCATAACAACTGCAACAAACAAAATACACCGCAACACCACACAGCCACGAACAGCTGCGTGAACACACTTCCTTCCCACCCGTGCCCAGCCCCGACCCCGATCCTAGTCCTTGGCACAGACCAAGACGTAGCACGAAGAGAATGGCCGATTAGCGTTCTTTGGTTGCTCGCGTCTGGAGTTACTCGCGTCTGGGTTGCTCGCGTCTGGAGTTACTCGCGTCTGGGGTTACTCGCGTCTGGGTTGCTCTCGTGTCCGTCTGTCGTGTCTCCTCACGTCCTCCATTCTCAAACGACTACAGCCTTATTCGAGTGCGACCGAGCTCCTGAATAAGGCCGTTGTAAATACTAATATTAAAAAAATGCCGAAACGCCTTTGCCATGACTTCAGACCAGCGTGCAGTCCCGACAAGGTTTCGTCGGACGAGGAAGTGAGAAGTAGACTGAGTACACACACTATCTATGGAGACTCGAACAGCACGAATGTTTCACATCCATTGAGATAATGCACTAGACATCACGCACCCTCACGCAAGCTGTCGCTTCGAGAGATCACTACATAAAGCCAGCTGCCTCGTGCAAGCTGTCGCTTCGAGAGATCACTACATAAATCCAGTTTCCTTGTCACGATCAAGATTCCATACGTTGAGAGCAGTTGATATCCGAGGTGCCGTTTGAGTATCATCCTGGCGCTTCGGATGTAGGAGAGATTATAGAGGGCGAGGATGTGCTCGGAGACAACCCGGGACGTCCTCACAGGCCCATGGCACCCTAGCAACAGACCTGAGGCAATGTGTAAAAGTTTGACAAAAGGTGCGTACCTCGAGTCAGCCACGCTGGGGTGGGGTGGCTGGGTTGTGCCAAGCGAGAAGCAGGCATAAGGCGTGCGCCGCCGGGGAATCGAACCCCGACCTCATCCGTGGGAGGGATGAATCCTAACCATTAGACCAACGGCGCGCCAGACGACTCCACTGCAAACCTTTCACAAACACCACCAAGGGCTCAGGGTAGCTCCATACATACATCCACCACAGCCACAAAACACGACCAATGCCATAAGTGGACGCGCTAAGACACCACCATGCCGCATACATTATTATCGGTATACTTTATTATTGTCGCGCTCCAAGCCCGCTCGACTCCGCACGCTCAGTCACGACTGTGTGTCTGTTGTATGTAGCGACGACACCCTGACCGCACTACTGCTGTACGGCACAGCCTTGTCACCTCATGGGACAGCTAACAAGTTGGGGGTCAACTTCAGTTGGACTAGTCACTCACTCCGGGGGCGTTCGGACGGCCTGCATCTCGCAATCGAGGAGGAATTATCACAACGGCAATAGCTATCACCCAGCGCGATGATCGACGTAGACAAGGACACAACTGCATCATGGAGATGTGCGTGCTCACTCCATGCTTCACACGTAGCGACGCAGAGCGCTCGGTCGGGTTCCCAGCAGCAAGGTGCCAAATTTTGTGCTAGCTGTGCATCTACGAAACCCGGCTTTCACGCACGGAGAAGCAAGCGTTCGGTCCGCGTGGTGGGAAGATGTCGAAGCAGTGGTCAAGGACGACAGGGAGACGTCGGAGGAAGGAAGATGCAGCAACATGGACGAGGACAAGCGGCAAAGTTGCGCCGTCGGGGAATCGAACCCCGACCTCATCCTTGGAAGGGATGAATCCTAACCATTAGACCAACGGTGCACTCGACCTCACCACAAACACCACATCCAGCCCACGCCACACATACACTCCACACACATACACTCACACACACATACACTCCACACACATACACTCTAGTCACACTACACTTTACATCAGACCACACTTCAAAACACAACATACCAACGCCTACTTGTACATCAACACCACTAACGAGAACCATGCCAACGCAACAACAACAACTGCAACAACTGCAACAACTGCAACAACTGCAACAACCATAACAACTGCAACAACCATAACAACTGCAACAACCATAACAACTGCAACAAACAAAATACACCGCAACACCACACAGCCACGAACAGCTGCGTGAACACACTTCCTTCCCACCCGTGCCCAGCCCCGACCCCGATCCTAGTCCTTGGCACAGACCAAGACGTAGCACGAAGAGAATGGCCGATTAGCGTTCTTTGGTTGCTCGCGTCTGGAGTTACTCGCGTCTGGGGTTGCTCGCGTCTGGAGTTACTCGCGTCTGGGGTTACTCGCGTCTGGGTTGCTCTCGTGTCCGTCTGTCGTGTCTCCTCACGTCCTCCATTCTCCAAACGACTACAGCCTTATTCGAGTGCGACCGAGCTCCTGAATAAGGCCGTTGTAAATACTAATATTAAAAAAATGCCGAAACGCCTTTGCCATGACTTCAGACCAGCGTGCAGTCCCGACAAGGTTTCGTCGGACGAGGAAGTGAGAAGTAGACTGAGTACACACACTATCTATGGAGACTCGAACAGCACGAATGTTTCACATCCATTGAGATAATGCACTAGACATCACGCACCCTCACGCAAGCTGTCGCTTCGAGAGATCACTACATAAAGCCAGCTGCCTCGTGCAAGCTGTCGCTTCGAGAGATCACTACATAAATCCAGTTTCCTTGTCACGATCAAGATTCCATACGTTGAGAGCAGTTGATATCCGAGGTGCCGTTTGAGTATCATCCTGGCGCTGGATGTAGGAGAGATTATAGAGGGCGAGGATGTGCTCGGAGACAACCCGGGACGTCCTCACAGGCCCATGGCACCCTAGCAACAGACCTGAGGCAATGTGTAAAAGTTTGACAAAAGGTGCGTACCTCGAGTCAGCCACGCTGGGGGTGGGGTGGCTGGGTTGTGCCAAGCGAGAAGCAGGCATAAGGCGTGCGCCGCCGGGGAATCGAACCCCGACCTCATCCGTGGGAGGGATGAATCCTAACCATTAGACCAACGGCGCGCCAGACGACTCCACTGCAAACCTTTCACAAACACCACCAAGGGCTCGGGGTAGCTCCATACATACATCCACCACAGCCACAAAACACGACCAATGCCATAAGTGGACGCGCTAAGACACCACCATGCCGCATACATTATTATCGGTATACTTTATTATTGTCGCGCTCCAAGCCCGCTCGACTCCGCACGCTCAGTCACGACTGTGTGTCTGTTGTATGTAGCGACGACACCCTGACCGCACTACTGCTGTACGGCACAGCCTTGTCACCTCATGGGACAGCTAACAAGTTGGGGGTCAACTTCAGTTGGACTAGTCACTCACTCCGGGGGCGTTCGGATGGCCTGCATCTCGCAATCGAGGAGGAATTATCACAACGGCAATAGCTATCACCCAGCGCGATGATCGACGTAGACAAGGACACAACTGCATCATGGAGATGTGCGTGCTCACTCCATGCTTCACACGTAGCGACGCAGAGCGCTCGGTCGGGTTCCCAGCAGCAAGGTGCCAAATTTTGTGCTAGCTGTGCATCTACGAAACCCGGCTTTCACGCACGGAGAAGCAAGCGTTCGGTCCGCGTGGTGGGAAGATGTCGAAGCAGTGGTCAAGGACGACAGGAGACGTCGGAGGAAGGAAGATGCAGCAACATGGACGAGGACAAGCGGCAAAGTTGCGCCGTCGGGGAATCGAACCCCGACCTCATCCTTGGAAGGGATGAATCCTAACCATTAGACCAACGGTGCACTCGACCTCACCACAAACACCACATCCAGCCCACGCCACACATACACTCCACACACATACACTCTAGTCACACTACACTTTACATCACACCACACTACACATACACTCCACACACATACACTCCACACACATACACTCCACACACATACACTCTAGTCACACTACACTTTACATCAGACCACACTTCAAAACACAACATACCAACGCCTACTTGTACATCAACACCACTAACGAGAACCATGCCAACGCAACAACAACAACTGCAACAACTGCAACAACTGCAACAACTGCAACAACCATAACAACTGCAACAACCATAACAACTGCAACAAACAAAATACACCGCAACACCACACAGCCACGAACAGCTGCGTGAACACACTTCCTTCCCACCCGTGCCCAGCCCCGACCCCGATCCTAGTCCTTGGCACAGACCAAGACGTAGCACGAAGAGAATGGCCGATTAGCGTTCTTTGGTTGCTCGCGTCTGGAGTTACTCGCGTCTGGGGTTGCTCGCGTCTGGAGTTACTCGCGTCTGGGGTTACTCGCGTCTGGGTTGCTCTCGTGTCCGTCTGTCGTGTCTCCTCACGTCCTCCATTCTCCAAACGACTACAGCCTTATTCGAGTGCGACCGAGCTCCTGAATAAGGCCGTTGTAAATACTAATATTAAAAAAATGCCGAAACGCCTTTGCCATGACTTCAGACCAGCGTGCAGTCCCGACAAGGTTTCGTCGGACGAGGAAGTGAGAAGTAGACTGAGTACACACACTATCTATGGAGACTCGAACAGCACGAATGTTTCACATCCATTGAGATAATGCACTAGACATCACGCACCCTCACGCAAGCTGTCGCTTCGAGAGATCACTACATAAAGCCAGCTGCCTCGTGCAAGCTGTCACTTCGAGAGATCACTACATAAATCCAGTTTCCTTGTCACGATCAAGATTCCATACGTTGAGAGCAGTTGATATCCGAGGTGCCGTTTGAGTATCATCATGGCGCTTCGGATGTAGGAGAAAGTATAGAGGGCGAGGATGTGCTCGGAGACAACCCGGGACGTCCTCACAGGCCCATGGCACCCTAGCAACAGACCTGAGGCAATGTGTAAAAGTTTGACAAAAGGTGCGTACCTCGAGTCAGCCACGCTGGGGGTGGGGTGGCTGGGTTGTGCCAAGCGAGAAGCAGGCATAAGGCGTGCGCCGCCGGGGAATCGAACCCCGACCTCATCCGTGGGAGGGATGAATCCTAACCATTAGACCAACGGCGCGCCAGACGACTCCACTGCAAACCTTTCACAAACACCACCAAGGGCTCGGGGTAGCTCCATACATACATCCACCACAGCCACAAAACACGACCAATGCCATAAGTGGACGCGCTAAGACACCACCATGCCGCATACATTATTATCGGTATACTTTATTATTGTCGCGCTCCAAGCCCGCTCGACTCCGCACGCTCAGTCACGACTGTGTGTCTGTTGTATGTAGCGACGACACCCTGACCGCACTACTGCTGTACGGCACAGCCTTGTCACCTCATGGGACAGCTAACAAGTTGGGGGTCAACTTCAGTTGGACTAGTCACTCACTCCGGGGGCGTTCGGACGGCCTGCATCTCGCAATCGAGGAGGAATTATCACAACGGCAATAGCTATCACCCAGCGCGATGATCGACGTAGACAAGGACACAACTGCATCATGGAGATGTGCGTGCTCACTCCATGCTTCACACGTAGCGACGCAGAGCGCTCGGTCGGGTTCCCAGCAGCAAGGTGCCAAATTTTGTGCTAGCTGTGCATCTACGAAACCCGGCTTTCACGCACGGAGAAGCAAGCGTTCGGTCCGCGTGGTGGGGAAGATGTCGAAGCAGTGGTCAAGGACGACAGGGAGACGTCGGAGGAAGGAAGATGCAGCAACATGGACGAGGACAAGCGGCAAAGTTGCGCCGTCGGGGAATCGAACCCCGACCTCATCCTTGGAAGGGATGAATCCTAACCATTAGACCAACGGTGCACTCGACCTCACCACAAACACCACATCCAGCCCACGCCACACATACACTCCACACACATACACTCTAGTCACACTACACTTTACATCACACCACACTACACATACACTCCACACACATACACTCCACACACATACACTCCACACACATACACTCTAGTCACACTACACTTTACATCAGACCACACTTCAAAACACAACATACCAACGCCTACTTGTACATCAACACCACTAACGAGAACCATGCCAACGCAACAACAACAACTGCAACAACTGCAACAACTGCAACAACTGCAACAACCATAACAACTGCAACAACCATAACAACTGCAACAAACAAAATACACCGCAACACCACACAGCCACGAACAGCTGCGTGAACACACTTCCTTCCCACCCGTGCCCAGCCCCGACCCCGATCCTAGTCCTTGGCACAGACCAAGACGTAGCACGAAGAGAATGGCCGATTAGCGTTCTTTGGTTGCTCGCGTCTGGAGTTACTCGCGTCTGGGGTTGCTCGCGTCTGGAGTTACTCGCGTCTGGGGTTACTCGCGTCTGGGTTGCTCTCGTGTCCGTCTGTCGTGTCTCCTCACGTCCTCCATTCTCCAAACGACTACAGCCTTATTCGAGTGCGACCGAGCTCCTGAATAAGGCCGTTGTAAATACTAATATTAAAAAAAAATGCCGAAACGCCTTTGCCATGACTTCAGACCAGCGTGCAGTCCCGACAAGGTTTCGTCGGACGAGGAAGTGAGAAGTAGACTGAGTACACACACTATCTATGGAGACTCGAACAGCACGAATGTTTCACATCCATTGAGATAATGCACTAGACATCACGCACCCTCACGCAAGCTGTCGCTTCGAGAGATCACTACATAAAGCCAGCTGCCTCGTGCAAGCTGTCGCTTCGAGAGATCACTACATAAATCCAGTTTCCTTGTCACGATCAAGATTCCATACGTTGAGAGCAGTTGATATCCGAGGTGCCGTTTGAGTATCATCCTGGCGCTTCGGATGTAGGAGAGATTATAGAGGGCGAGGATGTGCTCGGAGACAACCCGGGACGTCCTCACAGGCCCATGGCACCCTAGCAACAGACCTGAGGCAATGTGTAAAAGTTTGACAAAAGGTGCGTACCTCGAGTCAGCCACGCTGGGGGTGGGGTGGCTGGGTTGTGCCAAGCGAGAAGCAGGCATAAGGCGTGCGCCGCCGGGGAATCGAACCCCGACCTCATCCGTGGGAGGGATGAATCCTAACCATTAGACCAACGGCGCGCCAGACGACTCCACTGCAAACCTTTCACAAACACCACCAAGGGCTCAGGGTGGCTCCATACATACATCCACCACAGCCACAAAAACACGACCAATGCCATAAGTGGACGCGCTAAGACACCACCATGCCGCATACATTATTATCGGTATACTTTATTATTGTCGCGCTCAAGCCCGCTCGACTCCGCACGCTCAGTCACGACTGTGTGTCTGTTGTATGTAGCGACGACACCCTGACCGCACTACTGCTGTACGGCACAGCCTTGTCACCTCATGGGACAGCTAACAAGTTGGGGGTCAACTTCAGTTGGACTAGTCACTCACTCCGGGGGCGTTCGGACGGCCTGCATCTCGCAATCGAGGAGGAATTATCACAACGGCAATAGCTATCACCCAGCGCGATGATCGACGTAGACAAGGACACAACTGCATCATGGAGATGTGCGTGCTCACTCCATGCTTCACACGTAGCGACGCAGAGCGCTCGGTCGGGTTCCCAGCAGCAAGGTGCCAAATTTTGTGCTAGCTGTGCATCTACGAAACCCGGCTTTCACGCACGGAGAAGCAAGCGTTCGGTCCGCGTGGTGGGAAGATGTCGAAGCAGTGGTCAAGGACGACAGGGAGACGTCGGAGGAAGGAAGATGCAGCAACATGGACGAGGACAAGCGGCAAAGTTGCGCCGTCGGGGAATCGAACCCCGACCTCATCCTTGGAAGGGATGAATCCTAACCATTAGACCAACGGTGCACTCGACCTCACCACAAACACCACATCCAGCCCACGCCACACATACACTCCACACACATACACTCTAGTCACACTACACTTTACATCACACCACACTACACATACACTCCACACACATACACTCCACACACATACACTCTAGTCACACTACACTTTACATCAGACCACACTTCAAAACACAACATACCAACGCCTACTTGTACATCAACACCACTAACGAGAACCATGCCAACGCAACAACAACAACTGCAACAACTGCAACAACTGCAACAACTGCAACAACCATAACAACTGCAACAACCATAACAACTGCAACAAACAAAATACACCGCAACACCACACAGCCACGAACAGCTGCGTGAACACACTTCCTTCCCACCCGTGCCCAGCCCCGACCCCGATCCTAGTCCTTGGCACAGACCAAGACGTAGCACGAAGAGAATGGCCGATTAGCGTTCTTTGGTTGCTCGCGTCTGGAGTTACTCGCGTCTGGGGTTGCTCGCGTCTGGAGTTACTCGCGTCTGGGGTTACTCGCGTCTGGGTTGCTCTCGTGTCCGTCTGTCGTGTCTCCTCACGTCCTCCATTCTCCAAACGACTACAGCCTTATTCGAGTGCGACCGAGCTCCTGAATAAGGCCGTTGTAAATACTAATATTAAAAAAATGCCGAAACGCCTTTGCCATGACTTCAGACCAGCGTGCAGTCCCGACAAGGTTTCGTCGGACGAGGAAGTGAGAAGTAGACTGAGTACACACACTATCTATGGAGACTCGAACAGCACGAATGTTTCACATCCATTGAGATAATGCACTAGACATCACGCACCCTCACGCAAGCTGTCGCTTCGAGAGATCACTACATAAAGCCAGCTGCCTCGTGCAAGCTGTCGCTTCGAGAGATCACTACATAAATCCAGTTTCCTTGTCACGATCAAGATTCCATACGTTGAGAGCAGTTGATATCCGAGGTGCCGTTTGAGTATCATCCTGGCGCTTCGGATGTAGGAGAGATTATAGAGGGCGAGGATGTGCTCGGAGACAACCCGGGACGTCCTCACAGGCCCATGGCACCCTAGCAACAGACCTGAGGCAATGTGTAAAAGTTTGACAAAAGGTGCGTACCTCGAGTCAGCCACGCTGGGGTGGGGTGGCTGGGTTGTGGCGAGAAGCAGGCATAAGGCGTGCGCCGCCGGGGAATCGAACCCCGACCTCATCCGTGGGAGGGATGAATCCTAACCATTAGACCAACGGCGCGCCAGACGACTCCACTGCAAACCTTTCACAAACACCACCAAGGGCTCGGGGTAGCTCCATACATACATCCACCACAGCCACAAAACACGACCAATGCCATAAGTGGACGCGCTAAGACACCACCATGCCGCATACATTATTATCGGTATACTTTATTATTGTCGCGCCAAGCCCGCTCGACTCCGCACGCTCAGTCACGACTGTGTGTCTGTTGTATGTAGCGACGACACCCTGACCGCACTACTGCTGTACGGCACAGCCTTGTCACCTCATGGGACAGCTAACAAGTTGGGGGTCAACTTCAGTTGGACTAGTCACTCACTCCGGGGGCGTTCGGACGGCCTGCATCTCGCAATCGAGGAGGAATTATCACAACGGCAATAGCTATCACCCAGCGCGATGATCGACGTAGACAAGGACACAACTGCATCATGGAGATGTGCGTGCTCACTCCATGCTTCACACGTAGCGACGCAGAGCGCTCGGTCGGGTTCCCAGCAGCAAGGTGCCAAATTTTGTGCTAGCTGTGCATCTACGAAACCCGGCTTTCACGCACGGAGAAGCAAGCGTTCGGTCCGCGTGGTGGGGAAGATGTCGAAGCAGTGGTCAAGGACGACAGGGAGACGTCGGAGGAAGGAAGATGCAGCAACATGGACGAGGACAAGCGGCAAAGTTGCGCCGTCGGGGAATCGAACCCCGACCTCATCCTTGGAAGGGATGAATCCTAACCATTAGACCAACGGTGCACTCGACCTCACCACAAACACCACATCCAGCCCACGCCACACATACACTCCACACACATACACTCTAGTCACACTACACTTTACATCACACCACACTACACATACACTCCACACACATACACTCCACACACATACACTCTAGTCACACTACACTTTACATCAGACCACACTTCAAAACACAACATACCAACGCCTACTTGTACATCAACACCACTAACGAGAACCATGCCAACGCAACAACAACTGCAACAACTGCAACAACTGCAACAACTGCAACAACCATAACAACTGCAACAACCATAACAACTGCAACAAACAAAATACACCGCAACACCACACAGCCACGAACAGCTGCGTGAACACACTTCCTTCCCACCCGTGCCCAGCCCCGACCCCGATCCTAGTCCTTGGCACAGACCAAGACGTAGCACGAAGAGAATGGCCGATTAGCGTTCTTTGGTTGCTCGCGTCTGGAGTTACTCGCGTCTGGGGTTGCTCGCGTCTGGAGTTACTCGCGTCTGGGGTTACTCGCGTCTGGGTTGCTCTCGTGTCCGTCTGTCGTGTCTCCTCACGTCCTCCATTCTCCAAACGACTACAGCCTTATTCGAGTGCGACCGAGCTCCTGAATAAGGCCGTTGTAAATACTAATATTAAAAAAATGCCGAAACGCCTTTGCCATGACTTCAGACCAGCGTGCAGTCCCGACAAGGTTTCGTCGGACGAGGAAGTGAGAAGTAGACTGAGTACACACACTATCTATGGAGACTCGAACAGCACGAATGTTTCACATCCATTGAGATAATGCACTAGACATCACGCACCCTCACGCAAGCTGTCGCTTCGAGAGATCACTACATAAATCCAGTTTCCTTGTCACGATCAAGATTCCATACGTTGAGAGCAGTTGATATCCGAGGTGCCGTTTGAGTATCATCCTGGCGCTTCGGATGTAGAGAGATTATAGAGGGCGAGGATGTGCTCGGAGACAACCGGGACGTCCTCACAGGCCCATGGCACCCTAGCAACAGACCTGAGGCAATGTGTAAAAGTTTGACAAAAGGTGCGTACCTCGAGTCAGCCACGCTGGGGGTGGGGTGGCTGGGTTGTGCCAAGCGAGAAGCAGGCATAAGGCGTGCGCCGCCGGGGAATCGAACCCCGACCTCATCCGTGGGAGGGATGAATCCTAACCATTAGACCAACGGCGCGCCAGACGACTCCACTGCAAACCTTTCACAAACACCACCAAGGGCTCGGGGTAGCTCCATACATACATCCACCACAGCCACAAAACACGACCAATGCCATAAGTGGACGCGCTAAGACACCACCATGCCGCATACATTATTATCGGTATACTTTATTATTGTCGCGCTCCAAGCCCGCTCGACTCCGCACGCTCAGTCACGACTGTGTGTCTGTTGTATGTAGCGACGACACCCTGACCGCACTACTGCTGTACGGCACAGCCTTGTCACCTCATGGGACAGCTAACAAGTTGGGGGTCAACTTCAGTTGGACTAGTCACTCACTCCGGGGCGTTCGGACGGCCTGCATCTCGCAATCGAGGAGGAATTATCACAACGGCAATAGCTATCACCCAGCGCGATGATCGACGTAGACAAGGACACAACTGCATCATGGAGATGTGCGTGCTCACTCCATGCTTCACACGTAGCGACGCAGAGCGCTCGGTCGGGTTCCCAGCAGCAAGGTGCCAAATTTTGTGCTAGCTGTGCATCTACGAAACCCGGCTTTCACGCACGGAGAAGCAAGCGTTCGGTCCGCGTGGTGGGAAGATGTCGAAGCAGTGGTCAAGGACGACAGGGAGACGTCGGAGGAAGGAAGATGCAGCAACATGGACGAGGACAAGCGGCAAAGTTGCGCCGTCGGGGAATCGAACCCCGACCTCATCCTTGGAAGGGATGAATCCTAACCATTAGACCAACGGTGCACTCGACCTCACCACAAACACCACATCCAGCCCACGCCACACATACACTCCACACACATACACTCTAGTCACACTACACTTTACATCACACCACACTACACATACACTCCACACACATACACTCCACACACATACACTCTAGTCACACTACACTTTACATCAGACCACACTTCAAAACACAACATACCAACGCCTACTTGTACATCAACACCACTAACGAGAACCATGCCAACGCAACAACAACAACTGCAACAACTGCAACAACTGCAACAACTGCAACAACCATAACAACTGCAACAACCATAACAACTGCAACAAACAAAATACACCGCAACACCACACAGCCACGAACAGCTGCGTGAACACACTTCCTTCCCACCCGTGCCCAGCCCCGACCCCGATCCTAGTCCTTGGCACAGACCAAGACGTAGCACGAAGAGAATGGCCGATTAGCGTTCTTTGGTTGCTCGCGTCTGGAGTTACTCGCGTCTGGGGTTGCTCGCGTCTGGAGTTACTCGCGTCTGGGGTTACTCGCGTCTGGGTTGCTCTCGTGTCCGTCTGTCGTGTCTCCTCACGTCCTCCATTCTCCAAACGACTACAGCCTTATTCGAGTGCGACCGAGCTCCTGAATAAGGCCGTTGTAAATACTAATATTAAAAAAATGCCGAAACGCCTTTGCCATGACTTCAGACCAGCGTGCAGTCCCGACAAGGTTTCGTCGGACGAGGAAGTGAGAAGTAGACTGAGTACACACACTATCTATGGAGACTCGAACAGCACGAATGTTTCACATCCATTGAGATAATGCACTAGACATCACGCACCACGCAAGCTGTCGCTTCGAGAGATCACTACATAAAGCCAGCTGCCTCGTGCAAGCTGTCGCTTCGAGAT